>CAXHSM010000228.1:0-159000 GCA_964019185.1 Maratus speculifer | reverse complement strand
ACCTCCTGAAATAATCGAAGGAAAATGATTAGGTTAACGTGTTCAAAATAAGCCACATTGAGTTAATTTTTTTAAATTACTTCTTAGAAATAATATTAATTAATAATGCATACAATTAGCACAAATAAAACGGGTGTTTTTATTGTACTACTCAGATTGCCCAAGTCTCCTGGTTTTGTCAGGAGAGTCCTGATTTTTGCTTGTTTTTCTATACTCCTGATTTTTAACGTACTTCTGATTTTCTCACATATTTTTCTCTTTCTTATATTATATTTAAACATTCTGGAAAATCTTGAATGTTTATATTTTCTATGTTTGATTAGTGCTATTTTATATGATAGAAGTTTAGATCAAATGTATAGGTCGCCTCTTTAATATTGAGTAACTCTGACTATGAGTAAATTTTCATTTTTTATTCTCAAATGGAAAAAAAAAAAAAAAAAAAAAAAACTTTTATTATTAATTTTATTTTCTATAATGAATAAATTGTAACTTTATATTGCAAACAGTATTTTTTTTAATTATGAAATAATTATATAACTTTTATTAATGAAGATTTATGATTCATAAATAGTTTAATTATTTAGAGAATCAAAATTCCCCCGTATGAGAAGACTACTTAATGCGTTTCAATAATGATGAACTTTAAATTTTTTTAAACTTGTATGTCATTTGCTTAGTTAAAAACTTTTCGAAACCATTAATTAAAAGCATTTTTAATTTATTAAATATATATAGCTGTATTATTATTTTATGTTTACATTTAATAAGACGAATTTGAAAGACATTTCATTGAAAATTCTCCCGATTTCTTTGTAAAAATCTCCTGATTACACCTTTTGGAACTTGGCAACTCTGCTACTACATAGAAAGTGGATATATATGGATATTTTTTTTTCTTTGCAGTTGGTGCTGGATCAGCAGGATCCGTAGTTGCCGCTCGTCTCAGTGAAGATCCTTGCGTATCTGTCCTCTTGTTGGAAGCTGGTGGCCCAGCTGATCCTATATCCGAGATACCAGCTGCCGCTTTCTTGTTGCAAAATGGATACTCGGACTGGGGCTACAAAACTGTACCACAGAAAAGAGGAGCACACGGGTTTAAGAATCGTGTAAGTCATTTTTAATATTTTTAAATATATTCGATGTGTAATTTTGTTAAAAAATTAATTATTTCCATACCAAACTATTTTATTTAACATAGACTGTATTAGTGTCAACCTTTTTTTTTTTTTTTTTTTTTTTTCTTAGTTAAAATTTTTTTCTAAAAGACTAAAAAGCAGGGTTGGCACTGTTTAGAAAATGGGGGGTGTTTTCGAATTTCTCATTTAAATTTAAAGATTTTATTTATTTATTTTTTTTTTTTTTCATTGTATAGCAGAGGTTGATCTTTATTGTTATTATTATTATTATTATTATTATTATTATTATTATTATTATTATTATTCCTTTTGCGATATTTATTGTTGATTTTTTCAACAAAAAGCACTTTAAGTTTCAAAACCGATTCCGAAAGTGAAAGTATACTTTTATAATACCTTTATTAGGAATATGTAATACCGTAATCACCTTTATTATATTACCTGTATAAATACCTTTATTAAAAAACATCTGAAACCGAAATCAAAAAAGTAAAAAATAGTCATATTAAAGATCGAGCTCAGCAATCCCCTCCCCCTCCCCCAAAAAAGTTTAAAAAATATTTAAATTTAAATGAGAAATTCAAAAATTCGAAAACAACCTGCCGATTGATAAGAGATAATAGAGCCGAGGATTACAAATGACTGAAGATTTCCCTTAAGGGTGTTCTCAACTGCTCCGCTCAACAAGCGCAAAACGTTTTGACACACTTACAAATTCATTTTTTAACAGAAAGTTATAAAGTTGGAATGCCTGACTATGGAAGCAATTTCGTATCGAACTCAATTTTCCATTTTATGATAGTTAAATTACCTATCCAGTTCTAAGCTATTTCGATCACGTGATCACCAGTTTTTATCCTGCTTTTCGACTGGTTTTTCTGCTTTCGTCGGGAAATGTGCTCAAAAACGTCAACTTTGGTTTCTTGTTATAAAAGATCTATTGTGTTTTTAAAAAAAACAGAAAATTGAGTGTAATTAGGCAGTTGTGAATAAAAACACCTGTTATTTTCATGCATTTCCGAACAAAAATAAATTAAAGCATGTGTCACAAAGTGGCCCTTTTTGATTTAAGAACACCCTTCGGTAATTTAAGCAAGTCAAATCCCTTCAACTCGCAAAAGGTTTAATTTATCTAAAGAGATAATTAATCTAAAATACTGATTTTTTACAAGGCATTGTCAATGAATGCATTTTATATTCTCACGATATCATTTTTAGCAACTTCCATGGCACAGAGGAAAGGGCGTCGGAGGAACCAGTCTTCTCAACTTCTTCATGTACGTCCGAGGCAACAGGAAGGATTACGAACAGTGGGAAGCACAGGGCGCTAAAGGATGGGGCTGGAAAAATGTCCTCCCCTACTTCTTGAAATCCGAGGGAAACACTGATGATGAAATATGTGCTGCAGGTAAATCAATTTTTACAGCATTTTTGAATATGACAGACTTGTCAAGTCTCCTGATTTTGGCAGGAGATTCCTGATTTTTGCTTGGTTTTCCATACCCCTGATTTTCTAACAATTTTTCTCATTTTGTATTTAAGGCAGGGTTCGTTGATTTAAATCAGCTTAATTTTAATCATGATTTAAATCAGTTTTTTAATTATTTTTAAATAAATTTAAGATATAAACAAACATAATAATGTACTTTAATATAATTTAGTTTTATATAATACATATAGTCAAAGAACTTTTAGAAAGATAAACCTTAAGCTTTGTCAAAAAGTAAAATAAATGCAAAGTTTTGAAAAAAAAAAATGTTTTCAAATTTCATTTGAATCAAATTATAAAATAATCTTGCAACAGTAAAGAACTTTTAGCTGTAAAATACATTAATATTTGAATATTTACTGATTAGTATTTAAAAAAATGGTACTACTCTGTTATCCTGTTGACCGATTTCGCCAAATTATACAAATCACCAAACTAACAGCCAAATTATACATATTGATGTAATTTTTATTTTAAATAATAATAAAAAAACAAATAATTAGTAGAATATTAATAAAAATACGAATAAAAAGTCGAAATAAATATCACTTAATGACGTTTTAAACCCTTGTATCGTATTTAATGTCATTTAATTGACATTCACGATCATCCATTATTGGCAATTAATCTTATAATTTGGCGATAGTATTTTGGTCGATGGGATAACAGAGTAGTACCAGAAAAACTTCTGCAATTTGCTGTAAAATAAAATTGCATGACTTTATGTGTTCTACTTTGGTGAGGCCTATATTAAGATCTGAGCAAAATCTGAACCAGTCAGTGATGTTATTATTAAATATAATTGATCTCAGCCCTTGAATGGTCGAAGGTATTTGTTAAAGTTGTCGAAAAAGTTGTTATTAGAAAACTTTAAAAATTAATGATCAACTAGCTTTTTACTGCAATAGATTTATGTACTTCAGAACAGATGTTTTCTGCCTTTGGTTTGGTACATTCAGAAATTAGAAATCAATTGATAAAATTGCTAAACTACTTCCATCGAAAAATTCAAGACCAGAGAGCACAAATTGTGACGTCTTCACTAATTGAACGACTTCTCACTAGTGTTTGAATTCATACAAAAAAAAAATTGAATAACCATTTTCTTTTAATTTATTTGTGGACTATCTATCATCTTATAAAACAATAACTATTTAAACTTTCTGCTGAGTGCTGAGAAGTCAATCAGTTAGTGCTGACATCTCAATTTGTGTCACCTGGCCTTAAGCATTTTGATGGCAGCAACTAAATTCATTTTTCTCAGCCAGCACTTTAAAAAAAACAAAAGGATTGCTTCCAATTTTGTTTAAAATTTATGTGTGCTGCAGTTGTTTACATTTTAACAAAAATACTAAAGGGTCAATTATTTTTTTTATTTTTGATTTGTAGTTTTTCATATATTTTGTGTAATTTTGACTTTTCCATAGCCTAAAATTTTACATTGAAATATTATGAATCATTTAAATAAATTGTGCAATATTATTAATAGGTAGCTTTTAAAACATCCATGTAAAATTTATATTTTATAAATTAAAAAAAAAGTGAAAAAATATAAACAGTATACAAAGTATAAAATAATAATAATGTTACATTAAAAAAAATAAAAAAATCTGATTTAAATAAAAAAAATCCGATTTAAATAAAAAAAAATCCGATTTAAATAAAAAAAAATCCGATTATTTTGATTTTTATTAAAAAATCAAAAATCACGAGCCCTGATTTAAGGGTGTATTCCAATCTAAACTGCCTGTTTTTTAATATGTTTTTAGGTTCACTTTTGCTCTCAAGCACATCAAACTGGCAAATTTCCTTATTTAGAAACTATATAAGGTCGAGTTTTTGATAAATGTAGAAAATATTACAAAATATGCGGTCAAAGTTGGTCCTTAAATATGCAGGACCAATTGCAAATATTTACTTTTTCTTTGTATTTTATTAGTGCTACTTGATGAGAAATAGTTCAGGTCAAATTATATATATGATAACTCTTTAAAAATTTTATTATTGGTGTGCACCAATTTTTAAATTTCCTTCAAAAATCTGATACCATTAATTTTATTTTCTAAAATTAATAAATTATAACTTTACATTTCAAAATGCAAATTGAGTTTTTTAATGTATTCGCCATGTATCACTTAATAAAGAATTATCATTCATAAGTTCCATATTTATTTGTAATACTTTTATGAAAAGGCAAAACCATTCCAGGTATTTATAATGAAATTTAAATTATTTCAAAACATATTTTATGTCAGTTGATTTTCAAAATCTTAACTAACTCCATTCTTTAATTTATTAAATATATATGGCTGTAATTACATTAAAAATAAATTATCATTTTATGTTTATATTTAAAAACAATAATTTGGTTCGAGATTATGCGACTAGGATTTATGCATTCCGTTAGTCTGTAGGTGGTGATGATGATGATGATTAAAGTTTTCATCGAAAAAAAAAAAATCCTTCCTAAAAATTTCTTTCGAAAAATCTTCTGATTTTTGCTCTATGGAACTTGGCAACTCTGCAAGTATGTAGCCTATGATTTGTCAACCTGTGACAAGTTTCCTGCTCAACAACCAAAAACTTTCTAACATTTTTTTTTTTTTTTTAAATAAAGGTTTAAAATCGGAAGATCTTACTAAATCAGTGATTTCGAATAGAAGCTTGAAAAACTTAAACTTTAACTAATTAAACTTTATTTGGTAAAATAATACTAATAATAATAATAATAATAATAATAATAATAATAATAATAATAATAATAATAATAATAATAATAACTAAACGTTAAAATTCATTAAAAATTGTAGGACTTATGAATTATTATTATTATTAGATTTAAAAATTTAAAATTTAAGTAAATTCAGTTACGCTAAACTTAAATAAAAGTGCGAAATTAATTTTAAAAATTAATCAATCTGATCATTCAACAATCATTTACTTCATCATTCATCATTAATACTTCATATTAATATTCTGATTGCATTTTAAGAGAGTTCTTAAATCAAAAATGGCAACTTTGTGACATAAATTTTAATTTATTTTTGTTCGGAAATGCATCAAACTAGCAAGTGTTGTTGTTCAGAAACTATCGAATCGCACTCATTTTTCCAATTTTTTGCAAACGCAATAGATATTTCAGAACAAGCCGTCAAAGTTGGCGTTTTGAACCTAATTTCCCGACGAAAGCAGAAAAAGTCTTACAATGGGATAAAAACGCGTTATCGAAATCGTTTGTAACTCGATAGAAAATTTAATTATCATAAAATGAAAAGTACGATTTGAAATCGCTTCCATAGTCAGGCCTTCCAATTTTGTAACTTTCTGTTAAAAAATGAATTTTTAAATGCGTCAAAACGTTTTGCGCTTATTGGGCAGAGCAGTTAAAAACAGCCTTAAGGAATACGTTTAATAAGAAACTGTAAAATTTGAGAATTTAAGTCAAAAGTTATTTTACTTCAACTGTTATTTAATTTTATGTTTTGCTATTATTTCAGCTCCTGATTTGCACAATAAAAAAGGTCCTTTGACGGTGTCTAGTGCTCAGTACAACAGTACTTTAATGCGAAGTTTTGCCAATGCTGCCCGAGAGAGAGGCTATGAGTACAAGGATATCAATGGTCCATCACAAACAGGTATGCGAACTTTGCATTAGATATATATCATTGTTGTTTTTAATATTATCATTAAACTAGTTTTTCAAAATTTGGATTCTTTTCATTTTCAAGTATATTACATAATTAATTGACAGTAATTACATCAAAAACTAAAAGGAGAAAAATGCAATTCCAAGCTTCCCAATCTCAACAATATTTAAATATTCACAATGACGCTCATAAAAAAATGGATGTAACAGAAACACAGTTTCTATGCTACAAAAAAAAGGGGGAAAAGAAAAGAAAACTTGGAGAATATGTAGAAAAAATCCTCCGCGTTTTGCAGATTTTTCTTCTCTTAAATTACATTCATTTATTCCTATTGAGAAAATAAAATATAGATAATAATAATAATATAAGTAAAAGATCGATATGAAAAGTATGACTACATTTTTTTTTCTTCCTTGAATGTATATGTGTATATAAATTATGTATGGTGAAGTGACGAAATCGGAAAAGAGGCCCGTGTAAATTGACAAAAGCAATAAACAGGAAACATTGGAAAATCTGGGAGAGACTCACATCCAGAAGTGGATCGAAAATGTTTTTTTATAATGCTATATAAGGTACCCTGGGGTAATAACGCCAGACGGGGTAATAACGCCAAGTGCTAATATTTTGCATAATTATGAAATAATTTGGTAAATGACACAAATGTGTTCTGCGCAGAAGGGTTTTGAGTCATATAAATCGCAAAAAACAGCTTCAAGTTAATTTGTTTCATTTTTAGGTCTTATTGTTTTTACAAGCAACTAAAATTAACGCTTGATCTAAAATTTGCGAGATACGTTTTGTGATGTGAAGACTATATTTTTTATCCGGAAATACTTTGTTAATTACATAAATTTGTAGTACATTTCATGGCCTTTCAAAACGTTGTTGAAGATTTTGGATATCTTCTCGAGATAATTTGTAATTTAAAATGTACAGCGCAATAACTATAACGGGGTAATAACGCCAATCCTTGCAATTTTTACCCCAGTTGATTGCCTACAGCGGCCGAGCTACATCCTAAATACTGATTCAAATAAACACAGTTAAAACTGTGCAATGTTTCTAATAATTCTATTTAAGCGGTTTTTTAAGCAAAAAGAAGCTCACGGTCTGATATTCTTTTGCCTCATCCCCCCTCCCCACACCACACCTTTATTTTTCTTACACTTTCACAAAAAATTGAACATTTTCAATAGCTTAGAATGCAATTTGTCAATTTCAAATTTTGTAGAGTTTGTATTTTTAGAATTGGGCAATCTATATGCAATTATTCCAACTTATTTCATAGTTTTATTTGCATGGCGTTATTACCCATATAGGTGGGTAATAACGCCAAATAGCATAGGTCAAGAAATCACGCCATTACATTTTATGTATTCATATCTGTTAAATTGTTTTTTTTTATATAGATAGTCAATGAGTTGCTGTATCAAATCATATATTTGTTTGAAAAATACAAACTAAAACTGAGCCGTGAAAATTGCTAGAACCTTAACGTGGCGTTATTACCCCAGGGTACCTTATATTTCATTGTACTATTATATATTGGTTGTATATACATGGAATAGTTTTAATTTTTAAATGTAATTTGATATTTAAATTTCTAAATTTATATTTTAGGTTTTTCGAAACTTCAAGGAACCATAAGGGCTGGAAGACGGTGCAGTACTGCCAAGGCTTTCTTAGTTCCAGCTCAAGAACGAGCAAATTTGCACATTGTTGCCCATGCCTTCGTCACTAAGGTAATAATAATTTTATTGCGTTATTTATTTATTTATTTATTTTTTAGCATAGAAACTATGCAAAAAAAACCTGTGGAGAAAAATATATGAAATATACCATAAAAGAGAGTTTCTAGTCAAATTTTTAAAAAATATAACGACATTTTATTTAACTGAACTCTGCTTGGAATAGGCGAACTTTCGAAAAGCTGGACTCTAGTTATTTTAAAAAGCAAAATATTCTCAGAGATTTTAATTGATAAAGCAGGTATTTGGCCAGGGCTGTAGCTAGGAATGAATAATAAGAGTGGGGAGGGGGGCTCAGGAAATTGTAGGGGGGTTTATATTTTCTGTGTGTGTGTGACGCAGAAAGATAAATTAGTGCATATTCACACTGTAGTTACTATGTTTCTTATTAAATTGTTTGTAATAGTAACTACACTTTATGTAAATAAAAGAATAGGATGATAAAAAATTCGAGTGTATAACTAGTACAATATTAAACATCATGTGAACTTCAAATGTGCAAATAGTATGATAGGATGAGCGAGTGTTGAAACATTATTTTAGTTAAAAATTAGTATTTTTGCAAAACTGTGAAAGATCCTCAAAACTAAATTATACTTTTTGAACAGAATTTCATTTGTATTTTCGGAACATAAATTCATGTAATGACCTTGGAACTTTTCCCAGGGGAGGCTCAAAATGTTGTGTGTGTGTGTGTGGGGGGGGGGGGGTGGTTGAGCCTCCCGTAAAAGCCCCCTTAGCTACAGCCCTGTATTTGGCAATAAACGAAAGTTCATATTTGGGACTTCACAGATTATTTTCTGAAAATGAATTTGTTTGGGAATTTGGGCCAAAATTTGTGTTACCATCCTATCATTATGATCTGAGCTTTTCAAAAAATAATTCATTAAGTGATCCCGACCCCCGCGCGATGCTACGACTGTATATGTAACTTAAAATGCATCATTTTCTTCTTCAAATGTCCCTGATAACTTTCTAATGTATTTTTTACAGGTTTTGATAAACAATAATAAGGAAGCTTATGGTGTTGAATTTGAGATTAATGGCAATACTTATCAAGTGAGAGCCAAAAAAGAAGTCGTTGTGTCCGGCGGTACCATCAATTCACCTCAAATACTGATGCTTTCTGGTATCGGCCCAAGGAAACATCTCGAAAGTCTTGGAGTAAGTGAAAAATAAATTTTATTATTTTTATTTTATTCTAAACACTTAGATAATCCATAATTGCTTTTTTTTAATACTATTAACTATATGCATTCACTTATTAAGTATTTGTTGCATGGAAAAAACTGTTTTGTTGAATCAACTAAATTTTAGTTAACCAAAAAATTTGGTTGTAAAGGCCAAATTTTAAACAAAATTCCGTTGAATTAAAAAAGTTATTTGGTCAATCTAAGCACAATTTGGTTATTCAAACCAAAATATTTGGTTGGGACTATATTAACCAAAATTTAATTCTTTAAACAAAACCGCTTTTTCTGCGACTTATATTTACAACACAAAATGAATTGCTTTAAAAATCGCATATTTCCCCAGGGGGAAATATGCGATTTATAAAAAAGCAATTAAACCCCCATGTTATATAAAAATAAGTTTTTAATTTTGCCAATTTGTGCGGTAATTTTAATGCAGAGTATATTAACCATTTAGTACTTTTTTTTTTCTTAAGCATTTTTTTAAATAAATTTTTCATTTGAATTTCTAATTTTCTGTATGTCTTATGCATCATTCCCTTTTCAATAATAAATATATTTACATACTAATACTAAATACATTTTTCACATAAAAAATATTAATTCGAAAGCTTAATTCTTTTAAATAAAAAAAAAGTATGAAGTAATTTATTAATGTATTCAGTCAAACCTCGTTAACGTGAACCTCAAGGGGAATCAAAATTTTGTTCATGTTATCAGTATGAAATCTATGTATTCGTCTTTACAGGGGACTGTGAAAACAATTCATGTTAAAAGTAATTCATGTTAAGCGTGTTTATGTTAAGGAGGTTTGACTGTATTTTAAATATTTTATGCATCTAAATTTTCGAAGAGCCATTTCAATTTTCAATATCATTAGCATTAGATGATATATTTTAAATTCTTATACAATCAAAGAAATGTTTTCTAAAATTCTATTCTCATGGCTTTGCTAATGAAGTTATTTTAAAGATTGCCTAAAAAGTAAAATAATAAAAGATTTCCTTTTTCTTTTTCAGATTCCAGTCGTAGCTGATTTACCAGTTGGTGACAATTTACAAGATCACGTTGGCACAACAGCTTTAAATTTCGAGGCTGCTGGTGCTGAACCCATTCTTTTAGGAAGAATCATGGATCCCCGCAATATTATGAGCTTTCTCAGAAATGGAACTGGTGAGTCTTGCACTTAACTTTTCAATTAAAAATAAGTTAGTCATATCAGGATTCCAACACAACCTGGAAGACCTGGAGAAGTCGAGGAATTAGGAAATTAGTCAAATAAGTCAGGGAACTTCAATATTTTTCCTAAAATCTGGAAAAGTCAGGGAATTTGATGAACTTCATTGTGATCTCTACAAGAGTTTGATCGTTGTGCAGTTAGAAATGGGAATCTTCCATGATTTGGCAAACTGCATATTTAAAAATTGAAAAAAAAATCATCTACCTTTTTTTTTTTTTTTTTTTTTTTCCCCAAAAATTTTAACTTTTTTAATCTTCCACATTTTATATTTTTAATATTTATTATTGCGGATTTTAACTTTTTTCACTAGTTATTTTCATGTAACAATAAGTAATTATCACAAGCCGCCATTTCCCCCACTCTGTTTCCCCTTCCTTTGTTGAAAATAAATTTTGACTAGACAATTATTTTGGGATATAGTTAATAAAATGAATATTTGTGAACTCAGTGCACAAATATTTTGCAGTAAGTTTGTACAGATTGTGGGAAATTGTAGGAGCGATTTCAATTGTATATCTCAAAGAAAGATTGTTATTGATTTGGGAGGGGAATTGAGATAAAGAGCTTTAGCTCAGATATTATTAGCAACTCTATTCAAGAAATTTCAGTGTTTTTAGAGTAATACAATATTTTTTACTCTCAGCATGTCCACTACGCACTACACTGCTAGATTAGAATTTTCTTGAAATACACTTGGAAAAGTCAGGGAATTTCATTCACCGATATGAGTAGCAACCCTGGTATATTCTAAAACGTTATAATTTAAATTATCTTCAATTAATAAATGTTTTCAATTATGCATCTTCTCAGATGCACCTCTCACAAGGTGCTGTGATTGTCGATTCTGTGATAAATTCAGAAAATATTGCAATCAAAAATGGCAATTTGAACCGATTTTTTGGAAGCGGGAGATTTGTGAATGAAAAAAAAGGGTCATACTGAGAAGATAATTGTTTATAAATCAAATTCTAATGAATTGAACGTAAAATGACATCACACGGCAACCTCATACGTCTCTTCAAAAATACCCTCAGCAAATTTCATGTTTCTACTTTTAAAAAATGTGTCTGAAATTTTATCAGAAAATTTCAAACTGTTGAAGGTGGAAAAGTGTTTTTTCGAATACACCTTTAAAAATTTTTCACTTTTAACAACTAAACAATTTCTAAGTAATAAAACTAACTACTCTCATTTTTTAATTGTTTTCCATTATGCATTTTCACAGAAATAGAACTGGTAAATCTTACAGTTAACTTTTTCGTTTAAAAAGTTTTGCCTATAGTGAAGAGCATTGCAATTAATTAGCCTCAATTAGCAATTGTATTCATCATGCATTTTCTCAAAAAGCGAACTAGTGAGTTTGCAGCTAATTTTCCAGCTAAAAAAAAGTTTTGTTTATAATCTCAAAGCGATAAAATTAATTACTCATATTTAACAATTATTCTTAATAATTCGTAATCACCGTCTCAAAAATGAAACTTGCGAATCTCAGTTTTTTTAATCAACTTTTAATTTGAAAATAAGTTTTGTTTATAACTGTAAATCAGCGTAGTTAATTACCATCTATTAGCAATTTCTTTTCATTATTCATCTTCTTAGAAATACTAGTAATTCTTTTAGTTATTTTTATTTTTAAAAAAATAAAGGGTTGTAATTAATTTAAAAAAAATTCTTAAATTTTAAAGGTGTTTGTCAAAGAAATAGATACTTATTTTAGGATTTTTCGTCAGTTGTATTTTCTGGTTTCAAGGCTTTTATCTCATTATTTTTCTTTAAGTACCAAGTACTATAATAAAAAATATTAATGTCTTTAGTGATTAACTAGTTAATTTAATATTAATCAAAAGTTATGCATAAAAATTGCACCCAAAATAACATGTTTAATGAATTTGAAATAGGAATTTTATAAAACATATGAAATTATTATGATTAAAAATTCTGTTTTAGGTCCTTTGACTAGCTTCTCTGGCATTGAAGGTATGGCTTATATCAATACCAAATATAACAACCCCAAGTTAGACTGGCCTGATG
The DNA here is from genome assembly GCA_964019185.1 of Maratus speculifer. Classification (NCBI taxonomy): domain Eukaryota; kingdom Metazoa; phylum Arthropoda; class Arachnida; order Araneae; family Salticidae; genus Maratus; species Maratus speculifer. Next base: position 146,510 of record CAXHSM010000228.1, on the reverse strand, counting down.
CGGAAATCCATCTGGCTGCTGGTTCACCTGCTAGTGATTATGGTTTCTTCTTGAAAGATGCCGTTGGAATTACTCAAAATGTAAGTTACTTCTTCTGTGTTGCCAACCGCTTTATTTCATAGATTATATACTTTACTTGATAGTTTTTCTGTCTTTCATAATAAACACGTTAAGATAATACAGCATTAAATATATATATTTTTTTTATTTTATAAAGTATGCATTTTTGTCTTAACAAAAAAATTGAATAAGTAATTCAGACTTACCAAGTTTCCTGATTTTTAACATATTTCTTCTGATTTTTCACACATTTTTAAATGTTCTATTTTACAATAAAATATTCAAGGATCAAAACTACAGCACACGTGTAGTTTGTCTTTAGTATGTTTGATCAGTAGTATTTTATGTGATAAATTACATTCAGATTCAATATAAATGACGAATCTTCAAGATTTCTTTACTTTTACCTATGAAAATGTTTTGGATTATTATTAATAATTTGTCTTGATTAAGACTTTGCTATAATTCTATGTAATTTTTCAATAATAACCAAACTCTGTTTAAAATTAAACTTGCACTAAGCATGTTTCATTTAAAAAAGTTTTCATTAACAAAAATATCTCTTTTTATTTGAAAAGAAATCTCCTGATTTTTTGGCTTTCAGAACTTGGCAAGTCTGATAATTGTTTTTACCATAGTAATGTTTAATATATATTATATGCATCAGGATTGCTACACAACCTGGAAAACCTGGAGAACTTGAAAAAGTCAGGGAATTGGGAAATTAGCCAAATAATCAGGGAAAAGTCCGGGAATTTTAATATTTTTTCCTAAAACCTGGAAAAGTCAGGAAATGTGATAAACTTTCATTGAGGTCTCCAAGAGAATTTGATCATTGTACAGCCAGAAGTGAGAATCTTCCATGATTTGTCAAACTGCATTTTTAAAAATAGAAAAAAAATCATAAAATCATATAACTTTTTTTTTTTTTTTTTTTTTTTTCAAAATTTCCTCTTTTATCCTTTACATTTTATATTTTTAATACTTATTATTACAGATTTTAAAACTTTTCCTGCAGTTATTTTCATGTAACAATAAATAATTATCTCAAACCTCCATCTCGTCACTCTGTTTTCTCTTTCCTTTTGACTCCTATTGAAAATAAATTTTAGCTAGACAATAATTTTAATATGTAGTAGCAAAATGAATGTTTGTGTATTCAGTGCACAAATATTTTGTAGCAGGTTTGTACAATTTGTAGGAAACCGTATTCGAATGTTTGCAATCATAAATTATTAAAGAGCGCAATTCAAATTTTAAACCTCAAAGCAAGATTGTTATTGATTTGGGGGTGGGGGGATTGGATAAAAAGCTTTAGCTCAGAGATTATTAGCAACAGTATTCAAGAAATTTTAGCCTTTTTTTTTTTGAGTAATGTACATTTTTTTTACCTTCAGTTTGTCCACTACGCGCCACACCGCCAGACTGGAATTTTCTTGAAATACACCTGGAAAAGTCAGGGAATTTCATTTTCCCACATGAGTAGCAACCTTGATGTATTTTAATAACAAAAGATGATTGTAAATCTTTCATAGCCATAACTTTTGGCTCTAATTTTAATGTCCTGTTATTTCTGAAATATTGATAAAATACACATTTCCGATAAGTTTTGAGAGACCTGTTTCACATAAAAATAATTTAAAGTTAATTATTTAGTAAAATCGTTAATTATTCTATAATTCAAACTAAATGCAAGCCTTAACCATACTTTGCATTATTATTATTATTATTATTATTATTTTAGTAGTAGTTGTGTTTTTCTTCTCTGATTATAAATAGCCGTGTAAAATTAACTGGAATTTAAAAGAAATACTGACTGATATAGATATTTATTATATGCAAACTAAATTTTCTAACTTTTAGGTCTACAGGCAAGTCTATGCTCCGTACAACGGTAAAAACACCTTTACCTTTTTCCCTTGCAACCTTCGCCCCAAGAGCAGAGGCACCATCCGATTGGCATCTACAGATCCAAAAGTACATCCTCTTATTGACCCTAACCTTTTCCAGTATGAGGAAGATTTGGATATTTTGACTGAAGGTATGTTTTTTATAAAATACTGTTCAGATGTGTGTAGTTTTTAGTAAAATAAAACATACTTGTATAAGATTAGTATATTGCACAATTATTTAAAATAAATTTTTCCAAATTAATATAACATTTTTTTTTCTTTAATGTGAAGGTATGTTATTTGTGCCTAATTTGTAGTAAAACTGTGGGATAAAAAAATGCCTGTTTACACTGCATTGCAAAGATTATTCAAAATAAATTTTTCAATCAAATGTGAATATTTTTCGTGAATGTGATGGTATTTTGTATCGAATCTTTATGGTTTAAAAAAAAAAAAAAAAAAAAAAAAAAAAAAAAAAAAAAATGGTAGTGCATTAAAAGCCTGTTATTGTTGAAACATTAATGTTAGTGAATTGCAAAAATCATTCGTAATAAAATTTTACCAATTAATGTGAAATTTTGTTCTTGAATCCGATGGTATTTTTATTGTGCCTAGCTATTAGTAAAATTTTATGATAAAACAATGTCTTACAAACACTAGTGCATCATCATGTAATAGAATGCTTCAACTCTTAGAAAATACTGCAAATTTGTTTAGAGTAAGATTTTTTTTTTCTTCTATTTTAGTGATGAAAGAATGCGTGAATATTGTGCAAAAGACAAAAGCTTTCCAAGCAATCGGAGCCAAGATGTTCACCACCAAATTTCCCGGATGTGAAGAATTTCCTCTCTATTCTCATAACTATATTAGATGTGTTGGTCGAAAGTACACTTTCACCTTGTTTCACCCTGTAGGAACTTGCAAAATGGGATCAGTCAGAGACAAAACATCTGTTGTAGACCCCCAACTTCGGTAAGATATTTTAATAACACTTACACTTTTATATGCATGCAGGAGAAATACACAGCTCAGACTTTTTCTTTTCTTGTATCATAATACCAATTTTTACTTTAGTGCAATACATTGAAATCTTCTGGTCTATTTCTTTTAATTAGCCTAATACTCGTAAGCATTTGCAGTTGTAGTTTAGATAAACCTCTTACACCATCAATGCAGCCGAATCGCTTTTATTCAGGGTTCGTTCAAAGGAAACCTGAAAATTCAGGGAATTTGAAAATTTAGGCAAAAAGTCAGGGAAATTTCTGGAAATTCTATTTTTAATATTTGAAGAGGTCAGGGAATTTTTGATGTACTACTTTCCATTTAAGAATCCCAATTATCGGTGTAAATGTAAAAAAAGAAAAAAAAATGATTTTTCATTTAATATATTTTTTATACAAACTGTATAACAATAGCATTATATGAAAAATCAGAATATTAAAAATCAGAAATTCATATAGTGCATACTTCTTTTTTAGCATTTATCTAGATCAAAGTTGTCCGTTGTGGAGGGTTTTACAATAACATAAAAACCTAATTTTTATTAAGAAATGTCAAGGAAAACATAGTCAGTGTTTTCCTTTTTTTTTTTTTTTTTTTTTGCCAGTATTGTGCAGGAATCCTTTAAACTGTATGATTATGAGACTGTTAATAGTTAATAGCTGTAATGAAACTTCTTTACACTTACCTTCATTTTTCAAAAATATGAAGCCATTGCAATTCAAAATATAAATTAAATATGATTCTTTAGTGGGCTTAATTAATTAATACCATTCAGTTATCTCAGTCCAATGTTGTTCAATACAATTAAAGATTTTTGTGTGTGTGTGTGTGCGTGCGTGTTTCTTGAATGTAGAATTTTTGAGACATTGCAAAATATTTTCACTTTAATAATCATTTCTCTCATTTGGATTTCGGCTGGAGCTCGATTGTATTTAGAAAAATGTGAAAATAATGCAGTTTTGACATTAAAATTTACTGCTACTAAGAAGGTTTTTTTTTTTTTTTTTTTTTTTTTTTTTTAATACTATAGTATATTTGGGGGAGAAGTTTAGAGCCGAAAACAGACGTTTGTTCCTTTCTTTTTTTTAAGCAGTATACACTATTTTATTTTGTGTATTTCTCCAAACTTTTCTAACAGAATTCTGTTTTCGGGAAATTGTGTTCAAATTTTTATATTTATGAGACATCTACTCATTTGCGTTATGGATGCAAGTCCTTCAATCTGAGGACTAATTTCAGTCTTGAGTGATAATAAACTCTTCTTTATATACTTAAATTATAGCAATTATACTGTCAAAAACTGTTAACTATTTTTTTATTGTAAAATATAAATTTATAGCCATAATGCAAGACAGAGATATGCTAGCCCAATTTCCTTTGGTTGTTTGTAATACTCAGAAAAGTTCTCAGTCTTGGCTTAAATGAACTTCTTGCACCGATGTTTTGCGTGTTTTAAATTACCTTATGGTTAGCTTCTTTTTTATACATTTTAAACAAGATCTTTGATATGACTCTAGCTAATATGTTTTCGACTAAAGATGTTTTTTTAGCAAGTAATTTTTTATTTTAAAATGATTAAAATATCAATTTAAAGACCTTTTATGAAGGGTAGATATTTTAAGATATAAAATAATTTTTTGATGATGTTTCTTGATCAAGTTTAAAGCTCTGTAAATGATAATGTTTTAAAAGAATTTGTTAAGAGAATTTAAGAGAAAAAGATTATGAAGCATCCGAATTCTTCTTAAACAGATCTCACAAGCTTTTTAATGATATACGTGCATCTTTTTATATAATTCATTCTCTTGTATATTTTACTGAAGAAATCACAAACCCATACATATACAGAAACTCAAAACTAATGTATTTAATGATGCATTTTATTTATACAGGATTCATACTAATCAGGAAATATGGGATTCCTGGAAAAAATAGGGGATGAATTTGTGGTTGTAAAAATCGGGGGAATCTCAGGGGATAATACAAAAAATTCCCCAAACCTGGTAAAACCTGTCAAAACTGTCAAACCTGTCAAAACTGTCTACTCTGGGAAATTGAAAGCAATTGTTGCTGTTCGCATGTTTTATGATATTGCATCTGTCAACATCCACTCAGTTACTGGACACACCTTTTAACATCATGAGGTTTGACAATAGTTCAAGAAAAACTTAAAAATTTTCTTTAAAAAAAAAACCATATTGGCACTTGTAACCAGTGTTCTCGCTGTCGCTCGCCATTGCGCCAAATTGCAACTAAATTCTTCATTTGGCGAGTAAACAAGCGATTAGATTCGCCAAATCGCTAGTGCACAGCTTTTGCTTTTTCTTTCTTTTCTTCCTTTTTTTCTTTTCCGTTTTTCATAGATATGCATTTATACATATTTTTAATACATACATATTTTTAACGCATTTGTAGCGAATGGCTGAATTTAGATTAATAACAATCATTGTCGCATTTATAAAAACTGAGACATATAAAAAATACACCAAACATATTGAAAAAAAGGGAGTACATTAAAAGATTAAAAATAATATTTTTAGCGCTACACGGCGAACCTATTTTGCTAATACTTTTTTCATTTGGCTAATGTTTTTAATTTTTAATTAGCCAAATTACTAACGTTGGTCAAATATCAGCGAGAACATTGCTTGTAACCTTCATATTATTCATAGTTCTTTGAAAAGAGATAATAAAATATCAAAGTAGAAAATGAAATTATTTCAGCAAACTACCAAGTTTATAAGGACAGTCTCATAAGGCATGCAGACTTCATCTCAATTAATGTTTTCCTTTTAAAGTTCTGTTCATATTGTTTAAATAAATTGTGTATAAACTTTATTTTTGAGATTACTTTGTTTTTATTTTATTTTGTGGAGATGGGAGTGTCATAATATTGGTTTAAAAAACGTCGTTATTTGTTGATAAGGAAAAAATGTACATCTCGGAAAATAAATACATCAGAAGATTCTCAGGGGATTTTTTCTTAAAAAATGAGTATGAACCCTGTTATATGATTCAAAAGAATTTAATAACTGAACTATTATTTAGATTGAAATCTAGTTAATATAGAAAGCGAAAGATGTTAACTTGTAAATGTGATAGAATTGAGAAATATTCACTTGAATTCAATTTAATAGAAACCTAATCAGATAAGTAGTTGGATTCATATATGCACAAATCTAACAGCATATTCATTTATTTTTTCTTTGCAGTGTAATCGGTGTCAAGAACTTGCGTGTTATAGATGGATCTGTTATGCCTAATATTATTTCCGGAAATACCAATGCTCCGATCATCATGATTGCCGAGAAAGGATCTGATATGATAAAAGATGCAAATCCTGACAGAAAAAAATGCTGGAAAAAATATTAGAACAATCATAACATTTAATCGACCGATATAAAGACTGGCAAACTTGAAAGAAGAAAATACCTCCGAGTATTTTAAATTGTATTAGAATTTTTTAAGTGGTATTCAATTGCCATTTTAAATTCCTTTCTTTCATTATATTATCATAAGATTTTTCTTTTATTTTCAAGATTCATTTATTTTTCACATGGTATTTAATTAGCATTTATTTTTTTCCGTTAATATAATCATTTTTTTTTTTCATTTTATTTCAGCAACGATTTATTTTTACCTTTAACATTAGATTAATAAATTTTAATCTAGAATTCCTTAACATATTCTTGTACAACAATAGTTTAAAAACAGTAATCCACTTACTACAAAATTGTACATATAAAACTATACATCCAATATAATAACTATGATCATACAGGGAAGATCAAATAAAAATGGCCTAGAAAACTGGTTGAAACCTATTTGAACTGGTTAATGTCCATTTTAAAACCATATTTATGACGTATGCAATTCAAAACAACGTATATTATATTAAAATAAACGTTTTGGCATACATTATATGAAATGTTGCGAATGCTTTATTTAATGTAATCATTTTGATATGAATTTTATCAAATTGCTTTTAAATTAAGCGCAAGATATTTCTCATTTTTTGGATTAGAGAAGATTGCAACACCAAAAAAAAACTATTAGAAAATTGGCTTTACTATTTTTTTTCTAGTCAAATGCACAAAATCTTAATTGTTAAAAACTCAAAATTTTATACTCAAAAGTTAAGTTTCATTTTTGTTTGAAATTTTGTGAAAGAGAGTGGAAAATGTTTTAACCTGTAACTGGAGAAATTGCACTTAGATTTCTTGATGTAGAGAATACGCTGTTTTATAATAAATGTTAGCATAATGTTGATTAAAAGCTTTATCTGCGAAAATTTATTTATAATTTTATATAATATTTTTTTCATGAGTTCAATGTTTAACGGATACATTTGGACAATCTAGTATTAATATTTAAATAAGGGGCCTTTTGGATACAGATTTGCCAAGTTTCCTGATTTTGACAGGCGGATCCTGTTTTTTTTTTTTTTTTTTTTTTTTTAATGTTTTCCCATACTCCTGATTCCGACCTATTTTTCTTGATGTCTTACGTATTACAGGATTTTCAGCGTCATGGAAAGTCAGGGAAAATCTGGAAAATCATGGAAATTTAAAGTAGTCAGGGAAATTTCAAAATCTGTATGAAAAGTCAGGGAATTTACAAATATTTTCTACAAAGTCATGGAAAATTCTTGAAGAAACCTCATACTCTTGATTTTTGACCTATTCCTCTTGATGTCTTACGTATTACAGAATTCCCAGCGTCATGGAAAGTCAGGGAAAATCTGGAAAATCATGGAAATTTAAAGTAGTCAGGGAAATTTCAAAGTCTTTATGAAAAGTCAGGGAATTTACAAATACTTTCTAAAAAGTCATGGAAAATTCTTGGAGAAAAAATGTAAAAGATACAAAATTCATCAAATAATCTTGGAAAAAAAAATCACAAAATTCAACAAATAAAGAGAAGAAAAATTAGGAGAAAAGAAAATTTAGAAATTTGAAAAACAATTGCAGAAAAAAAATCACTAGATTTGACAAAGAGTTCTGGAACTAAGCAGCAAATTTCATTGCATACATGCTTGTTCAAAGAATTTTTTTTTTTTTTTTTTTTTTTTTTTTTGAGATTTGGTCGGGGAAAGTCATGGAATTTTTCGAGATTTGGTCATGGAAAGTCAGGGAATTTGCCATTCATGTTTTGCTGGGAACCCTGTATTATTTAGTATTCTGCTATATATCTACTTAATATTCTTCTAAAGTATACCACAGTTAAATGACGAAGAAAAAACTGCTTAAGATTTATTAAATCGATAAAAATAATACAATAATTACATAAGATAAAAACTACAATGCAGGTCCTTATAACGAATGTTATACAAATGTTATCTGTTCCTAAGTTTTTTATGTAGTATTCAATTAGATTATTAGGGATGGATTTTTAAAACACTGACTGACTATTACTATAGGCATGTTCTTTATTATCAGTAATTTGCCTACATTCAACTTCATTTTTAAAAAAAATCTAAAAAAAATAGTTTTTTCAAATTAAGAAACTGAGACTAATAGACCATTTTATGTAACAGTAATAATAAGATTTCGTGTAACAGATTCTGTTACATGAATTATTATGGAAAATTCGCAACTTTTTTTTTTAACACTTGGAAAAAGAACGAGATAATAGATTAATTAAAATAAATAATTTTTTGATCTTTCATGGTTTTCATATAATTAATTATTATGTACTATACTAGTATTACAGTTTTAACCCGTAAGTAATTGTAACAGTGTTCTACCCATTAAGAGTATTTAACTATTCATCATTTCTAATGGCTAAAAAAAATAAAATTAATGTATGGGTTTATATTTATATAATGTATAATTTAAAAACTTTTAAAACTGTTGTATTATCATGAAATATTGTGTTGTATTAAATTGTTGTACTGTCATCGATAACACACCTTTGCACATACAAATTTTTTAATAATTCTAGCCTTATAGGATGTGAGTTGAAAATCTATTAAAATATTTAATTTTTGCATAAAAAACATTGAGTTCAACAAGATTTATTTCATTTATAATTATTAATTTTAAGGAGAGGGTAAAAGTAAATACAGTCTCCAAGACGCCAATTCTCTCTTTCTTACTTTTTTTACCTCGCCAGTTAAGGGTTAAATACATTTATGTGGTTTGAATGGAGATTTTTTAAACGAAAGAAATGGAATATATACATCCAAGCAGATGATTTTGATAGTAAAAATAAGGAAATACAGGGGTCGCAGCGTCCCTAAAATTTTCACACTTTCCTACAACAATTTTCAAACGACAATATTTATTGTACAATTTCACTGCAGATTTTAAAGGAATCTGCGACAAAGATTTTTGATTTAAAATACTGGTAGAAACGTGCGAAAATTTTAGGGACGCTGCGACTCCTGGAAATATGAACAGAAGAACAGTTATTTTAAATCATATAAGCTTTTTTTTATTTGGAGATTTATAGTTCCTATGAAAAAAATATTTCAAATGTCCGATAAAAAAAAAATTTTCATGGTAAGCAATATTTTTATGAATAGTAAAATCATCATTTTTATTGGAACTTTTTTTTTTCTTTTTTTTGTCAATTGTTATTATGTTGTGTTTGCCATTGCATTGATATTTTAGCTTGTATCAAATGTATTAAGAAAAATGCTCTATGTCCCATTTATACAAATGATAATACATGTGTAGAAAATTTTTTTAATGTATACTTACGAACTTTTTATGGAAATTATTAAAAAAGGAAATTTTTCTTTGTTCCTTCCTTATAGTTATTATACACAATAAAGGGCAGATTTTTTTAATTACTTTTTTTAAAACTATAGTTTTTTTTTTTTACATTTTCATTACTTTTATTTTAAAAAAATGTTTTTTTTTACAGCTGTAATTTCCCATCGTTTATCATCAACACCTATACTTTAATTATTTTAAGCAAAATTTCATGTCATTTGTACAAATGACATACTATTTTTATCATTCAAAAAACTTCAATGCGTCCTCCTTTACATAATGTCTTATCATTTGTAAAAATATTTTTTTGTGTATATGAATAATAAAGTATGCTTGATGTTATTCATTTGTTATAGCTAATGGATGTGTGTGTATCTTATAAAAATTGTTCGCAAGTAAGCTAAAGAATCCTAATCAAATCAATACTTTATTTTTGAAAAATCTGTTACAATGTAAGAAAGGTTTCTTTAAGGTCAGTTACCGAACTCCCCTCCTGAAAATTGGCTTCTATGGGCGTAGAATGCTTTCCTAAATTTGAAGTATATTCTCAGGAAATGAATACTTTCAACTCCTTTCTTCACTTTAATCTTCCTAAAAGTAATTCTAAAAGATTTCCAAAACGTATGCTTAATTTAATATTTTAAGTGTAAAAAAAACTGAAGAACTGCGTTTAAGATTTTAAAGTATCGCATAAAAGTATATATTTTAGAAATGGTTTGACAACTAAGGAAAAAAAAAATCGTCATTTAAGAAGAGTACACAGGAAAAAAATAACTTCAATATATTGATTTCTTGATGAGTTATTTTAAATTTACGAATGCATCACAAATTCACATAGATACTTAACATTAACAAGGGGAATTTGGGGTTGACTATATACAGAATGATATTGCTTTGAGGCAGATCCACTTAATGGTATCGTAATAAAAACACAATACAAAAGATTTTACCGGTGTTGAAATGCGCATTAGAATCTCGAAAAAAGTTTAGAAAATGTGCTTTGCTAAATTTCAGGATTCTTTACTTTATAGGAAGCATATCATTGGACATATACGCAAATGAATGTGTTGAATTCATACACTTTTTTTCCCGGAGAAATTTCTGTGTCTTCGCAATATTGTGTTTCGAAGGGAATATTGCGCTTTTTGACCGTTGAAAACACAAAATCTCAAATGTTCTTGGGGCAGACATCTCATTGCTCCGGGGGCGAGGACATGTCCCTCTCAAATCAGACTGAATTCAACACAGCTGCAAATGATTAAACATATCCGACAAGGGAATGATTTTATGAAGCGACAGTTTTGTGTTCAGATAATGTTAGATTTGTAATTTGAAAATGCAGAGTTTCCAGCGTCCTACAATCAAGAAAACTTCAAAATATACATAAAAAGTCAGGGAATTTACAAATATTTTCTAAAATACATGCAACGACGCAAATTTCATCACATAGTTTCGGGAAAATATCACCATATTCATCAAATAATCGGAAGAAAAAAAGGGAACCTTGAAAAAATTGCAGGAAAAAAATTAACAGTTTTGACAAAGGATTGTGAAAAGTAGTAAATTTTGTTTTATTCCTGTTAGTTCGAAGAATTTTTTGAGATTTGATCAAGAAAAATCATAGATTTTTTTTTTTTTTTTTTTTTTTTTTTTTGGTCAGGGAAAATCAGGGAATTTGCTAGATATGTTTTACTGGGAACCCTAAAATGAAATATCAAGTTTAATATTCTGTTGAATTTTATATATACATATGTAATTCAAAATTATATAAAAGCTCAACCTCGCGCTTTTACCTCCTAAATGCACACAGCCTCGTGTTTTCAAATTTGTCTTACTTTAGTTTTTTACTGTACAATTGATATTTTCAAGATTTATAAGAACTTTTAGAGTATTTTATTGAGTGCGATTAAAGTTAAACCTTTAAATGGATGATGGACACGCAAATCAAAAATTTTCTTTTTTCAGTTAAAAATTCTATAAACCTAGAAATAAAAGAACATGCTAGTTATCAAATAATAAATTGTGTATACATTTTGAAACATTCCGTATTCAAAATGCAATAATTCTCCTCCTTACTGCTACAGACTATTACAATGTGTCGCTTCATAAAGCCATTCTCAAATAATGTATATAATGTACTATTATTATTTTATGGATGTATTCATATCTATGAACGTATTCATTGTCTGTGTAGATATTCATGATGTAAAATGTAGTAATATTTTGTATCTAAATATTTTTAAATAGAATAAATTTTTTCTGACATAATGCGGATGCACTTATGCTATACATGGCAGAAATATATTTAGCTATAACCTCAATTATCATTATTTTCAATCTTTTGTATCCTTATTTTGTCTGCTTCTGTTACTGTAAAAAAAGAAGTGTATATATAAAATTACTCTGTATACGTGTTTGAGCGAGTGTTTGTAAATTTTTTTGAAGAAAAATAAAACTTTTTGTACTTAAAGTATTTTTATCATTATTGAATTTAATCATACATTCATTTTACAATAGTTAGAAATATGGATCTAATGACATAAAATGAAGTTTATTATTTTTATTTTGTTTTATTTTTGTAATTGAAACTTTCTTATGCTTTAAAAAACCCATACAACATGAAAATCAGAGTAAGCGTCATTTAAGAATTTCTTTTTTTAAATCACTATTACAAAACTTTATCCTGTTCACACTTGTTTTCTTTTTGAAATGATTATAGAGATACGTTGAAAAATTATTGCTGCGAAAATTTTGAAAATTATACATTGTATTATTAAAAGTTATTTTTTTCTCAAATATGGGCAATAACTCAGCTGACAAACCAACCATATTTTGAAAAAGTAATATCTGACGCAAAGTAAACCAGAGTCTAATACTTCATTTGCAAATATATTTACAGTCTAGCCCGCTTAGTTGCATACATTTGGTTCCACTAAATTGTATGCAACTAAGCGAGTTATGCATTTAAGCGGGGCCATCAATTAACGTTATTAATATACATAATTATTTGACTCTGTACCGCAGACATGTGATAAATATTAATAAACAATAACAATTTACACAATAATTTAAAAATTGATTATTGTAATAATAATTTTAATTAATAATTTATTATTACTTTATACATAACGATCAGGGCCCGACTTAGACAGTGGAGGGGCCCTTCTATCTTAAAATGTTTCTTAAATTATACTGAAGTGATTAAAACTGAAATTTTATGTGTATATAAATTTCGTACCAAGTACTATTCACATCTAAATACATAATACCGGAAGAGAGACAACTTTAAGAAATTATAGAATACAGGGGTTTTTTTCCGATTACAGGAATACGAGGATAAATGTGAGGCCTAAGGAGGCACATGGGTACGGAAAAAACAGGGGGTAGGAGAAGAGAAATGAAAAAAAAAATTGGTCACTTTTGACCATTTTTTATGATTTGAAACTCCTTTAACAAAAAACTTATATCTGCCGTTAAAGGGGGGGGGGGGGATTAAGCCAGGGGGCCCGGGGCAGTTGCCCCGCATGCCCCTACCTTAGTCAGGCCCTGATAACGATATATATACCAAACTGCAATGCATTATAATACTATTTATGTTAAATGGTTTAATTTTTCATTATAATTTATGTCATTAAAATGAAAATTAAAAAGGAAACTAAAGTAACAAATTTTTATTTCCAAAAACACCTTTGAAAATATTAATAAATTGTCGTATAAATTCATTTAATTTTTCATTATTCGCCAATTTACCCTTTATACGTTGCCTACAAATAATAATAATAATAATAATAATAATAATGAATTTGATTTTTTTTCTTCGGACACTGCATTATTATTATTATTTCTTCAGTTGTTTGAACAGGAAATAAAACTTTGAAATAATTTAATACCGCAGATAAAAGTATATAAGTCAAAATTAAAAACTTTGATTCTTGCATCCAGTTTATTTTTGCCTCAAGAATATTTTAAATCAGAGTAGAAAAAAAAATGTTCCAGTTGAACAGAAAATTATATATTAACCCTAAATACAGGTGTAGTTAGCAGAACTACATATTTTTTTTTTCTTTAAATCCTGCAATATCTTAATGAATGCGGTCAAATTTGAAATTGAATAGCCACTGGGGATGTAACAAATATTACATACTTATACCCCTTTTTGTTATGTTAGGAATCAAAAAACAATCATTTTTTGTTCTTTTTTTTTTTTTTTTTTTTTTTTTTTTTTAAGCATATTATGGACATATTGATCATGACTTCATGACTGTGCAATATTGTTAATGTTGGACCTGTCCTTTATTTATTTTTTTTTTGCGGATACATTAGAAAATAAAATATGATTTTGAATTTTTTTTTTCTAAACTATTTTGAAGATGAAGGAAATAAATGACAACATCTAATACTACATTAGGCATCAACTTTACAGATAATTCCTTTGATTTTTATAACCGTTTCTAATTTTCTCCAAATTCACATATTTTTAATATTCACAATAAAATTAAGGTTAATTAAAGTGTTACCAGAATATTATTACTCAGTAAATATGAAGATAATTTTTCAGAGGTTGAAACATGTAAAAAGAAAAAAAAAAAATCATTTCTGTTAAATAGTTTCAAGATACAGAACTTTAAACTTGCACTTTGAATGATTGCACGCATATTATTCCAAATTTTTATTCACAAATGTCATTCACAAATTCTTGAAATGCTCAAAATTGCTAAAATAATTTATTTTTTTAACAAGATATTTTGCAGAGCTGTATTTGAATATGAATTAAACATATGTATCAAATTTTATTAAAATCAGTAAGAGCAAAAATAGCACTAGCCACCGGCCACAGGGCCAGTAAATGAGAAAAAGTGGCTAGTAAAAAATTAACTGTCAGCGGCTACCTCTCAGTCACTTTTTCATATGATGAGAATAAAATTTTCTTGGATTTCATCAAGGATTCTACTTTTTTTTGTTCCAATATATTTATATTAACATATTTATTTGGGCTATTCAGTTTTAGATTTTATAAAATTTTTACTCTATTATTTTTAAATAAAAAAAGTGGCCACTTAAAAACTAGCCCTACCGGCTAGTGGCCGCTAAAGAAATTTCCCAATTTTGCCCTATAGTTACTATGTGGCCACGACTTTTTTTACATTTTTGCTCATTTTGCGTGGTTGTTGTTGTTGTATTGTTGTATTTTGTGTCGGCCGATTATCTGCGCTATGGGATATAGGCCCTATGGGGAGGGATGCCCTTCGTGGGGGTCTTTCTAAGGGAACCTAACCCGTATTCACGCAAGGTTCGAAGAAAACCACGAAAACTCCGAACGGTTAGGCCGACGGCCGCGATTGGGTTCGAACCCAGCACCTGCCGTCTACCAGTTGAGAGGTCAGACCCTCTCGGCCACTGGTGGGGCCATTTTGCGTGGAATGACCTTTTGGGTAAGTGGATTTTCGGTTAAAAAAGAAATTGAGTGAAATAGGCTGTTCGGATAATTGAAAATTCGGTTAATTGGAATTTCGACAATGGGCGCTCTACTGTAGTTCTAAAAATTTCAACTGTCTAACACCATGTCTAATAAATACACAAATATTATTTATGTTTCAAAAATACTTTCTGGGAATAATATACAATAGATACAATGACTACAATGGCGCAGACGTTTAGTGTCGCCATCTATCAATAAAATTCAGACTATCAAACTTCTTAAAAATCTTTGAAGCCAAGTTCTTTAGTGCTGCCATCTGTTGTTGTTTAAAATTTGACTAATTCTGCTATAAATACTTGTTAACCGAAACTAAACATTATAGTAAATAAGTTTATATAAGTAAAAAGTATACATAAATAAACATTTATGGTTACACGAGGATTTATCGTATTGCACAGATTTCAAATTTTTTGTCATTATATTTAAGTGAAAATTGAATAGTAATTAAATCAACAACGGTAAATGCAAGTTAAAGACATTTATTGAAAATTATTTTAATGCAGTGAGACAATTTGGCTTGGTAATGCTTTTAATACACACGGAAACAAGAATAAATGTCGAAAGATGTGTAATTAATGCAAAAGATGTGTAATTAATTTTCTTCCAAAAATAATTTATTCGCACAATTGTTGAAAGGAGAAAAAAAAGAAAAAAAAAATTATGGTTAAATTAAGTGTAAGGGATTTTAGACTCATTATTCCATGGAATAAAAAATAACCTTTATTAAGCAAGTTTAGTTAATTGTATTGATTTTTTTTCTTACAAGTTACAGAAAGATAAAAAGTCAAAACATATCTTCTTCAGCTGTATAGCATTAGATTGTAAACAAAGAAATATCAACTACGTTATTTTCTATCTGAAAAAGAATGAAGTGTGAATAAATAATGTGCTCTCTTAAAAGGCAATAATTATGAAAATTTAATGCAAAATTATTTTACATTTCAGATCGCGACATAAATCTGTGAGAAAAAAAATGTATATATAAATGAATGAATATGCATAATTTTTTATTGATGCTTTTCCAGTATAGGGACCATGATGTCTATTTAAAAGCTTGGCGTACTTTTCAATTTAAAAAGTAAGATTTTTTTGCCCAATGATATGAGCAGCTGATGAAAACAAATCTAATGAACTGTTATGCTTGTTTATATACACATATAGTGTGTCGGGGTATTTTATACATTGGATTTCTCTTAAAAGGCAATAATTATGAAAATTTAATGCAAAATTATTTTACATTTCAGATCGCGACATAAATCTGTGAGAAAAAAAAATATATATATAAATGAATGAATATGCATAATTTTTTATTGATGCTTTTCCAGTATAGGGACCATGATGTTTATTTAAAAGCTTGGCGTACTTTTCAATTTAAAAAGTAAGATTTTTTTGCCCAATGATATGAGCAGCTGATGAAAACAAATCTAATGAACTGTTATGCTTGTTTATATACACATATAGTGTGTCGGGGTATTTTATACATTGGATTTCTCTTAAAAGGCAATAATTATGAAAATTTAATGCAAAACTATTTTACATTTCAGATCGCGACATAAATCTGTGAGAAAAAAAATATACATAAATGAATGAATACGTACTTTTCAATTTAAAAAGTAAGATTTTTTTTTGCCAAATGATATGAGCAGCTGGTGAAAACAAACCTAATGAACTGTTATGCTTGTTTATATACACACATAGCGTGTCGGGGTATTTTATACATTGGATTTTAAAGTGTGGTCAAAACAAATATTACTTAAAAAAAAAAAAAAAAAAAAAAAAAAAAAAAAAAAAAACTACGACATTGCGTGCATGTATTAATTTCTTTATTTAACTCAGTAACCTTTTTTTAGCATCTTCTACACTCATGATTGTCCCCAACAGCAGTTGCCCCACCAGTTGCCATGAGGTTCTGCTCTCGAAACTGGTAGACAGCAGGTGCTGGGTTCGAACCCAATCGCGACCGTCAGCCTAATCGTTCAAAGTTTTCCGTGTTTTTCTCCGAATCTTGTATTTCCTAGGGTAAATAAGGGTTAGTTTTACTTAGACAGACCCCCACGGAGGACACCCCCCCCCCTTATGAACCATATCCCTCGTGTTGATAATTAGCCGTCACAAATACATACAACAACAAACCAACAGCAGTTAAGAAACTGCTTGAATTTAAAGTTCTAATACTCATATTCATCATTTACGTCAACCTAGAAAACCTCGGCCGAATATTCAAATGAAATTTGGGTACTTCTAGGTTATCCCGTCGACCAAAAAATTGTCGCCAAAATATATGATTAAATGCCAATAATGGATGATCGTGAATGTCACATTCAATGACATTAAATAAGATTCACGTGTTTAAAATATCATTAAGTGATTTTAATTTCGTTTTTTATTTCAATTTTTATTAATATTCCACTAATTATTTGTTTTTTCGTTATTTAAAATATAAATTATGTCAACCTGTATAATTTGGCTATTAGTTTGGCGATTTGTATAATTTGGCGAAATTGGTCGACGGGATAATAGAGAAGTATCGAAATTTGTGATTAATCTGATTCGACCGATAATGACCGAAATTTAGTCAAATTAATGATGATTTGGGCTTTTGAGCCATTTAAGCTTTCGACCAAAAATTTTAGATTAAAGTAGATGATGAATACGAGAATAAGAAAAGAGCATCACCAACAGTCAATTCAAAATGTAACGTTAATTAATATTTAAGAATATCTTTTAATAATAAATGTCAGCAAGAAAAATTTTACTTAGCATTTACGATATATCAAGAACTTATTTTGACATTTATGGCAATCTTATTCTTTAACATAATGATTTTAATTTTATCTATATGCTGTAAATCGCATAGCTGTCAAACATGAGGAAACTTAATTGAATTTGTAGCTTGGCCCCTGTCCTTGCTCTAGGAAACGCTCGCGAGCTAATGCTAATCCTATGGGGAAGCATTTTTCTAATAACTCTTTCGCATTTTGACATTTTTGAATAGTTTTTTTTTTTTTTCATTGGATAGCTGAGGTGCATGCCGACAGGGCACCTTTTTTTAATTTTTCGATTTTGGTTGCAGATATTTTTTTTAAAAAGCACTTTCAGTTTCGAAACCGGTTTTGAAAGTGAAACTAACTTTGTAAAAAATATCTGCAACCAAAATCGAAAAAGTAAAAAAGGTGCGCTGCCGGCATGCACTTCAGCTATCCAATAAAAAAAAAAATATTCAAAAATGTCAAAATGCGAAAGAATTATTAGAAAAACGCTCCCCCATAGGATTAGCATTAGCTCGCGAGCGTTTCCTCGAGCGAGGACAGGGGGCTTAAGTAATCACCTAGTATTATTTTAACTGGAATTTACTATGAGCACTTATTCTAAGTACTTATTTTTTTTAAAAAAATTCAATCAACTTCCACTTTAGTATGTTGCTATCAGAATCTTTAAAAGGCATTTCTGATGAGTGGGCTTTTAATGATTTAAAGTTTTATTTAAGGCAGATATAAAATTTATGTATGTTTCTATGTATGAATTACGTTCATTTGCATTTAAATGGCTTGTTTATATAAAATAAATTGAGTAAATAATGAAAAAAATTTCTTCCGTATGTCAAACAATAGTGTTAAGAAAATATTTATTAAAAATTCCCATCTCTCGTCAAGCATATTTCCTCTATCTCACCAAAGCCCCTATACTGGAAAAGTACCTTTTATTTCCTTTCAATTCAAAATCTTTACAATGTAATTTTCATCTATAAGAAAAATTATTACTACTCGAATATACAAGATTCTTTATTTTAGCATTGAATAACAGTTATCTCATAAGAAAGTAAACAACAAAATTCCCTTATCGATTAAAAGTTTTAAGTACAAAACTCATTTTTAAGTTACCAGATGACTCCTCCTTGGCACTGAACTCTCGGGCAGCAGTTTGGGTATGTAGCACCAGCCCCTTGCACTAATTTACATCCGGATGGCACACCTATGGTACTGCATCTGAAGAGAGAACAAGTAATTAAAAATAATAATAATAAAAGCAAGATATCGACTTTAGTTATCTTTAAAATACATGTTTAAATATGTACTTTTTAAGTGCGTTCGTAATTATGTAAATACGTAGCACCTATAACTGTCGTTCAATCCGTCTCTCCGTTCGTCCGCATATAATAACGCAAAAACTACCCAACCGAATCGTTTGAAATTTAAAACATATAATTATTACATAATTTTGTCGTGTCATTTCAAATTTTATCAAAATCCGATCATAGATCAATTACAGGGACAGTCAAAAGTATTCCGTTACATTACGGTCAATGGGGAAAAAAGTTTCAAATGCATTTAGATCGTTTGAAATTTAAAATGCATAATTATTACATAATTTTGTCCAGTTATTTCAAATTTTATCAAAATCGAATGCATAGTTCAATTACAGGGACAATCAAAAGTATTCCGTTACATTACGGTCAATGGGGAAAATGTTTCAAATGCATTTTAATGATGTTACACTCATTCGAGCATAATAAAATTGATATGCATCTATAAAGTACATAATATTATATACATTTTGTATAACCTGTGGTGCAAAGAACATTTGTTATTGATTTACAAGGCCGCACAAAAGTATGCCATTACATAATGGTGTAGGGAGAACATTGTTTGGTGCGCTTTTTATTGTGATTAATTATTTACAATTTTATGAGATTGATATTTTTAAAACTTCGTTATCGTACGAACGCACCTCATTTGCTACGTTTCACTTCCAATACGCTGCAATTTCCAATATACATTTTGTGATTTTTCCATTCAAATTTATGTATTTTCCAATATGAGATATCACATTAACTAAAATAAATTTAATGGTGTTGTCAATGTATCTCTTTTTTTTTACTGATATTTTTTCATTTTTTGAAATGTTTTAGTTACAAATAGTTTGATGAAATATGTCAAATATTTCTCATTTCCTACATATTTTTATTTATTTATTTATTATTTTACTTATGCATTCGCCGCTCTGTTAAAATTAATCTTTTGCCGGATTTAAATGTTATTATATTTTAATCTTATTTAATATCATTTCTAAGTGATTGGAATCAAAATTATCGGTCTTAAAATTCATAAGAGATATGTTAATTTAATATATGTTGTTCCAAATTTAATATGTATACTGCTTATATCATGACTTGATACTCAATTTGTAAATTATATTCGAAATAGAGGATGATTTGTAATATTCTATAATGGTTATAAATAAAATATATATATATATATATATATATACACATGCATTTTAATTTACTTTTCTAAAGAATATGTATTAAATAAACGATTTTTTTAAATATATAACAGTATATTTTTTTAGAAGTTTCAGTTCGAAATTTGTTCTTAAAGCGTTACCGGCGACGTTGCGATCTGTTCTGCAACAAATAAAAATAAATTTAACATTAAGTGTTGCAAATTTTAAACCTGCATAATTATTAAAGTATTTGACCAAATGACTTCCTGTTTAGCACCCGAAGATCAAATTTGCCGAAGAATCCAAATGTGATGTCAAAAATCGGTGTCAATATTGACAATTAAAAAAAAAAAGTTTGTTATAATTCCTATAAATAGACGACATCCTAAGCAAAATTTAAATATGGATTTAATTAGTAAACCTTATTATTAATCAAATGATATCAGTATTTTTTTTTATGGTGATATGCGATGAAGTTAGTAAAGGATCATCAATGTTCCCCCCCCCTCCCTTCCTTCCACAGAACTTTACTTATCTGGTGAACTAAAAAATTCCTGTAAAACATTTTTTTTTCCCTATGAAGTAAGCAGAAAACATAATTATAGTTTCGAGAGCAATTAATTGTGATCGATTTTCGTCATTAAATGATTAGTAGCAGAGAGTAGTTAACCCGACAACAGGGAAACAGATTTTGTAAGGATATTTTAAACTTATTAATCTAAAAGAAAAATAAATATATGTTAAATTCTAAGAGTAATTATATGTCGATAGGATGAGAGATAAGGGACGATAACGAAAGAGATGACGAAAGAACAAATATCTGTTTACACAAGGACACTCTGGAGGGAAATACTCGGAATAGATTCCAAATCGCTTCCATAATCGGACTTTGCAATTTTATGAATTTTATGAACAAATTCATTTACAAAAAATGAATTTTTAAATGTGCTAAGGCATTTTTCGCTTGTTGAGCAAGACAACTGAGAACAGGGGGGAGAGGGAATCATGACAGATTAAATAATTTCGTCACCAGTAGTCAATTGGAGAACGTATTTTTTAATCTCTATTTGTAGGGAAATTAAAATAGGTGTTTATTCATTATGTAATGTAATTTTTAAAATACGGTTTTCAGCAAGAAATAAATAAATGTGAGATGCCAACTTAATTGCTTTTTAAAAATATCTCTTTCTGTTTAAAATATTTTTAAAATTCCTTTAAACTTTCATAATTCATCTTCCTTTTAAAATTACTTAAAATTTAAGCCAACACTTTTTTTAAAACACCCTACGCTGGCATTGGGCACTTACTTCCACGTTATATTAGATAAGTAATCAGCTAACTAAATTTACCTTTCAGGTTAATATGAAATTTAGCAGACGAGGAAGAATGATGAAGCGGTCCCTTAAAAACTATTTATTTTAATAACTTAACATAAATAAAAATAAATCATTACGTGTATTAAAGTAATAATGAAAACATTCCGAAGTATCGAAACACGTATAAATTTTAAATAAATATGTGTTTTCGAATCTATTTTATTTATATCGATATTTTTAATATATACATATAAATATATTTATGTCGAATGCAGTTTTATATCCGATATGTTTTTATCGAAAATAGATTTATATTCGGTGTATCAATATTAATAATAATTATATAATTAATCGATCGCAAAATCAATACATCTATAGTTTGAAAATTTTTGCCATCACTGGAAATAACATTCTTGTACTCTAATAATTTTTATACAGGAGCTTCGTGAAAATGAGCTTTCAAATAAACAAACAACTGGTTATGAAAATTGTTTCATAGATTAAGAAATTATACTTGAAAATAACCGAAAATATTGCGAAATAAATATGTATTAGACAGTTGGATCCCAAAATATACTTAAAAACTTTGTGTTTAAAAACATACAACTTGCGAAATGTTATATATAACATAAAAGTGATATTATAAACGTCTTAAAATAATTAATAGAATATCATTTTAATCTTGATGACGATCGCGGAAGCGATTCAAGCTGTATATTTTAATGTGCTTGTAATACTACATTTATATTATATATACCATTGAACGTGTTGTTTTTAATTTGAATACAAAGTTTTTAAGTATCATCAAGAAAAAAATACCGAAATGAATATTGAATATCGCCTTTTCGAAAAAAGAAAGTCTATTAAAAATTCTTATTCTTTCTCTGAATTCCCATAAATATTTTTTTAAATAACAAAGGAAAAATAATCAGTCGTGAAACATCGGTTATAATACATATTTCAAAATCTGTATTCATTTTTACAATAGATTCGGGGTATCAAATTTGTAGTTATTGTAAATAACAAGAGGTAGTGAAATTCGATATCGTGTTATTTTCCTGTTGCCTTATGTTGCAAAAGAAAAAAAAATACCTAAGGAAGGCACGTAACGAAAAAACGTTACTTGAATCTGCAAAAATGAAAAATTTTGATTGAAATAAACTTTTTTTTTATGTAGCAAGCCTAATTTAAAAATAAGAATATGGATTTTTTATTCATAATCTTGACTTATTTACAGGATAGATACAATTTAAACGAGATTTTTTTCTTATAGATTATTATTGAAATAATATTTACCAAAATTATACTAATGTTACTTTTCTAGATAGCTTTCTTTAACATCTACATACTTTTTTCAACATATTAGTGGCTTTTTTTTCTAAACCATCTATCTATACTAATAAAAGAACAAAACGCTCTGTCTGTCTGTGTGTGTGTGTGTCTGTGTGTCTGCGATGGCTAGCAAAATCTACAGCACGTACGAAGCTCAAAATTTTTTTGAGAGTAGCCCAATATCTCTCCTGATGCACCTGAAGTTCAGAATTTCAAAATTCTGTTTATTAACTGAGTAATTAATTAAATTCCAAAGTTCACTCTCATAAAAAATCGCCTTTTTTCGCTTTTTTTTTCATTTCATTTTCTTATGGTTGATTGGTTGCATAAAATTTTCGCAGAAATAATTAAAAAAGCTGGGACAGACCTTTAAAATTCATAGACTGGCAAACTGTCAGTTTAAATGTGGATTTTTTTTTTTTTAATCACAGCTGCTGTACACCATGGAGAAAAAGATAGATGGAGGCGAAGTAAACCGAAAAAAGGTTTGCAACACAGAGTAAGAAGTGTCTTACTCCGTGGTTTGCAATATTAAACCATTTATCGCTGAAATTTCAATGTCTCAAACAAAAGCACGAGGAAGGAATTTTGTATTAATAAAACGAATTGAAAGAAACGAATTATAGCTGAAGCATATTTTACGAAGAAATAGTAATTTTTTAAAATGTTTTTTTTCTATTATATTATTTAGGTTAAAGTTAGGTTAAAGTTAAATTGCATTTATGTTATGGTTAGAAAAAGGATATGTTACAATAAAGTGAATACATTTAGGCTAGGTTACATTTCTGTTATATTTAATTTACGGTAGGGTACTGTTAAGTCGCTGTTAGGTTACAGACAGGTTCTGGTTACGGTATAAAAGTTTAAGGTTAGGAATTTATACACAGAGTGAACCTATACGCAAGATTTGATTAAAAATAACACTTACTTTTGTTAAATAGCTCTGAAATTATAGTACTATATACCAACCTTTTAGCTACCATCGTGTATCGATTTCATTCATGGTATAGTCGGATTTAAGAGTGATATAATTAGTTTGAAATTCAAAATATTTCACTTGGGATTTGTATGTGAAAATAATAATTAGTTACGAGACTTAACAGTGATTTTTACGGATAAATATCAACTTTTTTACACGAAAATCATGCAATCGTTTGATACATATTCCCTCCCACGTTTTTCATTGCTCATTTTGAGTATTTTTAGAGCTTAATATTAGTTGTTTTTAAAACCGATTTTTCACACAGTCAGTGGCTACGTATTTCAGACAATGCATTTCTGCATGTAACGAGTTAGTGATAAAATCATACAAATTTCAAGTTCGTTTAATATTGTTAATACGGACCCGGGCAACGCCGGGCGGGTCAGCTAGTATATTAATAAAATAACAAATCGCTCTGTGTGTGTGTGTGTGTGTGTGTCTGCGATAGTTAGCGAAAACTACGGTACCTACGAAGCTCAAAAATTTTCTGAGAGTAGCCCAATATCTCTCCTGATGCACCTGACGCTCAGAATTTCGAAATTCCAATTATTAACTGAGTAATTAATTAAAATCGAGAGGTCACTCTCATAAAAAATCATCTTTTTCCCATTTTTTTTTCTTTTTCATTCTTTTACGGTTGGTTGGTTGTGTAAAAATTTTCGCAGAAGTAATCAGATAAGCCGGTGTAACAATGACATTGGAGTATTTGATGTTTCAAGACGATGACCATAGAGGAATAAGGTAGGTGGAGGTGAAGTAAGTCTGAAAAAAGGTTTGAATGTGAAACCATTTATTGCTCAAATTTTAATATTCCAAACAAAAGGACATGGAAGGGATTTTGTCATGGAGGAATGAGATAGGTGGAGGGGAAGTATTATCTCTGGGGGTGATGCTAAAAATGTAACCCTACATTAAGTAACATTAAGTCCAAATAAAAAACACGTGCTTTGACATGCCTATCAATTGAAACAGGTTTAAACCCGTATATTTTTGCCATTATTTTTTAAAAAGAACTAATTTATCGCTTCAACGGTAAGAATTTATTGATTATTTTATCATATGTGTTTTAAATATCAATATAGAATATTATTTTAAAGTTTTGCTTAAAAATATAACATTCTTCTGTTAATATCTTAAAATCGTCTGCAGTCAGAAATCTATACATTAGATTAATATTTATTACTTAAGTTTTCATACATGATTTTAAAAGAATGTTTTCATCATTATATTTTAAATATTTATTTACATGCAATTATTAAGTCATAAACATTTTTCATCTACGTTATAAAGTATTTAAAATTATATTAAATTAGGAAACTTTTAGTTATACAATTTTTAGTTCGCATCAAATGTTTTCAATACTTATTTAATTTCAATTTGACATTTAATTATTGCTAATTTTCCAATTTCTTTTATTTTAAAAGCGAACATTTATTTTAATAAATAATAATAGAGCAAAGACCATTCAAAAAATTTGCTATTTCTTCTTAAAATATGCTTCAGTTGTAATTCATTTCTTTCAATTCGTATTATAATACAAAATTCCTTCCACGTCCTTTTGTTTGGAACATTAAAATTTGAGCGATAAATGGATTCATAATGCAAACCTTTTTTGATCCTTACTTCACCTCCACCTATCTCAATCCTCCATGGGATTTTGTATTATAAGACGAATTGAAAGAAATGTTTTACAACTAAAGCATATTTTAAGAAGAAATAGCAAATTTTAAAAATTGTCTTTGTTCTATTATTATTTATTAAAATAAATGTTCGCTTTTAAAATAAAGAAATTTGAAAATTAGAAATAATTAAATTTCATATTGAAATTAAATAAGATATTGAAAACATTTTAAATATAATTTAAATTCTCATTTTCGATAATATTAATGATATATATATATTTTTTTTAATCTCAGAAGTGTTTTTTATCACAAAGTTGAAAAGTACTTATGCATTCGGTTTGTCTGTCCGTCTGTTCATACTGTAAATCCCGTAAATATACTCAATTGATAAAGCTTATTTAGGATCACTAAAGCATGTTTGGTATTGCATATGAAATATGTACGAATATTGGTTCATTTACAGAGACACTCAAAAGAAATCGATTACATTACCGTATATACGGAAAAATTGTTTGACGAGTATTTTAATGAGATCTCGCTATTTTAAATGTATTGAAACGGCTATAAATCACCTACTTTCACTACGATTAAATTAAACACACAAATCATAGCCATTTTTACTGATTTACAGGGACACACAAAAGAAATCAGCTACAGTACTGTGTTTGCGTAATAATTGCTGGTGAGTACGTTTTAAAATTTGGTATGTACTTTTAAATTTAATTAATTTTTTGCATAATACTCTTTGTATATAAAATCTATATTTGATATACAGGGCTGCACAAAAATAGTCTCATACCATTTTCTTTATTAGAGGAAATTGCTGAAGGCTAATTTTCAGAAATATATGTACCACTTAAATGAATTAAATTTTGAAATGCATATTGCATTACAAATATCTATATCATATACAAGGTTCCTAAAAAAATCGGATAATTTTCCGAATGTAAATGGGAACAGCTGAAATTCGGTTTTGAAATGCTTTATATATTAAATAAACTGTAAATGGAAAATAAATTGTTTTCGGATGTTTCTAAAGATAGAGGAGCATTGGCGACTTGGAAGCGGTTATCGAGTATTTTTACCCAGTGATTATAGTAAACTATCGTAGTTTAAGAAACATCTGTCTTTTTAGCACTTTCCAAGAAAATTGAAAAGTGCTTATGCATTTGGTTTGTCGGTCCGTCTGTCCACGCACTAACTCCCGCGTTTGCTGACCCTAAATAAGATTTATATCAATTGCATGAAAATCCTACTATATTTATAGTCGGATTTTCATGCAATTGATAAGGATTATTTAGGGTCACCAAAGCATGTTTGGTATGTATGACTAATGATTCATTTACAGGGACATTCAAAAGAGTTCGATTACATTATGATATATGGGTAAAAATCGTTTGGAGCGTACTTTAATGACATTCCGCTATTTCTAATGTATTCAAACTAATATAAATCAATTAATTTAACTAAGGTTACGTTAAAACAGAGCATTTACAGCATTTTAAAATAAATTTACAGGGACACACAAAAGAAAGAGTTACAATACTGTCTTTGCCTAATAATTGCTGGAGAGTACGTTTTAAAATTCGGTATGCGCTTTTAAATGAACATACTTTTTTTCCACATTACACTTTACATATAAATTCTATACATCATATACAGGGCAGCACAAAAATATTTGCCTACCATTCTCCTCATTAGAGGATATTGCTGAAGGGGAATTTTCAATTGAAATATGTGTATCTCTTAAATGAATTAAATTTTGGAATGCATGTTGTTAATATGTACCTATCGATGTATCATATTCAGGGCTTCTAAAATTTTCGGATCATTTTCCGAATGCAGATGAAAACAGCTGAAATTTGGTTTTGAAATGCTTAATATATTTTCACATGGTGAAATGAGACGCAATATCTTAAATTTTTAAACGGTGCAGTTTTTTACATTATTCTGAATGTGTTGGATAGTGTTTCATAATCTGTACTTGATGCATGACTTTTTATTTTTAAACACATTTTTTCATTGTTCTTTTTTTTTTTTTTTTTCGCTTTTAAATACTAAAAATTGTTCCGAGTTTAACGCACACCTGCCATACAGTGCTGCGGGTAGTGGGAATCTGTGTAGGATATTTGCACAGACCAAATTTCATTCTTAATTTATAAGTAGTGGTTATTTCCGAACAATAATTTCATTAATTTTCTTAAATTCGTATTGGATTTTACCGCCCTCTCGACTAATATATGTACAAATTCGCTTAATACTGGAGTTTCCTTCGGATATAGGTTTATGAAGGAATTAGTGAGCTCCTGGAGGTAAAAAGTAGAACTAACATATTTTACAGAGCATGCAGCAGCAGTGTAGGCGATTCTAATTTTTAATATTGGACTCTTAATTGCGTGGTGGTTATCATTATTTCTGAATAGAAATTTCAACAAATTTCATAAATTGCTATTTGTATCCCCATCCCGTTGGGTAATATATCTACGGAAAGAATGAAAATCGGATTATCGATCGGATTTAGGTTTGTTTACGAAAAAATGCCTATTCTGGTGATGGCAAGTGAAACTAAAGCACTCTGCAAATCGTGCATTGCAAGCTTATTATATCCGACCGCAGGTGGCGGTGATCCATATCAGATTTTCGTACAAAATATACTGCGCCCCGTAGTGGTGAAAAGTTCAACTAAAGTACTTTGTAACACGTACGCGGTTAGAATTGTTAGTTAATAGTTAGTGTTAATTTTAATTAATTTAGAATTTGGCTACAGTTAGGTAACAGTTAGGTTACATTTGGGTTATAGATAGGTTGCAATTATATTTCGGTTAGTCTTACGTTATATTTAAATTCCGGTTACGTTATAGTTAGGTTATGATTAAGTTACAGTTAGTTTAAAGTAAATTGTAGTTAGGTTGCGGTCAGAAAATTGATAAGTTATGATAAGGTGACGACTAGGTTACATTTATGATATATTTAAGTTTGGCTCAGGTTAAGTTGCATTTAAATTACAGATAGGTTGCGATTACATTACAATTAGGTTAGTGTTAGGATTTTATCCACAGGTTGAATATTACACACGTTTTAATTGAAATATACTTAATTTTGTTCTATGGTTCTGAAACTACATTACTATATATTAACCTTTTACCTAATCATTGATAATCGATTTTAATTAAGGTATAGTCGGATCTAGGAGAGATATAATTTGTTTGAAAATCAAAATGTTACACTTAGGATTTCGAGGTGAAAAAAAAAGTTACGTGACTGAACAGTGATATTTACGGATAAAATCAGCATTTTAACGCGAAAATTGCGCAATTGTTGAACACATATTTCCTCCTCCGTTTCTCATTGAAGTCGTTTTAAATATTTGTTACTCTAAATTCAGTTGTTTATTTTTTTAAACCGATTTTTCTCACAGTCAGTGGCCACGTATTTCGAATTAGAGATAAAATCACAAATTTCAGGTTCGTTTGATATTATTATCACGCACCCGGGCAACGCCGGGCGGGTCAGCTAGTGTATAATAAAAAAGAGCTGGAATGCGTATGAATAGTACTCTACATAAAAGATCTTCAACCTCTTCGTTTTGTGAAAATCTTGCTTGCTCCTATCCCAAAGCATCTTTAAGACGTATACAAATAAATGTTAATCATAAAATGATAAGATCACATCATAAAGAAAGTGATCAAGTGATTTACAGAAAAATTTGTTTTGTTATACCTATTATGTGAGACATTGTCCCAGGAAAAATTACTATCCAGATCAGAATGGAACTTTTTTAGGAACGATGTACAACTTTAATCTTGTTAAAATAATAACATTACTACACTACGGTATATGTAAGTAGTTCACAAAATAATATGACCCGGGTTGGGTTTGGGTTTATTTGGTGTCGTCCGATTATCTACACTAGGGATATAGGACCTGGGGGGAGTGCCCTTCGTGGGGGTCTTTCTAAGGGAACCTAACCCGTATTTACGCAAGGTTCGAAGAAAACCACGAAAACTCCGAACGGTTAGGCCGACGGCCGCGATTGGGTTCGAACCCA
The DNA here is from genome assembly GCA_964019185.1 of Maratus speculifer. Taxonomy (NCBI): domain Eukaryota; kingdom Metazoa; phylum Arthropoda; class Arachnida; order Araneae; family Salticidae; genus Maratus; species Maratus speculifer. The sequence continues at coordinate 116,835 of CAXHSM010000228.1, read as the reverse complement.
GCACCTGCCGTCTACCAGTTGAGAGGTCTAATCCTCTCGGCCACTGGTGGGGCTAATATGACCCGAAATGCGCCGCAAATCTCAAAAATATAATGAGAAATTGGTGGACCTTCGTCCTTCGGGACGAGCGACTTTTACACCATTTTTAATCTTTTATCAATTTTTTTTTTTTTTTTTTTTTTTTTTTAGCAGAAATTTTTGCCTAACTGAATCGCGAGTGCTAGGAAATCACGCGATCAGCAATGAACAGTGTAGAAAAAAGAGAAAAGAAACATTGAGTTGAATTGACATTTTAATACTTTGTTTTATTTGCACGCTCGTATGTGATTGTCTCATGTAAAAAGAAATTGAGAAAAACCAAATTTTGATGTATTTTGTGGCATCAGCTTTTTTTTGATATTCGAAGATAGAAAAATTAAAATGTTGTTGGTTTTTTCCATATAAGGTACCTGGGGTAATAACGCCACGTTAAGGTTCTACCAATTTTCACGGCTTAGTTTTAGATTGTATTCTTCAAACAAATATAGGATCTGATACAGCAACTCATTGACTATCTATATAAAATAAAATAATTTAACAGATATGTATTTATAAAATGTAATGGCGTTTTTTCTTGACCCATGCTATTTGGCGTTATTACCCACCTATATGGGTAATAACGCCATGCAAACAAAACTATGAAATAAGATGAATAATTGCATGTAGATAGCCAAATTCTAAAAATACAAACTCTACAAACTTAAAAATTGACAAACTGCATTCTAAGCTATTGAAAATGTTAAATTTTTTGTGAAAGTGTAAGAAAAATAAAGGTGTGGTGTGTGTGTGGGGAGGGGGGGATTAGACAAACGAATATCAGACCGTGAGCTACTTTTTGCTCAAAAAGGACCGCTTAAATAGAATTATTAGAAACATTGCACAGTTTTAACTGTGTTTAATTGAATCAGTATTTAGGATATAGCTCGGCCACTGTAGGGAATCAACCAGGGTATTAATGTCAAGGATTGGCGTTATTACCCCGGTATATTTATTGCGCAGTACATTTTAAATTACAAATTATCTCGAGAAGATATCCAAAATCTTCAACAACATTTTAAAAGTACATGAAATGCACTACAAATTTATGTAATTAACAAAGTATTTCCGGATAAAAACATAGTCTTCACATCACAAAACGTGTCTCGCAAATTTTAGATCAAGCGTTAATTTTAGTTGTTTGTAAAAACAATAAGTCCTAAAAATGAAACAAATTAACTTGAAGCTGTTTTTTGCGATTTATATGACTCAAAAACCTTCTGCGCAGAGCACATGGATGTCATTTACCTCATTATTTCATAATTATGCAAAATATAAGCACTTGGCGTTATTACCCCGCCTGGCGTTATTACCCCAGGGTACCTTACGTTTTATTGTTTTAGATTTAGTGTTTTTACTCACCGTAAATGTTGTGATTTGTCGCAGCAATGTGAGTTCTAAGGTACTAAATGTGAGTAACATTTTCTATTAAAATTCAAAGTTTTATCAAAAGATATTTAATAGTAAAAACTAGAGTTATAGGGGTAACAATTACTATCGTGTTACGATTAGTATATTGTCCATACAGCGAGAATGCTCCAATTAAAAAAGGCAAAATTTACAATAAAATTTTTCTGGTGAGAATAATCGAGGATTCTGAGCACTTTATGCAGAACATTTACCGGTTACTCGTCCAAAAGAGGTTAAACAACATGTGCTAATTACGTATTCTTGAGATTCTGTTTCAGTGTCGTTTTTAAATTGTACTTCAATCTAAGCAAAATACAGTATTGCAAGTTATTGATATATTTACAACTAAGTTTAATATTTTAATTTTTTTTAAAACTTTTTTATCTTATTTTGTGCAAATGCATTAGATATTGAGTTTATACTTAATGCCAGCGATATAATAAATAAATATATGAAGAATAAAAAGACCCAAAACGAATGCTTATACCATAAACAACTTATCATAACTGGTATGACAAAAAGAAAAAAAACTATTTTGATATTAAGAAAGTCTGCTTTAAATTTGATCCAGCCTCGTATTTTACAGAAAGCAGAGATCTACAAAGTAATAATCATGATCTTAGTTATTATCTGGAATATTTCCTTACCTCTCCAATTCAGTTTAGTGAATTAAATTTCCTAACAAACTTTATTAAAATTATACAATTTAAAAAAATATATATCATTGCAAAGTTTGAAAAAATAGGAATTTTACAAATACTTTTTCTGACATGGTTCATTTATATTATTCTACTTTTTATTTTTAGTTTTTTGCATATGTTCTTATATACATATACATGTTTGATTTTTTTTTTTTTTTTTTTTTTACTTTTTTAAATTTTTATTCAATTTATTACCTATTTATAGTATCATGTGCGTTTATAATATTTAGAAAAATCCCGGTCAAGAGAATTGACATAAGGTAATTTAATTTTGATTACTGCCTGATGACAATTTTGTTGTGTTCTTCAAAGTGGAAGAATAGTGATTATGAGATTGATCTTCTGTGTGAAAAAATAATTTATTATGAAAGATTTAGTTATGAAATACGTTTTAGAAATATATATTTATGTATAAATAAGTTAATAAATTAAAAATGAATTGGAATTTTTGAATTAGTTCAATATAAAATTTGGAACTCTCTGGGTTTTTTTTTTCTTTAACTGTTTAGAAAATAGTTTTTGTTCTCGATACAGAATTGGGAAATCTGAAGCATATCTGAATATTTTTATTGGTTGAATTCTGCAGCTTATTTTATTTTATTCGTTTCCTGATTGGTCCAAGTTTAATGTCCAAAAATGAAATACTTCTGTTGCCACAATGACAAAAAGTGTAATAAAAATTTTTTAAAAAATTAATAATTTAAAAAAAAAGTGTGATAGATTTCAAACAAATTTCATTAAAAAGCATATTTTTTTCTCTACACAACGGTGTAAAAATTTTAAATGTACGATGTTTTGAAGTTTAAAAATTTGCAGTACCGAAAATTGTAAAACTGAAATTTCATTTAAAATTTGTTTAGAATAATAGGTCCAAGAATATGAATGCTTAATCCATGTCGTATCTAATAGGAGGCGTTCAGAAGTCAGGGGCATCAATGTTTAATGTATGGCGTACGTAATATGGGACTCGTTATGTTCATCCTAAAAATGATGTTTATTATTATTGTTGATTTAAATATAGTAGAATTTATGTATGTCTTTATGTTAGTCTTTGAAGATATCATTTTCTAAATAGTCGTTGTAATTTGTTAAATTACAATTTTGTTGTTATTATTATTATTACTATTACTATTACTATTATTATTATTATTATTATTATTATTATTATTATTATTATTATTATTATTTTAAATTTTGGGCCTTTTCAAAATTTTTGAAGGGAAGCACGTGCTTCTCGTGCCTATTTGGTATTCAAGGCTTGTACATTAAATTATTTAGAATAATGAAAATACAAATAACTTGAGGGTACATACCCATATCCTTTGGCGTACAAAGTATTCTTAACAAACACACATTCGAGTTTCTCGCAGTTGCTGTTATCGTACCATACAGATCCAATAGGATGGCTTTCCCAGTCGTCATCTATGCATTCAGCTGAAATTGAACAGTCAGTTAAAATTAATTTTTTAAGTAAAACAAAATCGCGCGTCAAGCATATATTATTTAACGCTCTCCAAAAGATTCAGAATAATGTAACAAAATTGCATCGTTTAATAAGTAAAAATGTTATGTCTAATTCAACCATATGGAAACGCATAATACATTTGAAAACCAAATTTCAATTGTCCAAGTCTACAATAGGGAAAATTTTCCGATTCTTTGAGCAGCCCTGTATATGATATATAGATTTGTACCTATTTATATGCATGGAAAAATTTAGTTCAGTTAAAAAATACATATACCTCACTTGAAAAATGTATTTCAGCAATTTTCACTAATAAGGAAAATGGTAGTGAATTTTCTTTTGTGCAGCCCTGTATTTGAGTACGGAATTAAGTTCAACAAGTAATATGAAAAAAAAAAAAAAAAAACTTAAACTTAAAAGCACATAACAAAATTAAAATCGCACTTTCAGCAATTATTGGTCAAAGACAGTACTGTGATTGATTTCTTTTGTTTATCTCACAAGGAAGGTCTCCATACTGGGAATACTCAGATTTTTTAGAAAAAAATACTAATTTAGCTACTCATGTAGGTAATAAAGGATCAGTGAAAATTAGCGGCGGAATTACTGAAGAAAACATGTAAAAAAATAAAATAATTTCGAATATTTGGTGCGAAAAGACAAAAGTGTCACACGATTTGGCGAGATGCACTTTTCCCCGCCAAAAGCAAACGATTTTAATGCAACTAAAACTTTTGAATTTTTAGAATCCGCGTAAATGGTGCTTGATGAATTTAAACATAAACAATGAGAGAGTTCAATATATTTTATACATATATATATATTAAATTGCATATGTATATGTTATTTGTTGCTGTAGTTATTTAAATAACCTTTGGAAAAAATATTTTCATATATAAAAAATTCTTATTCAGTGAAATTATTTTCATGCATTTAAGCGTATTCAAAAATAAAAGCTCGATGTTTCCATAGTAACAAAATCGAATTGACAATGCTTAAATGCACTTTGAGCTTGAAACAATTTTAATTGATTTAAATTTGAATTTCGTTTCAAATCTCAAATTTTAGTGGTTAAATTTGAATTAAATATATATAAATATCATTATAACGAAATTAGAGTTAAAATAAACTAAAACTGACAAAAACAAAGCTATTTAACTTATCTAAACACGTTGAACATGAAACTCTTTTCCTTTAAAATGCATTTGACATAAAAAAACGAACATTTTTTGAAATTGCTTTTATCGCCAACCGATGATAAATCGCCAAATAACGAAATTTTCATTATTTTTTTACGGACAGAGAACGGAGGTTCCACCGAAATTTTTTTATAAACGTATATAGCCTCATAAGAAGAACATTCTGTAATTTTTTCAGATTTTTCGGGGCATGCCCATATGGAGACCTTCCTTGTCAGTATTAAAAAAAATGTAAATGTTATGAATGCTCTATACCATAATCTTCTTGTACTGAAATTCAGCGATTTATATCAGGCTCAACACATTTTAAATATATTAATGACACGAAATACTCTACAAACGATTTTCACCATATACCATAGCAGTGGCGCCAACTTATATGGGCCCGTGGGGCCTGAGCCCACCTAATAATTTTGAATTCTAGCGTATCCAATTTTCATTATTCTATTTCGTTATTTATTTTATTATTATTTTATTATTCATGTTTCTCCCTAGTACAAAATTCATTTTCCCAATATTTTAATTTTCCGACTGACACCTATAAATCCAATATGACTGACATGTAAATGTTTAATTTTCTGCTGTTTCAATTTGTAGTAATGTTCATGATATGATGATATTATATTAAACATTACTGTCTTTATGAGGAAAAACGCATGATAATATGATTTTTAAAAAATTGCAACTAAGGTACCCTGGGGTAATAACGCCACGTTAAGGTTCTATCAATTTTCACGGCTCAGTTTTAGATTGTATTTTTGAAACAAATATATGATTTGATACAGCAACTCATTGACTATCTATATAAAAAAAATAATTTAACAGATATGTAATCATAAAATGTAATGGCGTGATTTCTTGACCAATGCTATTTGGCGTTATTACCCACCTATATGGGTAATAACGCCATGCAAACAAAACTATGAAATAAGATGGAATAATTGCATGTAGATTACCCAATTCTAAAAATACAAACTCTACAAAGTTAGAAATTGACAAATTGCATTCTAAGCTATTGAAAATGTTAAATTTTTTGTGATAATGTAAGAAAAATAAAGGTGTGATGTGTGTGTGTGTGTGGTGGGGGGAGGATGAGGCAAAAGAATATCAGACCGTGAGCTTCCTTTTGCTTAAAAAGGACCGCTTAAATAGAATTATTAGAAACATTGCACAGTTTTAACTGTGTTTATTTGAATAAGTATTTAGGATGTAGCTCGGCCACTGTAGGGAATCAACCAGGGTATTAATGCCAAGGATTGGCGTTATTACTCCGTTATAGTTATTGCGCTGTACATTTTAAATTACAAATTATCTCGAGAAGATATCCAAAATCTTCAGCAACATTTTGAAAGTACATGAAATGCACTACAAATTTATGTAATTAACAAAGTATTTCCGGATAAAAAAAATAGTCTTCACATCACAAAACGTATCTCGCAAATTTTAGATCAAGCGTTAATTTTAGTTGCTTGTAAAAACAATAAGACCTAAAAGTGAAGCAAATTAACTTAAAGCTGTTTTTTGCGATTTATATGACTCAAAATCCTTCTGCGCAGAGAACATGGGTGTCATTTACCAGATTATTTCATAATTATGCATAATATTAGCACTTGGCGCTATTACCCCGCCTGGCGTTATTACCCCAGACCACCTTATTTTAAAACATGATAGCTTGACTTAAAAGTCTCATCTTTCACCAGCTGTCCACCCTTCAAAGAAAAACAAACTGGTTTTACCATTTTATCAAAATATTTTTGAGCCCACGCAATATTTTTGAGCCCAACCAATATTTTTGAGCCAACCCAATATTTTTCAAAAGTTGGTACCACTGTACCATAATGTAATGGAATTCATTTGAGTGCGTCTGTAAACGAAATATTAATACTACACACGTCATGTACAAATAAATCATACACGATATGTCAGTTGCATGAAAATTCAAGTCTATTTACCTGAGTTAGAGCGTGGACTGATAAACAAACTAACCAAATTCATAAACACTTTTCAACTTTGTTGGAAAGTGTGGAAAGGCTAGATAAATAATAATAATAATAATAATAAAAGAATATCTACCCAAAATTGCGAAAGTATATTGTTAAAAACATGGTGCTGAGTCGGACCAATTTTGGGTGCTGCGGTTGATGTAGAAATAAAACTAATGAATACCTATTTCAATTCTCTAAGTTTAATCCCAATTAGTTATTGTAGTCAATGCAACGTAATTCAAATAGAACTGATGGCCGTTCATATGTGTATGTGCAATGCGTAAACATATTTTCTCATCTTGGATATAAATAGAAGAAAATTCTTAGTTCCGTCAATTCTAAATAAAATACCTTAATTAATAAAAGTTCTTAATATAGAATAAAATATTTATCAATAAGTTCTTTATATAACTTAGTACAATTTGTTATTTTGCTTTAAGATGAATTTATTAACTTCATCATATAGAAGAGGTGGGATTGGAAAAAGAAAGTAAATATTTTATAATTTAATATATGGATTTTGGGGCCCCTTAAACTCCGGGGCCCATGGGCAAAGTCCCGATTTGCCCATGCGGTAATAAGGGCCTGAGTCAAATTCAATTAATATGAGAAACAAGGAAATTATAAAAGGTCCCGTATTAAACCTTTGCACTCAAGAGCTAACTCTCAGTGACCACTAGTGTCCGGCGTAAATGAAAGCTCCAAATGCTCTGGAAACCAGTATTTTAAACTTATTTTCTTCACCTTTTATAATGGCCGAATATTCTGTGATAAAAGATGGAGAAATAAACTGTAAGATTTTACTGGTATCCAAAGGCCTATTTATGAGGGACATCTGACAACACTGGTGGGCATAAGAGTCACCTCTCAAATGCAAAAGGTTAACTGTTGCTCATAATATCCGGGAAGCTAATAAAAAATCTTTAAATCACACACATTATTAAATTACAAACAATTATCAATTGTCTAATAAATTATTAATTTATTATTAAACAATTATTAATTGCTCCTTAAATACTAATGTTAATTTAATATCATAAAGCTCCGTACTAATTAAAACATAAATATGTTAAAAAAAATTTTTTAATCTTCGAGAGGAGCACTACAGTTGGCGGTCTGTGATTGATTCTTTGAAAGCAGAGCTTCTCGTCTACAAACAAAATGAATCACAGATACTAATATAAAACTATCTATATTATAAAGGCGAAATGTATCTGTGTGTAACGCATATGTCATTTTGCGAATGACAACACTTTCACTTGCAATTCAGATTTACAATTTTCGGTACTATAAATTTTATACTTCTAAACATCGCACATTTTCATTTTAAACACAGCTGTAATGAGGAAAAAATTTACTTTAAAATAGCAATTTCTTTGAAAGCTGTATCTCAATTTATTTTTGACAGATTAATTTATTTTATAGTTTTTAGTACGAATTTTGTAATCGTGGCAGCAGAAATACTCTATTTTCTCATAAAATCGATAAAATCGAAATAAAAATACTATGTCAAGAAAATCACCTTCTATAAAATTCATGGAATTTCGGTTTTATTTCGTTTTTATTCATCAATTGAATGTGTTTTAGTTTATTGCAAACTTATTTTACAAAATGATACATTTTCTCTTTACAAAAATGTACTTTAAATAATATTTGAGAGACTTTCCACCGCATTTATTTCATTCATATCAGAAAGCTGAAAGAGTGCAATTTTATTTATCCCTGTATAACATTTTCCAAATTTTGAAAAAAATACAAATGAATGATTTCTGAGATGAAACATGTAGCTATTATAAACAAATAAATACGAATCGTCAAATACTCGATTTGTTTTGCCAAGCATCTTGAATATTGTTTTTTAATGCGTTTGTGTACTATTCCATCCTATTGACGTCATATGCATACTTTTCTATAGATGTTGTTTAAGACTGGATACGTAAAAATGGAATGCTTTAGCTGATGGAAATAACGTCATTTTATTTTTAAAAAAGCATATTTTTCAATTCTTAAATCTGAAATATATATTGTAGAAGTGCGTCATTTCATCCTAGCTACTTTGAAGCTCTTCACAGATGTAAACTTTGAAATTCTTTACTTATAAAAATACGCAATGGAAATCACAGACTAAAGAAGTGCAATGTTTTATAAAATTTTAGAGTGTCTTTATAGCAAAGCAGTGACATACAGTGTACATGGTCAGATCGGAAGCTTTTGTCCAAAATATAGTGATAAATACTAAACAACCTAATGATTCTCGTCTAGATGAATTCGCTTTATCGGGTGAGACAAGCAAACAATGGAGATCTTGGGAATGATTTAAGGTTTACAATAATATCAGGTTCTCCATGTTTTTGTGCAAAATTATCTTGACTGATAAAACTTTATTACTATTCTGAGACATCCATTCATAATTTTATAAAAATAACAAAATTTGCTTCATTTAATTTTCGTAATTTTATATAACCTGTACATTTAAGGCTGTTTTTTAGTCATCTGCCCTGAGCTTTTTACTGAACCAATTTTATTAATATTTTTTTTAACTGTTCATTTGCAGAAGTGCCTGCACTACCTGTTTCTTTCTTTAATTTTTTATATCTCCATTTTTATTTTTAAATTAAAAAAATATAATAGGAAATTTCTTGAAAATGATGGTAATTAGATAGCTTTCTTTGTTGCAGAATTAAAAGAGAATTATGAGGTTTACTTACCTTCATTCATGCTATTTTCTGATAAGATTGAAAAAACATTTTTTAAATTTCCATGTTTTAAACTTTGTTGTATGGGGTTTTTTAGTGGAACAAAATCCCATTATTGTCATACTGCGCCAAAATATTTTGGACGGAAAATTACATACTGCTTTTGAAAACACGCATTTTTTCTTATAAAGTTTCCATATATTTTTCCTTCTGCATGTGTGCTGATATTAATTTTAAGACACTAGGTAACATGCTAAAGTGCATGAAAATAGCGTTATATTTAAAAGAAAACAATAACTTTTTTAGATAAAACTAAACATTTTAACACAAATGCGTTTAAAAAACGTAAATTACGGCAATTTTTATTCTTTATTACTGAGATTTGCAACTAAAGTTCAGAATATGATTGTTTACATGCAGAAATGTTGACAATCGTGACTTCAAATTTTGAGTTAAAATGATTTTTAAATGATTTTGAATTTACTTTAAATAGAAAAGGTGTTCCAAAATTACATCCAAGAGAAAACGAATATTTCGAATATTGCAAAGGTAAAATCTTTATGGTAAAAGAAAATCCACTAAGCCAAAGGACTGTTTCTAAATCGTTAAAATGCTCGTATCAACAGCTATCAAAATTATTAATACTGATTTGAATTTTAAAAGGACCAAAAACCACAGAGTTCATCGATGTCTATACGACACATTGCCAAATGTAGAATACAATGCAAAAATTTTTTTAGCAACATTGGTCTGAAAAAAAAATCGTTATAATAAATAAAGCTCGAGTTTATTAAAATAAGTTAAATAAGAAGATATCCATGTATTACCATCATAGAGGGGGGGGGGGGGTCTTAAAACGCGTTTCAATATATCTAAACAGAATTTTAACAAAGGATTTATGACTATTTCTGGATTTGCATGTAACAACAAATTAAAAATAATTAGAGGGGAGAAAAAAATTACGAAAAGTTACAACTCCACATATTATCAGGAAAAATATTTTATTCCCATTCTTCAAATATGAAATACCACCTAAATACCCCTAGTGCCATTAATCTGTTGAACTGCGTCAAGATATTGCAAGCAGCTACACATTATGGAATGGAACAAGAAACAGGTATCAGGGCTATAAAGAAATGGCATATTTACAAACAAACACTTACTCCAACCAATCTATCAACTACAATTTTGCTTTAGCGATCATTGCAGGAATGATCATGGTAACATTGATCAATCGTATCAAAGAACTGTTAATTTTAGACTAATCAAATTACCTGAATTCTTGCGTAAGTAAGAGCCGTAAATACGGACAGGAAATTACGGTGGATGCACAGTAATTTTTCAGACAGTCACGTTAATTGCCCTTTCTTTATACTTTTACTGATGTACCTGCTCAATCTCCTGATGTATCACTTATGGATTTTTGCGCTTTTGAGCATTTAAAAAGAATCTGAACGTCGACTTACAACTCTTTATCAAATTTGGAAAACTGTTCAAAAGGAATAGACCAAAATGCCTCTTCCAAGACTACAAAAAGGCTTTGTTGTTATAAAAATTACGGCGTGAAAAAGATACACTGTAAAAAAAAAAAAAAAAAAAAAAAAAAAAAAAAAAAAAAAAAAAAAAAAAAAATTCATGAGATTACTAAAAATTTTTTAGTAAATTTGTATTCCACATAATTTTTTAGTAACCATTCCAAACTTTTTTTTTTTTTTTTTTTGCAAGTGAAACAAACCTTTCTTTTGTAAACTGAACAAAAGAATTTTTTGTATAACTAACTTAAAACTTTTTTAGTATGAGCCAGCCAGCAAATTTTAGTAACAGCTCCAAAATTATATTTAGCAACCATTACTCACGGTTTCTTAGTAGCTAGTCCAAACGCAAATTTTGAAGCGGTAGATTTCTGCCTCAGTAGATGGCAGCATCAAACATTGCCACCTGCGCAATTTTGATCTCATAACCCTTTTACTTAACGAATACTTACACTGCATACACTCGGTACGTCTTTGGTGGTGTCGAGCTTCGAACCCGAGGCCTTTCAGTCTGGAGCTCTGTTCTATGATCACTAGGCTATCACGACCACACCAAGCGAGCTTTAGTAATAGCTATTAAAAATATAAACTGTTAACTCTTATTCATTGCTAGCTTTTTTCTAGTAACTCTTACAGGTTTTCTTGTAACTGAGTAAGATTACTAATTTTTTTTTAGTAATTACAAGGATCACTGAATTTTTTTTAGTAGGTCGACCTTTTTTTTTACAGTGTAGTTCAGAATAAAAATTACCAAAGTGAGCATTTAAAACAAATATTTTATGCGAAATAGTTCTAAAAGTACCATGAAAATCGTCTAGAAAGTGAGAACATCTCTAGTCTAATCACTCTAGTGTATGATACTTACTGCTTTTGAACATTTATATATATATATATATATATATATATATATTTAAAAAAAAATCAATTCTTTGTTTGTTTGAAGAAGGTACAAAACATAGAAAAGTTATAGTATCATATTAGAAAATTCAAAAGATATGACACTTCATCCTATGCTTAAGTAAACTCTTCTAGACTTAAGAAAGGCACCGCTGTATATAATCAATTAAAATTTAAGTCTAGAATTACTTTCAAAGATGTGTCATCCTTTTTGCGTCAATGAGCATTGAAAAGATAAATTCAAAGAAAGATGATGAAAAAAAAAGTTGATTGTATGCATTTTAAAATACATATTTAATTTATCACCACTTAAACAATAAAGTTCTTCGCTAAGGCTGACATTTTGCATGCGTTGTTGAAATAAGGTTGAAAATGTAATGTTACCATTCAGGGGCTAAATTTTATTTTATTTACCCAGAATATGTTTAAAATCATAAGTTTGATCAAACTTGAAACACTAAAACATTCAAATATAAATAAAGGAAAGTTATTATTAATACAACTTACCTTCTCCGAACATTAGAGGCTTTAAATATGAATATGCTTCGCATTTTATCGCCGACATTGTAAAAATCACATTAACTAACAAAATAAACCTCGTTATCATTATAATAGTTCGCCCGATAAGGATAATAATACGTAAACATATATCATAAAAAAATTAAGAAACAAAAAGGTTCATCACATGCTGTGTAAATTTAGAATATCTCAGTCAAACATAAATAACGAAAACAATACTATTCTTAGCTTTAATGAACTTCGATTCAAAATAATCAGTAAAATAAAAGAACGTAGAACTAAGATACATTCTTCCGGTTCCCACGGAAGTTTGTTTCAACTTCCTTTCTTCATAAGGTGTGGACAGCTAAAATAAGAATTTATGTAGTGTTTTAAGAATAAAGCTCTGTTTTTATAGGAAAAAGCATTTTGACGTTAGATCTAGGATATTTCTCCTTATTTTTATGTAGGGCACTGGAGTGCGCAGGTTATTTCATTGAATAACAATAAATGAAGAGATTTGAAGGATGATGTTATAATAAAATCTTATATTATTAAGCTAACAAAAAAAACAGCATTCAACAATATATAAGAAACACTTTCCGTCTAGTTTGCAAAAAAATTACCCTTCTAAATGCCTTCTTGTACAACTACTGGGGACAAGAGTGCGAGTCAAGTGTGCAAGAGAGCTCAGTTTAAAAAAGGAAGTGCTTCACTTAAAAAAGTCACATTTGTAGTGATCACAATTTGCATAGTCTGTGCAAGAAATGCATTCGATCCAATCTTTTACAACTTGTTTTCTATAGATTTATGAGTAACTTAGATAAACCCTTAGTTTTTTCTTTGGTGCAGTTTTTGGGCTTCATGGACTTACTTTTATTCTTTCCTTGTAAATGTTTTCGGCTATTTTTCCACAGAGTCATCTTTAAGTTGTCTTTGTGTTGTAAACTACTTGAAATTTAAAACTTTATACTCTTCTTATTATAGTATCGCAGTATAGACGATTCTAGATCCAGTTAGACGATTCTAGATCCAACATAACAACATTGTTAATTTGATATAAGATGAAGCTGTTGAAGAAGAAACCGTACGAAGCTGAATTGGGTTTATTTCTCATTGAGCATGAGTCTATTCTTTACATAGCTTTTTTGCTTTTTCCTAAATATCACTTTCTATTGAAAGAAAATATCTTCCCCCCTCATTTTCAATATTCAGTGGCTCTATATGTGGTTCAACAAGTTTAGATTCTAATGGTCTTCCAGTAATTCTACTAGCTGTAAAGTGAGTATATATATGTACATATATATATATATATATATATATATACATAATATTTTTGAAAGGCTATAGAAGAGTTGTTTTAAATTCTGCTTTGGCAACAACAACAGTTTTTCCAAAAGCAGGCACACTACTTTTTAATACTTTGGCATTGTCCATTCTTGTACTATCGTCACTAAATATCTTTGAAACATCCGTAATTTCATCTATTGATAAACAATTCCAAGTCACTTAGGTGACAGGTTTTCATAATATCCTAATTCATAGAAACTAAAATATGTAAATTAGCTTTGTAATATTTATCATAATTCTGTTTTCAAAAAACATAAATATTTTAACAAGAAGACCAAAATCCCTTTTTCTCTTCTAAATCATTAAAAATTTTGCCAAAATATGCAGTTTTTTTTACAATAAACTTACCTTGTCATTACATCGTTTACGATTGCAGGTAAATGCAAATCTTTGTTTTGGATTTTGATAACCAACCTGTGCACTCTTGCACCACTTAGGCATTGAAATCATTAGTGCTGATAATATACACATGAAACATTTTTTGGTTTTAGCAGGATATATATTTTTTAATTAAGAAATATGACTAAGTGATAATACTTACTACTGCAAAAATTCCTTGTTTAAAACGACATGGATTTGGATGATACAATCCTGAGAATAAATAACATGTTTTAATCATAATTGATGAAAAAAATTGATGAAAAATTTATATCTTCAATTTTATGACTATATCAATATAGATACTACACAGAATTTCCAAAAATTTGCAAAATGATTTTAGAAAACTAAAATAATTCTCAGTTTTTGAAGTTTAATGAAATAATCGAATAATCACTAAAATCACCGAGCATAACTAAAAGTAAAATGTTGCGTATACATTGTATACATCAGGAAATATACAGAAAGTTATTTGATTAATTTTTGTTTAAATAAAACTATTTTAACTGTAAAACAAAAATTCTGATAATTTGTTAAGAAAATTTTAATTGATATTCGATAAAAATTCATTTAATGTAAATTGATATGCGCAAACAAGGCAATGATATATGTAAAGACTTGCAATTTTAGAAAAAATACTTTAAGCATGAATTAGATAAATAGCCACATTTGAATAATAAATAGGTAATTTAAAGCATTTCACATGAGGAAACTGGAATATGCTTCTTTCTTTAAGGTTTTAGTGTTCAATTCAGTTAGAAAGAAAAAAAAAATAAGTTTTTGAGAAGGAATTGTATACAAAACATGTCGGAAATTGCACGTCAGACGTAGCAAATGAAGTCCATTCGTACAATAACAAAGTTTTTAAAATATGCAGTACTTCGAATACAATAGAATATCCGAAATCTTTTGTGTGCCCCTGTACATACTAAATGCTTTCTGTTATGCAGGAGTTAACTTGCAATAACCATCAGTAACGTATACCAATTCCATAAAATGTGAAATAGTTTAATATAGTTAAAACGCACCACAAACAGTGTTTCCCCCTATATCATTATGTAATAAAACGTTTTTGTGTGGCCATGTATATTAATAATAAATATTCTTTACATCACTGATTGTACAGAATGTATATTTTAGTATATATTTCAAAGATTCATATGAATTGTATTATGTTCGAAAAAGTGAATCATCATTAAAATGCGCTTGAAACTATTTTTCCCCATTGACCGTAATGTAACGACGTATTTTTGATTGTCCATGTAATTGAACTATAAATCCGATTTTCATAAAATTTGAAAAAACTGGACAAACTTATGTAATAATTATATATTTTAAATTCCAATTGATTCGGTTAAGCAGTTTTTGTGTTGTTATATGCAGACAGACGGATGGACGGACAGACGAACAGATGGACGGATTGAACCACGACTGAAGAGATGCTTCGTATATACTTAATTTCCAACGCACCTAAAAATGAAGAAGATAGAAAAAAGGAGAAAAGAAAGAGAAAAAATAACTGCACTATGCTAAATACATCTAGAAAAATTTCCAATAATATCACTTAGTTAAAAAAAAAAAAAAAAAAAAAAAAAAAAAAAAAGCAGAAACAACTACATTTCACGGGTCATAAAGGTCATGACTTCATTACTTAGTGGCCCCTCTCTTAAGATCCCCAGTTAGAGCCCCTTGCCTCGAAAAAAAGTCAAGCATTGACCTTGAAATCATTTTTGCTTATATAACTAACTTCTTATTTCGGCACATTGAACTTGGATAATTAGTTCGCCCAATGAAGGTGCTAAGATCTATACATAAATGAAATGTTTAAGCAAAATTCAACATTTAATTCAATATTAAAAATAAAAATAAAAATTGTTAATCCACAAATGTTAAAAATAAAAAATAGTTGTAATTATTTGATTTTTAACATTTTCCAACATAAATGACAAGTGTCTATGATTTCGGTTTGTCTGTCCGACAAATCCGTGCTCCAACTCTCTTTAATATATTTTGATTGGCCTGTAATTTTTATGTATGATTGACGTTCACTATAGCTGGGTCGCTTTTTTAAATGAAGGAAGTAGCTTTTGTAGTTCGTTTGCAGGAACAGTCAAAAGTTTTTTATGACATAATGGTCAATGAAAAAAATCATTTCGAATGCATTTGAATGATATTACACAATCTCAAATGAATCTCTAATGAAATTGCTAAGCATTCTTGAAGTTCATCAAAACGACCATTCTGTAGAAATTGGGTGTGAAGCATTTATATATATATATATATATATATACCAGGCCACACAAAACGATTCCAGTACATAACAGTATACGGGGGAAAACAACTTCCAGAGTACATTAATTAAGTTTCACTATTTCAAATATAATGAAAGTAACATATAATATACTGAGATTTACCACAAGATATTTTTTGTAGGATATGATGTACAAAGCATTTATCATTCATCATCAGAAATAGTATGTAGTAGATTTTAAGAAATATACAAGGCCCATTTCTTATATAATAGCACGGTATTTACAAGAATACAAAGATTTTGAATGCATAGTACAGTACATTGTACACTACAACCATAATTTACATAAAATTTAAAAACTAAAATTATGAGCAAAAAAATTAAGTAGCATATATATATGTATATATACGTAACATATCTCCATAAAATTGGTGACAGCCTTGCGGCCAAAATTTTAAAGAGTAATTTAATTGACCTAACTGGTGATACGTTACACTAATGTATGGTATTAACCAGTTATATCAGATTAAAATACACCATTATATAAGTTAATTTACTCTGTAAAATTGAAGATTACATACTACCATCTATTTTATGGAGTAACATTACATATTTTTATTTATCTTTTTACAGTGTATCTGAAAATTTTTAGTGATAAAAGCTGAAATTGAGTTTCCATTTATGATAAGTTTATGATAAGTTGTATCTTATACTGCAAGAAAAAATCTGTAAAGTTCTAAAAGCTTTCTAGGGAACTGGGATTCCTAGAATTTTTTTATGTAACGGCAACAGCAAAAATTCATATAAAAGATACAGATTTGCACTGAAAATCAAAAAATCTGTAAGGTTACTAAGAATTTTTTAAGAAACTGGGATTCCAAGAATTTTTCACGTAACTGCAACGCAGGTTAATAATAATATTTTAGCAAGATAACTGTAATTTTAGTAGACTCGTTTGTAAAGTTACAGATTTCTGTAACTTTACGAAAATTACTTTTGTAGATTTACATTTTTTCTTGTACAGTGTACAGATAAAATGTTAGTAACCATACAGATTTAGGCAACTTTACATCTGTAGGATTACAGATTTTTTTTTACAGTGCACATGATTTTATACAAATGTTATAGATCATATACAGAACTACACAAAAGAGATCGTAAACATCACTGTATATGAGCATGAATTGCTCAAAAATGATTTTAATTCACCACCACTATATGTTTTAAACTCAACTAATTTTAGTTCTAATATAAAATGTTTGTACAATACAGATAAAATCATATACATAACCACGCAAAGAACTTAATACATATAGCTACATAGGGATGATGATTTCTGGAAGTAAGATTTCAGTGGCGTGTATAGAAATGCGTATAGAATTCAAATATCTTTTCGTCTATCGGTAGTAATAATTGAAGGTGAATTTTGAACCCTTTACGCATTTTCTTATTAAATTAATATAGTTTAATATAATATACAGAATACATACAAATCTATAGATAAAAAATAGGACAACCTTTTCAGGTTACATAACCTTTTCAGGTTATGGACAATAATTACTAAAATCCTGTTTTCAGATGTGATATGCTTCTTTTTTAATGCTTGCTTTCGTATCCTAATAAGCCTTGTTAAGTAGCGAAGTTTTGTTAAAGTATTCTGGTAATGTTGGAAAGTGTTTCATAATCGATGCTTGATGCATGATTTTTCTTCCTTGTTATGAATTATAATAAGCATATATAAGATAGTGGGAAATTTATTAATATTTATAACCGTGTGAAATTAATTACCAATAATTTAATTAATTAATGCTAATAGTTATGAGCAGTCATACATAATTAAATTATTCTAACGGAATTTCAAGCACTAAAATATGTAAACAATTTTGTTGCATAAGAAACAGATCTTGTTCTATATTTCCTAAAATATTCTGTTACTCTTTCTGATAAAAAAGGTTAACGATCACTCTGGTTTTTATCTATACAACATTTCCGCGTTTTCGGAAGAGGTCTTTAGGTAAGTGTATGGTAGTGTGTTATTATTTCGGCTAGTTTATATGAAACACAAGCCATAATGAAGCTTTTGCATGGCCTAATTGTTCATGAAAAATATTTCTTTGCATGCGAATATAGAGGGACAGGAAAAAAAATATCTTTATTGAGAAACTTTTTTTTCTTTAAAAAAAAAAAAAAAAAAAAAAAAAAAAAAAAAAATTAGAGATAGAGAGAAAGAGACAACTAACATAATAACAATAAAAGTAGAAAATTTAAAAGAGAAATATCTTCTAGTATAATATTTTACTATTTTATGTAAATAAATAAAATTAAAAAAAAGCTATAATATAAAATGAGACATAAACAAAAGCATTCATAATTAAAATATTTTTTTGCTTTAATTTATATAAAAAATATCATTTCATCTGAAAAAAAAATGAAATTTGGGAGTGAGTGGTGTTGGAAATTGATCTCAGTGGATTTTATAAAAAATATTTTTGAAATTCTCTGACAATTCCGGCGCCAAACCGAATGATACCTTTAAAATTCTATACCTTAATAAAACAAAAATTATTTTGTATTTCTTAATAATTTTAATTTATATGATTAGCAGTGGCGTGGCAAGTGAAGGGGCGGAGGGGGCCGTCCGCTCCGGTTGTCATCCTCTAAGAGGTGACACCCAATCTTTTTTTGCAATATCTATATATATATATATATAATCTTATAAGATTTTGGAAAAAAATTCTGAAATAAAATGAAAATTCTAGCTCACGACACAACAGAGTTAATTTTCTTTTCTTTGAGGATGTGAAAATTTTCTAAATAAGATATGCACCAAAGATAGAAAACCAACCTATCCAAGGAATGCGTAGCGAAAGCAAACATTAAAAGAAAGATTTATCTTCTACATATAGACATATGGGTTAAGTGATCAGCCGCTCCTGTAGTTTTTTTGTTTGCAGGAAGACGAAAGGTAAATATGGAATGGTATGGTCATTTGTGGTAATAACATAGAATTGTGATTGAAAATATATGGCGGATGGGGTGGAGGGTGACACCCTTGTAAGGGGAGGTGACACCATTTACATCCGCCCCGGGTGTCATCCATTCTAGCTACGCCACTGATGATTAGCAAGTTTGATGACACTTAAAACAAGTCATTGAATAAAAAAAAACTCCAACAGATCTAAATTGCATAATGTTAATGACATATTGGCACCACCAGTTACACGTGAACCAAAAGCAGACATCAACAGACTGAAATGAATTCGCGCCTTTTATCCCTTGTTTTACCATCTTATTAAAGTTAAGCTCAAGATTTCATGAAATTCATGAAACCAAAAATTCTTTTAGATAATTTGATTAATATTCAGTACTGGATGTGAAAACATCGGAAGAATTGTCGATTATTTTTATGCTTCCTCCGCCTCTTTTTGGAGAATGGGGGGGAGGAGGGTTTTTTTTTTTTTAAGTATAAAGTTTGCATAAATAAACCAATAGCACTTTAATTGAAAACAAATGTTTGTATCAAAATTACAAAATAATCTTACTTATATGAGAGAAAAATAATCTTACTTATATGTGAGAAAAATACCAAATGTTCTTGTACCAATATTACAAAATAACCTTACTTATATGTTTTCAATTGAGTTTGCAATTGAAAATTGTGATACTAGAATCTGAGATTGCAAACATAATCGATATAGACATTTGAATCATTAAGAAATTCTAAATATTTTTTTTTTTCGACTTTCAAGCTCAACATCCTAAATTATTACTGCCTAACCCTTAATAAACATTTTACGATTTCGATAGAGATTTTTAAAGAAGAATTGCATTTTGTAGTAATATAGTGTTACCTTCACTGCCGGCCAACTGAAGTTTGATTTATAGAATTTTCTGTGATAATTTTAAGTAAATCTTTTACAAATGTAATAAAGCGACAAAAAAAAAAAAAAAAAAAAAAAAAAAAAAAAAAATGTTAATCATTTAAATACTGAAAATATATTCAGATAAACTGTCTAGATTAAATAAAATATAATAACATTTTATAGTACTGAATATCATATTATTAGATATCATATAAAAATATGCAGCAGCTATAATAAAATACATTTTATAGTACACTATGTCACAATTTTAGATGTAATACTAAGAGATGCAAATTAATTTAAACCTTTATTTTAGGTTATTAATAGCAAGTTAACACTAGTGGATGATTTTCAAATCTTTATTAATTTACACATAAAGCACATATTACTTATTTAGTTACATGTTTACTTATACTTACATATTAATTATTTACAAAGTCTAGTTGCATAATAAAAGTACTTAGTTTTGTTACATAAAACATGAGGAAAGTGGATGGACTAAACAAATAATAAAAAAAAACTTTCCATCTCCACAATAAAAATGTTTTTAATTTTGTGTTGTGGCATTTAACAACTGAAAAAGCAATTTGCATGCCGAAAATCTGTAGACTGTACGAGAGGGTGCTGAAAAGTTCTAATTTTGATTACTTATAGTTAAAAAAGAAAACTAATTGGATTTATTTGAAAGTTTAAAATCTTATTATGTAACTCTAACAATATCAAGTGTTTTTGATAATTGGAATTTTTTCTGTTGCGGGTGAAAAATGCGATGGCAGATGCAGAAGAAAATTGCACGGCTTTGGAGTTATGAGGCGTCATGAAGGTTTTGGTCTTCCAGGAAAAGTCCGTAAAGCCATTTTGACTCTTTTCTTAACTGAACAGAACTTTTGAACAGGCTAAATTAGCGACTGAGGAAAAAACTGACTTTACATCTATGATCCGGGAAAACACGGAATAGTCAAAAGAATGGCATCATAGTCGGTCTCCGCGGCCAAAGAAATCTGCCGAAATGGTCATGGTGACAAGACGGCACAGTGTAGATGGACTACCCACCTCAGAAATGCTGTATAACTTCATGATATATATATATATACATATTATCTTTCAAATAAAAAAAAGTCTTATCTAAAGTTGAGATTTTTAATATTGTTCCTGTTCGTGAAATTATGCTAGCTGTCGTTCTGGTTCGTGCAACTTTTTAAAATGCATTACTACAGTTTTATGTATGTAGCTTAATGTACTTTCTGTTGATGTACAATAGGCTAACGCAAAAATTATTGATTTTAATCAATATATGATGATCGAGATTAACTCATTTTTACCCCGATTAATTGATTGAAGCAGAAATTTAAGAAGAAAATCAAAGTTGGTATATTATTGAACTAATAATATTGAAATATCAACATTGGTAACTATTTTATTGGTAACTATTTAAACATTAAGATGTATGAGATAGGAGAAAGTTTTGAGATTGACTATTGGCACATTCAACTAGTTTAAATTGTTTTTATATAGTAATATATTATTTTTTTTATATAATTCAAAAAGGTTTTTAGTCAACAATAAATTTGAAATAGCACTCCGGATCGCGGAATTTTCCGTTTCGAGCCCTGAGCAAGGATAATTAAAACCATATTTTTTAATGAAAGAAACCTCCATATTTGAGCTTTAAGAAAGGAAGATTAATTGAACTATCCTTATATTCCCCCAATTTCTCCCCGATCCGTGCGCAAAATCCACAAGAGTTTATAGGCCATTACACCCCTCAATACCCCCTCCTGCCCCCCTTAGTGTAAGAGTCTATTTAAACGAAGGTAGTCAGGAAAGAATCTTGTTTTCTCAGATTCGTTATTTCTTTTCTTTTGAATATTCTGCTGCTCTTGAAACAGCAGGTTTAAATAGTAAAATGAAGAACCTTTTCACGGGATTCATGTACATGTTAGCATTGAAATTGTTTGGCCAATCACCAAAAGTAGCGGAATATTTCAACGAAGAGTATGATTATGTTGTCGGTAAGTTTTAATTATTTTTTTTTTTAAACACGTTTTTCTATTTTTTTTTTTTTAAATGCCTATTTTGTATGTATCATAAATTTAACAAAATTTTCATTTATTCTTGATGTAAACTTTTATGTATATACAGGGTAATTCGAATACAGCGATTACAAACAGCTGAAACTATTCAATCGAAAGTAATTTATCGACAAGAATTATACAGATTTGGAAGAAAGTTCAAAATTTTCTTTACATTTTTTGATCACATGGACGACATCAAAATACAGTAAAACCTCTAAATAACGGACACCTAGGGAGCGCGGAAATTGTCCGCTATTCAGAGGTGTCCACTACTGAGAAAATCTCAGAGATAGAAAAATTCCTACTGAATGCTTAATGTTTCATTAATAGATTTTTATATGTCCTAAAACCTTCTATTATATGATTAACCAGAAATTAAAATAATTTTTATAGCAATAACACTGAAATAAAATAGTGCATACATTTATACATTGTTTATTACATTCTTACAAAAAATTTTGTAAGAATATTTTACTTGTGACTACATGTAAACCGTTTTTCAATGTGAAGCTTTAACTTCGTCAGTAGTTTTAATTCTTTTGGATCATCTTTTTCTAAAAGAAAAAATTGCATAACTGTTTACTGCCTTTTTCTGCTTCTTAAACGCATACAATCTCAAATCATCCGAAGGAGGGGGGGGGGGGGGATGATCACAGATAACTGTAGAGGGAGATTTTCCCCAGATCATCCCCACATTTATCTGTCATCTCAAAATTCGTAACATATTGCCCTGATACATTTAGAGGATTTTTATATTTTTCCCTCGTTAAAAAATAACTTTTAATTTTCCTTTTTTTGCCAAAATTACTGTCCGTTATTCGGAATGTCCGTTATTGAGAGGCTAAACATACAAAAATTTAAGTTTCGGGAGTGAGGATTTGAAAACTGTCCGTTAAATAGAGGTGTAGGCTATTCGGGAGTGTCCGTTATGGAGGTTTTACTGTATCATTTTTCTCAGTTTTACTATTTCTTTTCTTTTGAGTTTTTTCGCTGCTCTTGCAGCAGCAGTTTTAAACAGTAAAATGAAGAACCTTTTTACGGGTTTCATGTACATGTTAGCATTGAAATTGTTCGGTCAATCACCAAAAGTAGCGGAATATTTCAACGAAGAGTATGATTATATTGTCGATAAGTTTTAATTATTATTATTAATTTTTTTAAACATTCAAAAGACCTATTTTGTACGTATCATGAATTTAGCAGAATTTTAAATATTTCTTGATATAAAATTTTATGCATATAGAGGATAATTCAAAATGTATAGCAATTAAAAATGTGTAAGAATCTATTTAAACCAACTTACTCGAGAAAGAATTTCGTTTTCTCAGTTTCACTATTTCTTTTCTTTTGAATTTTTTGCCGCTCTTGAAACAGCAGTTTTAAATAGTAAAATGAAAAACTTTTTATGTTATGTTTTTATGGATTCATGTTAGCATTGAAATTATTTGGCCAATCACCAAAAATCGCGAAATATTTCAACGAAGAATATGATTATATTGTCGATAAGCTTTAATTATTATTTTTTAAACATGTTTTTTTATGCCTATTTTGTATGTATCATGAATTTAGCAAAATATTCATTTTTTCTTGATATAAAGTTTTGTCCATATACAGGGTAATTAAAAATGAATATAGCAATTACAAACAGCTGTAACTATTTAATCGAAAGTAATTTATCGATAAGGATTCCACATAATTTGAAAGGAAAGTTAAAATTTTGCTTACATACTTTATAAATATTCTACGCGATTTCCCTTGGTCACATGGACAACATCAAAATATCCTTTTTTTCAGTTTTACAATTTCCTTTTCTTTTGAATTTTTTGCTGCTCTTGCAGCAGCAGTTTTAAACAGTAAAATGAAGAACCTTTTCATGGGATTCATGTACATGTTAGCATTGAAATTGTTTGGCCAATCACCAAAAGTAGCGGAATATTTCAACGAAGAATATGATTATATTGTCGGTAAATTTTAATTATTATTATTAATTTTTTTAACATTCTGAATACCTATTTTGCATATATGATAAATTCAGCGAAATTATCTTTTGTTCTTCGAATAAAATTTTGTGCTCCATTAAAAAATTAATCAAGTAAAACATTAAAAACAAATTTAAAAAATATATAAGCGATAATATTATTTAATACTAAATTTCAATTTTTGATTTTTCCAAGAGAATCTTTTAAATGCATTTTATAATCCCACATGCTATATAAAAGACAAATTATTATTATTTAAAGTATTTTCTTGCATAGCTTATTGACCTTGCTTTTGACATAATTTTTCATATAATAAAGTTTGTATTTTTTTTATTAAAAAATTATTCTAAAAGGTATTAAAATATTTTACTATATAGTAAAAGAAAATCAAATATTAATTACATGTAAAATAGTCTTAATTCACGTCCAGTATTAACTATACCATAAGTATATATTCCAAACAACTTTCAAAATATGTACTAAAACGCAATTATTTGCTTAAAAAACATCGATTTCAATAAAAAAAAATATTAAATATTAAAATTAACATGCTTCGACTCATTAATCATCGGAATATACAAAAACAACAAATATAAAGCGCATAAAAACTGGAAAACGTTTTTCAATTTTCCGAATCTGGCTTGAATTGTAACTCAGGCGTGAATATTTATAATGTACTATATGACCAAAGATGACAGGCCACTTGCGGTTTTAGACATTTTGTTAAATATCTAGAAAAATACATGAGGAATTATCCTGCAACTCTAAGCGTGTAAATATACTAGTACAGGTCATACATTGCCGTGAAGATTTTTTCCCCGAAACTCTATAAGGGACCGTCAACAAATTGAAAAAGAACGAATAACTTTTGGATAATCCTGTCAAAACTAAAGGCGTGAATATTTATAATGTACTATATGACCAAAGATGACAGGCCACTTGCGGTTTTAGACATTTTGTTAAATATCTAGAAAAATACATGAGGAATTATCCTGCAACTCTAAGCGTGTAAATATACTAGTACAGGTCATACATTGCCGTGAAGATTTTTTCCCCGAAACTCTATAAGGGACCGTCAACAAATTGAAAAAGAACGAATAACTTTTGGATAATCCTGTCAAAACTAAAGTAGCAAAAGCGCTATAACTGTAGATTATGATTAAGTGGCTTATTTTAATATACTGCGTTCATTTTTATGATGATAGCATGTATACTCGTAAAAAAATTAAGGTTTTTATAAAAATTTCTCAAAATTTTCCAAGTTTTTTTTGCTTATAATTTACAGAGTTCTTAATCTAAAATAATGTTCTTTTCTGAAGATATGACAAACAACATTGTACACAATACCCTGTCATAAAAATTAAAAAATAATAAAAATTGTATGAAAAATGAGCAGGTTAACTAAATAAATTTTCATTGCGCATGCGTCAACGATATCAAAATTTCATTTGCATATTGTGTTAGCTAGATGTATAGAGCAACTTCTGTAAATATTTCAAAAACATAGCTTGAAAATTCTGAAAATGATCGTCTATAGAATCAGATCAAAATCCGTTACTCCCAAACTGAGGCAAAAAGATGAAGGATTGTATCCATACATCGATTGATTAATGGCAATACAGAATACACAATATGACACGAACTACTACATTTGGATAAAACCACGGTTTTTTTTTTGGGGGGGGGACGGGGGGAATAATGGATTTTGAGTTGATTCTATAGACGATCTTTTTCAGAATTTTCAAGCTATGTCACTGAAACTTTTACAGAAGATGCTCTATACATTTAGTTAACACAATATGCAAATGGAATTTTGATATCATTGACGCCTGCGCAATGAAAAATATTTACTAAACGTGCTCATTTTTCATACAATTTTAATTTTCTTTTAATCCTGATGACAGGGTATTGTGTACAATGTTGTTTGCCATATTTTCAGAAAAGAACATTATTTTAGATTAAGAACTCTGCAAATTATAAGCAAAAAAAAACTTGGAAAATTTTGGGACTTTTTTTTTATAAAAACCTTAATTTCTCTACGAGTATACATGCTATCCACATAAAAAGGAACACAGTTTATTACAATAAGCCACTTAATCATAATCTACAGTTTGAGCGCTTTTGCTACATTAGTTTTGACAGGGTTACCCAAAAGATCTTAGTTCTTTTTCAATTTGTTGACGATCCCCAATAGAATTTCGGGAAAAAAATCTTTACAGAAATGTGTGACCTGTACATTTTTATATAGTCTCTATATATATATATATATTAGTATTATCTAAATGTTTACACATTTAGAGTTTCAGGATAATTCTTCAAGCATTTTTCTAGATATTTAATAAAATTTCTAAAATCGCAAATGGCCGGTCATCTTTGGCCTTATATTGTAGATGAGATTTCATTTTATACTTAGGTTCTGATCTACTTAGTAAGAATGCAGCAATAAGGAAAATATGTCCTCAACGCCCCAATAAACAAAACCAATGTTCTCATGAATAGCTGCAAATTACAAAGTATTTTTAGATAAAAACTTTACTTAAGAAAAAATTAACATTACTTATTACTTATGATATAAAAAGACTAGTTTATTCCTCGTAATTTTTACTTTTAATAAAAATGAAATATGAAAGTATGTGCAAAAAATTTTCCGGTGAATATGGTATATGCTTATTTAATGTATATGAGATTAATTATTTAGCATATACAAACCCAAAATTATGTTTTAAATTTTTACTGAATACAATATCCATAAAAACCAATCAAAATAAAATTTTGATTTTCTGATTATTTACATTCATTATGGCCGTGTAATAGCGGAAGTAATATAAGCCGAGTTGGGAATTCTTAGTAGCCGTCCAAAAACGTTTTATGGAGGGGGGGGGGGGGATCATGAAATCGTGACAGCTTGTGATAAGGGGGAAGAAGTAATGTGACATCACACATTTTTGTTAAAATAAAAGCATGAAAAATCAGCAAATTAAATTTTGAAGTTTTTTAGAATTTAAAGTATTTTACGTTCACAAAGTAAGAATAAAATTTAAAACCAAATGTATTAAATTTCATTTCAAACTCCAAAATACTACAGTTTTCAATTTCTCTTTCACATTAATATTTCTTTACTATTATATATTATTAATTATGTTTATCGTTGCAAATCTTAATCTTATTCCATACAAAAAAAGTACACAAACCATTTGAAATGTTATGCTCACAAATGTCATTAAAACACATAAAATTTAAAAATAAAGTCTTAAATATGATTAGTTATCTATCTATGTAATTGAGCATACAAATGCAATACTATGATCAAACCTAGATTTATAATTATACAAATCAAGGTACTATTAATTGATCTTTGCAGCTGAAAGTGTACTTATAACATGCCAGATCAATAAATTTTCACATAAGCAAAGAAAAAAAGGTTTTATAAAGTTTTCAACTTTTATCAAATATTTAAATAAATTGCTATAACTAAAGTTCTATCTAAATATAGAGATGCGTTAAAAAAGGTACGTGTACATACCTGCGCACCCGAATAATTTTCTGGTTTCAGTTGGTGCGGGATCAGCCGGTTCGGTGGTCGCCGCTCGACTCAGTGAAGATCCTTGTGTATCTGTCCTCCTATTAGAAGCCGGTGGTCCAGCAGACCCTCTGTCAGAGATACCCGCGACTGCCTTCTTCTTGCAACATTCACATTTGGATTGGAGCTACAAAACCGTGCCACAAAAAAGAGGAGCTGATGGATTTGAGAATAAAGTAAGGTCCTGTTCATTTTCTTATTACTATTTGATAAATACTGTTGAGTCTCTATACAAACATTTTCTATATCTTCTGGACTACATAGAAAATTCGTGAAACCCAGATTATCTAACTATGTACAGGGAATCCACTCTCAACTTTGGCCAATGGATAATTCCTTAACCGTTAGTCATAGACATACAGTTCGAGTTACAAAAAAGTTTTGAATAGCTAAAGAAATATTTTAAAAGAGATTTGGGTCAATAAAAACATTTCTTTAAAAATTACTAAATTTAAATTTTTATACTGTCTCCTGGTCCTGTAAATTATATTTAGTAAAATTTTTCTGTTATACTGACAAGTACGACAAAAAAAGTCCCGTTATTCTACGATTAAAATTGACCGAGTAATAGCTGTTTAAGGTTGAAGCATATTTTTTTCCTGCAAATTAGGGGTCATTCAAAAATTTAGTAAAAATATAACTTTGTCAGAAAAAAAGAATGTTGAAAGAAAAAAAAATTGCAAGATAAATGTAAAATATTTAATCATTCATAACATTAGTACATAATATACAATTTGTAATAAACATATAAGGTGAAAAAACAAAAATTTAGTTAAATAAAATAAATAAAATTAATAACCTCAATTCTTTACAAAAGGATACATATTTTAAAGTTTTATTAGATTACACTAAGCATGTAAAGGATGGTTTAGGTCATGTTTTTTAAATTTTGATAACTGATTCTTATGTATTCTGTATCATTGAATCCAAAATCGACATTAATTTTTTTACCAACGCGTAAAGATATTTTGCAAATCGTAAAAATTGAAGTAAAAAAATGCGAATATTTGATATTATGAAATAAATGTAAATTTTGTGTTTTTAACTTTTGATAGTTGATTTTTATGTATTTTTTTACCCCTGAATCCGAAAACGACCTTCATTTTTAATCATCACGTCAAAATTTTTTGCAAATTGTAAATTTCAAAATTTAAATTGAACCTCTTCACCCAACTCATCGAAATCCTAGCTGTTTAGCTCTAAGCATCTCGGCATAAGCAAAAAAATTTAATAAATTATTGAAACATATCAAATTAAATTAAATAAAAAAGTTTTTTATCTAGTCTATGCTATCAGACTTTCGCTACATTTTTAACTTTGCCATTTACGATTTGAAAAAAAAAAAAAAAATTCTAACGTAATGTTTAAAAATGAAGGTCGTCTTTAGATTAAGCGCTAAAAAATACATAAAAATCAATTATCAAAAGTTAAAAAAACACAACCATCTCCTTTATTTTATAATAATTTGATTTTTTTTTTATTTTGATATTTTTTTTTTCTTAATGCAAAAAATCCTTTCAAAATAGTTAAACATTAAGGTATTTTTCTGGTTCAGTGATTAAAAATATATAATAGTTAAAAAAAACACAACCATCGCAGTCTTGTGATATTTAATCTAAAACTTTTTCCTTAAACTTTTTGGCGGTAATCTGTCCAAAATTGTTTGTGTTATTCTGTAAAATATGTATAAATTCTTGGCAACCACCGGAAATCATAACAATATAAAATCAGATTTACGTCAGTTTGTAAAATTTAATCTCAATCGTATATTTGAAAGTGTGTTAAACTTCGAGTACAAATTTTGAATGGCAGAAATATACATATGATCGTTGAAATTAAATAAAAACTTATAAAATTAGCATAATTATTGTTAAAAGAAATAGTCTGAAATCCTAACAAAATAAAACGTATGTTAAAATACAATTATTTTAGTTAATCTACAATTTAATAAAAGTTAACTCAATCGTAGAACTTGTACGATTTTTTTTTCAAAGCGCAGATACACATGGAATAAGTCTTTCGAATACTTTAAGCATTTGGCATATGACCCCTCAAAGCAGGCCGAACTCATTTATGTTCACATGTAGTAAAATGGTATAAGTCAAGCATCTTTAAAGTTTCATAACTCGGTCAATTTTAGGTTACATGAACGGGACTTTCTTTGTTTTACTTATCAGTGTAACAGCAAAATTTTACTAAACATAATTTATAGGACGGGGGAACCGTATAAAAATTTAAATAATTTAAATTTTGTAATTTTTTAAGAAAGGTTTTTATTGACTCAAATCACTTTTTAAATATTTCTTTACCTCGTTTGAAACATTTTTGTAATTGAAGTATATATCTATGAATAACGATTTAGGAATTAGTCATTGGTCACCGTTGAGAATGGATACCCTATATATATGTATATATATATATCTACTATATAAATGAAATTTACTTCAATGTAGCTTTTTTTTTTTAATTTCTTGAAATATGATTTCATTATAGTTGATAAAATAAATATCTCATATGAATTAAACGCCTCGAATTTTAGTCCTTACCTGGCAAAATATTATTCTACTTCTTTATGATAAAGATAAAACTTTAAATAAAGATTAAAAAATAACAAAAGTGGTAAATACATAACTAATATATGCGCCATATATCTATAAAGTATGTAACATCTTTTTTTTTTTTTTTTTTTTTTTTTTTTTTTTTTTTTTTTTCTATTAGAAACTAAGTTAAACTTTGCAAAAGAAAAATAGTATTTCTTGTATAATGTTTACCAAAACAATTTTTGAATCATTACCTAACTTGTATAAGAAACATTACCATTGGATATTTGAAGTATAAACTTAAATATGCATTTTTTTTTTTTTTTCGAAAAATAAAGATATAATATAATATTCATGGACAATTGTTCTATAAATTTTCGCACTAAATAGATAATGGAAAAAATAGTTGATGAAACTGTTATAGAAATCTATTTTAATAAGTAAAAACCAATTTAATGTCATTTTAGAATCATCAAAACAGAACAGCAGAATTAAAAAAGCATATTACAATAAATAATAATACATTATGCATAAGATACAAGAAAATATTAAAAATTATTTAGTTACACAATATCTCTCTCTAGTTCAATCGATGCATATTTAATTGTAGGAAAATTTATTTTTTATTTTTATTTATTTTATTTTATTTATTTTATTTTACTTTATTTTACTTTATTTTGTTTTATTTAATTTTATTTTTTAGGCTTTTTTTTAATTAAATGTTTTAATTTAAATTATCTGCAAAATTTTCTGGTTAATATCAGAAATGAATTTCCATGAAAATTGCATTTCTAAAATAGAGTTTTTACAGTTTCCACTAAAATACCAGTTTTATTTAGAAAAATTGGCCTTATATATATCCAGTTACGCGATTCCAAAATGCGAGTTTTTCTTTTAAGAAAATACTAGTGTTTATCTCACCTAAAGTCAGTAAAATTTCCTTATATGTACAGAAGTCAAAAATTTCTTTATTAAAAAATCTCTCGATTTCGTAGACCTAACCTACTCCTTAAAAGGAAGTGATACCTGCATTATTCTAAATAAAGTGGATCCTATTTTATTCGCGAACACGCAATCCTAGCGTATTATTTAAGAAACATCTCTCCAGATTTTCTACATATAATGGGGGGGGGGGGATAGGCTTTGTGTAAACACGATAAATCTTCAGGAAATCCAATTGATCATATTTTCGGAAACTGTCCACTGATGAAATTTTAATTGAAATTCAACAAATATAAAACACACAGAAAGAATTTGCATTGAACTCTCCTTGATCAGAACAATTATATTAAACTTACAGAGAAGTATAAGATTTTAAACAAAAATTTTTCATACATTTCTAAAAATCCATAAGAACTGACATAAACTATATATTTTTTAATGATCTATATCTATAATATTTAAATTCATTTGTTTCTCTGCTATTTTTAACTAATATTTTCTTCTCATTCTACACAACAATTCTGCTTCTAACTCTTTAAAATTCTTAAATTAATATGTCTGTATAATTATTAGTTAATCTTTCTGGATTGTTTTTAAATTTAGCTTTATAAAATTCTTTTAATACGTCAGTTAGTTGTAATTCTGTTTAAAAAGAGTTACAGATACACTACTTTACCTTGTTCCAAAAGCGTTACTGATTACACAAAACAAAAATATTTTTAAAAGGATGATGTCTTTTGCTTGTGCATCTTTTCAGCTTTCTTGGTGCTGAGAGAGTGGAATGGGGATTTTTCAATACGGAAATATTTCTATATTTATATTGTAAGAACATCATATTTGTACATTTTATAATTCTACAAAATACTAAGAAAACAATTTAAAATAAATTATTTGAGTGGTGTTTTAAATATTGCACAAAATCCCTGTAAATTCAAATTTAATTAATCCTTCTAAATCCTTCAATACTTCTAAAATCCTTCAAACATTTACTAAATGATTATATAAATCTTTTAATTTAGTTTAAATAATTTACGTAAAATGCTAATATATTAAACTTTAAAATTTTCATGAATTCATAATGCGGTAGATAATGGGTTAAACATCAATTAATTCTACTGAATCTTATAATATTAATATTAATTCTGGATTTGCTAATTTTGATAAACCTTGATATTATTGTTTGATTTAATCATGCATAATTTAATATAATAATTCCATTTTTTATTAATAATTGTGTAATTGCTTATAAATTTTGCTTTTCTGATATAGTTAGTGCCAGTGTTTAGAAAATCTTACATCAAGAGCTATGTGTAACTTACAATTTCGCTTCCCACCCGTAGGTGAAATTACGCAACACATGTAATTATTATTGTTTATAGGTTTAAATGCCATATAAATCTTCGTCGACGGAATAGAAAACAACCGTTTTCATTTGTACACAAGAATCATGCAATATGCCTTTAGATTATTATTTTTTTTTTTTTCATTGATAGCTTTTTGTAATCCTTCTTACATTTCTAAAAAGAAAAAATACTAAATTTCCTAATGTTATTTTAGCAACTTCCCTGGCCCAGAGGAAAAGGCCTCGGTGGAAGCAGCCTTATCAACTTCTTCATGTACATAAGAGGCAATAGGAAAGATTATGACCAATGGGAAGCCCTTGGAGCTAAAGGATGGGGCTGGAAAGACGTCCTTCCTTATTTTTTAAAATCTGAGGGCAACACTGACGAAGGAATATACAGTGCAGGTAAACTAAATTTTTATTCGCTAATAGCAAAGATCACTTGTGGTATACATATTGATGATTAGATTTCTAGCTTTTAATAAAAGATTTCTCAACTTTCTGAACATCAGAATTTTATAATTCTAGTTTAATTTTGTGAAAATTTTTTTCAAAAAGGTCTTCGAAATAAATTTAGTTATTATCAATTGCTTTACATTTTCAAAATAAACCCTCTTTTTTTTTTTTTTTTTTTTTTTTTTTCAGTTTTGGGGAAAAACTACTACTTTTATGGTAACAATATTAAAAATAGCTATCGAAATGACAGAAGTTACTTTATACTGAAATTTAAAGAATGTGTTCTTTATAAAAATTTAAAGAATGTAGTTATTTTGCTGCTTTTCATATAACAATAGTCTAAGAAAGAATTTTTTAAAACGTTTGTAAAATGTCGTTTTACAACCATATTAAACAAATATGAAAATTTAATGGTATTTTTTATCTTTTGTCACAAATTACTAATTCGGAAAAGGAGTCTCTGATTTAAATTTAATGAATGAAACATATGTTTGAATTAAAAGAAACGCTACCGGTTTGCTAATAATTAATAAAACTTTTATTATTTTTATTATTAAACGCTGAAACATAAATGAAGTCTTAATAGTAAATGCGTCGACATATGCTACAACTATTAGGTGCTGGAATAAACAGAAATAATTTTTAAAACAAAATAATACTCAATAAAAGACATGTTTTATTAATAGTATGTAGAGGGTCGAAGAAGTTAAATTTATCTTAATTCAAATTGTATGAAATAAACTTTAAAGGGAAAGAATATAATATGTACTATTGTACGTATTATCACTGAAATAATATTGTACAGATTGAGTTTCTAAACTTTCTTTGTTAAATAAATAACATGCTGAACAACAATTTGAAAATAAAAAATCTTAATAAAATATTCCAAAGACAATTCATCCTTTTCAGATGAATTTCCAAATAAAGAATTTATGAAAATTTTTAATCTACACACTCTATGTTACATGCGCACAAGGTTTTTTGAAATGTTTGTAATTTTTAACTGCGTAATATTTAGTACATTAGTTCTTGAAACTTACGATTTTATTTCTAGATTTAAAATATCTAAAAAGTTTTAAATACTAAACATAAAATAAATTCCTAAAAACTAGGAGTGAAATGAATATAAAATTATTTATTTTTAAAATAAACTTTATAGAAATTAAACTTTTCAGACATTTGTCAAAATTAAAATATTGAGAACGTTTCGACTTAAATTTTTGCTTAATAAACTGAAACTTTAAAAATTACATTGTTCTAGCATAAGATAATGGACTTTTTATATTTTATAATAAATACATATTTTTAGCATATTTACAGGATAAATATTAATTAAATATCTGTATTAATTAAATACCCATCCCTGTATTATAAAAATATAATATCTTCAGTATACCACACTACTTTTTTTTATCACATTAGGATGGTACTTTATATTTAAAAATATTACGTCTTCAACAAAAGGTGATATCAGAGGGTACTTTGGGAATATATTTAACATATAGTTTATTAAAAATTTATTGGATTAATTTAGTCACTAAAACGCTTGTGGAATAATAGTGTACGCTTGACCTTCTCCGTTTCTCAACCTTCATCGTAATGATCTATTTCTCCTCCCCCCCTTTATGACATTTCTGACGTTTTCACTATCTAGTACGTATATAAACTGACTGTTAACTTGGTACTGTATAACACATTTTTCTTTTTCTAAAAGGCGTGTATGAGTGTTGCAATGTTACAAAGTGATGTAGTGGTGGAGTATGTTTTGTATTTGGTCAACTAATAACAATTTCCTAAAGTAACATATTTGTTTCTGCATCAATACATTGAGCATATTGAAACTTTTAATTTCAGTATG
Organism: Maratus speculifer; assembly: GCA_964019185.1. Classification (NCBI taxonomy): domain Eukaryota; kingdom Metazoa; phylum Arthropoda; class Arachnida; order Araneae; family Salticidae; genus Maratus; species Maratus speculifer. The sequence continues at coordinate 81,763 of CAXHSM010000228.1, read as the reverse complement.
CACAGTATTAATATATACACAATAACAATGAAATTTCAGACATCATTCATCACGTTGCTTGTACACTGATTTTTCTCTCGAATCGATCAAGATTTTTCACTGTCTCTTTTTTGCATTATTTGAAAGCAAGATTAAAGCATCTAATAGAATAATACTGAGAGTATAGAATAAGTAAGTATCTGTCAGGCTTTGGGATGGGCAAATTAATCTGAATAATTCTGGAAATTTGTGATTAAATACTTCTAGGATTTACTTCTTTAAATAGAACAATTATACAACTTGGTGAAAAATGATCTGGAGCTCACGTCTCACATTTCCATTTGCTCAGTTCCAAAAAATAAAAAAATACATAAATTAGACAACTATGAAACAACAATAACTGTTATTATTTTAGCAATGAAGATGAAAAAATATTTGTGCAGCTGAATTAATACAATGCCCAACTACTCTGTGAATATAACACATCACACAGGCCTAAAGACCACCATTCAGTCTTTGAGATGTTGTTTTAGAAATGTTTCATATAAACAAGTTCAACAATCAGCCATTTTACGATTGATTTTTAATTCGGTAATTTATTTTCCTCTAATTTATGCATTAACCCTTTATATCTTAAATTATGAATTAAAAAATATATCTCCTCGAAACTTTTCCCCCTTGCATTAATATTGTACGTCAGGAGATATATGCATTTCAAAATAAAAGAATTATTTATTTTTATTATTAATTATGGCTAATTACTTAATGTGGTACTTAAAAGTCTTTGGGTCATAATACTTGGACAAAAATCGAGACTTAGAAAAAAAACTATAGCCACTTTTTCTTATTATTTTAATGTAACTTACCATGCATATATTTAATGTATTCATGTCTATGAAGTATATATGACTAGATTATGATGGTTTTAATACATCACAAGAGAGTCTTTCGCCACCAGAAGAATTTTCTATAATTGTAACACAATCGTCCGATAGAAATCATATCTGAACAAAAATTCCAAGTTATAGAAAGTTTCAAAGAATTCATACAAATGCTAAAAGATGTATTTTTTTTTTCTAATTTGTAAATTCATTCCATTTTGTTTTGTAAAAATACAAGATTTTTTTCTAAAGATAAAAATAATACATTTTTTGCGTTATCATTTATTAACGTTATACATTAATCACCCAATATCTTCCAATACATCTTATAAAAATCCATCTGTAAAGGAAGAAAGCATTCTTAATAAACAAATAAAAATTTTTATGTATCATGTGTATTCGAATGTTAAAAATCTAATTAAAGAACTTTTTCAACATTATCTTGACATCACTCAAAAGTACCGCTTTGAAAGGTGAGTCGTAAAATAAACAAACTGAAAATTAATTTTTTTAACATAATATATTGTCAAGGGATCTATTTAAAACAGAAAGAATATTATAATACCCCTACATTTAAAATTTCAGATGTTTCCAAGCAAAAGTTAGGGATACCACTTCAAACAACAAAAAAGAAGTGAAATTGTGACACACACTTTCGAAAATACACTAGCAATTAAAATTAAAGGGTAATTAGAGAAATGAAACTCAACTATATCTAATAAAAAATTACTAATGGAAATTTGTACGAAAGCATTAGTTAACATAAACTACAATGTTTGGCAGTTGATTATTCTCAAAATATTAAAATTAAAACTAAATTTATAGAAATTGGAAAATGATAGAAAAATTAAGCCACCTGTTGTGGAAATTTTTTTTCTTTAAAGTGGTGTATGGTCACCTCGGAAAATATGTATACTTCACAATTTAATTTCACAGATTTTAACAAAGTGTTAATAAAGTCTTATGGAATTGCACATCACTCTTTTAAAAGTGCACTTTTCAGCTCCTGTTGAGCCCAAGCAGAAATTTGGCGCCTAATAGTGACATCCTAAGGCATCCCATACATGCTCCATGTGGCATTTAAAATGTTTCCTTCTTCTGATACCTTCCATTTGCCATTATTTTCACACCATATAGACTCGATTTGGCCGAGTATTATCATCCATTAGCAAAAACTCTGGACCAGCAGCTCCCCTAAACAGCCAAACTTGTGTTCCTGATAACTTCTTCATATATGCCCGAGTCATTACAGAACCTCTTCGGTGCGGCCACTTGTCACGATTTTCTTCCGAACCATTAAATCGCAATCGCGGGAACGAAAAATTTTCACGAAAAAGAGAAGGCAAGTTGCGTATTCTTTCTTTTTATCCAGATCAAAACACGTCCATAATTAATGTTCAGACTGTATCTGAACTCGTCAATAAGCAATACTCGCACCCAGTCTTATTGGATCTATTGAACATGACGCCGAGAGCAGTTTAAACAGGCCCTCTGAAAGCTGGAGTGAGTGGGACAAAAACTATTAGTTTCCTCGGATACAGTCCACGCTCCTGAAGCTTTCATGCAATAGTAGAAAGGATAATTCAAGTTCCTGTCAGCTTGAAGGTCTAAAACCAAATCTCTTGTAGTCGCTTAGGGGTTTTCTTCGAGCAGACAATGACAGAAAAGGTCTTCGGATTCAATTGTTGCTCATTTTTGCTCTTGACCAGGCTTTTTATCAATGGATTCAGAACTTCTCTTGGTATAACACTTTGAAAAATATTCAAACCTTGGACGATCTCGTTCGTGTTTGAACTTTTCCGATTCCATCAATTATCTCTTTTCGACCTTCGCTTAAATGGTGCTTTTGAGCCATGGCTAATGAATACTAATCACACTCATATACCACATTTAATTTACACAACATTACAGACGAGAATTTCAACAGACGTCTATTGCGCACTATATTGTCAATCACCGAATTTGCACATTTCCGGCGCCAACGTATGCGCGGAAGTGCAATTTTTGAGTTCAATTACATTTAATTAACATAAATAATTGCAACACTGGGATTTGTTAGCAGCAGTAACTTAAGGAGAATATTTTTTTCTCATTATCCTTTAATTTTCATGACCAGTGCAGTTTCCTAAACAATTTTCAGGTTATTGGAAATGTTATTCCTATCTTGTGATTGTCAAGGTGAGTATTTGCTATTGTTTCCTAAAATTGCCATTTCGAATACATTCAAGGTGTGTGTTTTAATTAGGATAGAAAACAGTGATACTTTAAAGTACCGTCGGGGCATAAAGAGTTAAATTAATTAAAGAAGATGTATGGAAGTTGTAACTGAAAAAAATCCCTTTCTTTTCTTTTCAGCTGCTGGTTTACATAATAATGCGGGACCATTGACGGTATCTAGTGCTCATTACAACAGTACTCTAATGCAAAGTTTTGCCAGTGCAGCTCGAGAACGAGGCTATGAATATAAAGACATCAACGGCCCAAAACAAGCAGGTATATAAGTTTTGACAAATAGTTTTCTTCGTGATGGAAATTTCGATTTTAATAAAAAAATTATTTTACTTAAGAAAGGTGTTATAATAATTAAAAATAAATGACATTGACATGTTTCGGATCCGTCTAATAAGATCCATAATCATAATAAAAAATAAAAATTAAATTTCAAAACATTTCAAGGTCAATACAAATGACACGCGACAATGAGATATAAACAACAAAAACAAAAATCACGCTCTTTTGTAAAAAATTAAATTAAATTAGACCATGATCTAAAAGCATTTTAATTTAATTTTTTACAATAGAGCGTAATTTTTGTTTTTTGTTGTTTATATCTCATAGTCGCGTGTCATTTGTATTTACCGTGAAATGTTTTGAAATTTAATTTTTATTTTTATTATGATTATGGATCTTATTAGACGGATCCGAAACATGTCAATGTCATTTATTTTTAATTATTATAACACATTTCTTAAGTAAAATAAAATTTTTATTAAAATGTTTATGTAAAAGGTGATTTTTTTTTAAATTTTTTGATTTAAAAAATCTATTGGAAATTTCTATTTTATTCCGAGTACCTGAAGCACGAAACCCGATTAATTATAGAAACTATTTATATAAAAAAAATTTTAGCTCTCTCGGCACTAATTTTTCCCCCAATTTTGGAAAAAACTACTTTTACGCTAACAAAATTAAAAGTAGCTATCAAAATCACAGAAGTTACAGTTTACTGAAATTTAACGAATGTGTTCTTTATAGAAACCTAACGAATGTAATTATGTTGCGTGATTTCTATGTAAAAACTTAGTCATTGGGAGCCACCGTAATACTTACCCATCATGGATATGAATAATATAATATATGAAAATAAAACATGTGTAAACTATTTATAAAATGCATTGCAATTCCAAAACAAAATTTAAACGTATATTTAAATATTTTTAATATGCATAGTATATTTTTAATATACTATTATGTTATATTATATTATATTTTTAATGTACATATGCATATTTAATATACATTTTTAATGCTCTATAAATGAGTTGCTGATGAACTAATTTCAACAAATTATACAAAACGCCAAACTACTCATGTAGTACCGAATTGCCTAAAAGAAACATTCTTATAGCTCCAAAAATAATAATCATATTAACTAACAGTTTACTGCGTCTGATTAAGCGTCTCATTTCCAATTATAATATATCTTTGAATTGAAATTTGAATGAAATACAGGGTCATGAAAAATCGAAGAATGTGGAAAACAGGATTACAAATATCTCGAAACTAATAATCCGATCAACTTCACTCTTTATGCAAAATTATTGTTATTTTATTGCTTTTTACGATCATTCCTTAAAAAAAAAAAAAAAAAAAAAAAAAAAAAAAAGAAAAAAAAGAAAAAAAAGAAAAAAAAAAGAAAAAAAAATCGAAAATTTTTATATTCCTTTTATCAGAATGAATTTTTCGAGAATCCGAAAAAAAAATAGTTCCGGAAAATCGAGGTTACTGATATTAAATAGTCTTCGTCCCATTCTTTCATACTAAGTATATAGAGAATTCCAAATCTCTATTTCAATTTGTTCGGAAGATAGAGCGTTTACAGACAGACATACAGACGGACGGACGGCAATTTTTTTTTTTTTTTTCAAAAAATATGTTTTTCAGAATCTTCAGTATCTGAAACGTATAAATCTGTCAAAAAAAATTTCGATTTTCAAAACGATTGCAAGACTTACCCTATACTACATATGATGGGTAAGTAATAGTATAAATAAGAATACTTTAAGACGTTTAGAAAATGTCGTATTACAACCAGATTAAACAAACATAAAAAAAAATTATACTTTATCACGAATTACTAATTCGGAAAAAGAATCCCTAATTTAAATTTAAAGAGTGAAACATATGTTTTAATTAAAAGAAACGCCAACGCGGTTTACTAATAATTCATAAAAATTTTATTATTGTTATTATTACTAATAAGTGCTGAAACATAAGTAAAGTCATAATAGTAAATACATCGACTTATGCTATCATTATTAGGTGCTGAAATTAACAAAAATAATTTTTTCTTTCAAATATTACAATTCGAAGTATATGAGGCTTAAGGTGACGAGAGGGTTAATGTTTGTATATGTAAACATTTTATATTTTTCTTGAATTTTGAAATGATTTATTTTATAAAATCTGACATAAATATATTACTGAAGTGTGTCAATATTATTAACCTTTTCAAGATGAAAACAATTCCATTGCTAAAAATGTTGTAATGAATAAGTGACACCAGAATTTAGGAACAAATTTACTTGCAAATAAGAAAATACTTTAAGACACATACAAGAGAAACAGAAAATTTTATATCCAAAATTCTGGTGCCATTCGGGCATTTGAAAATAATAATCAAACGGTTTCATAAAAACCATGCCCCTTGAAAAGGCTATTGAATGATGCAAAAATGTACTATACAGAATGTATGATTTTTCCTTCAAAGAATATTCTGAAAATTCAGATAATGAAAAAAATTTGTAAAAAATATGTTTATTTTAAATGTTATTGAAATTCTTGATAATTTTAAAGCACTAAATGGGATACTAGAAGTAAATTTATCTACTTTTATTATTAATTAACAATGAATAAAAAAGTGAGGTTTAAAATAATATCTTATTTAATCTCAAATTTTATAATTATTGTTAAACCATCTCAATATGACTTAAAAAAAAAAAAAAAAAAAAAAAAAAAAAAAGTAAAATTTAAGTTTATAACTAGTCGGAAAATTAAAAAGAAAGATTCACAATGAAAGAATTAAAATTTTCGAAACATATATTTTTTATTAGTATATTATAGATGAGATAATAATTACTTTCATAAATACTTTTTTTAAAAAACATGTTCTGTTAATATTATCTTTTTAAAAGGCTTTATGAAATCTGAAACTTTATATCAATGATAGTTGTTGGCTCATTTTAATCTTTTTAAAAAATTTTATTTTTCAATATTTGCATTTCTTTACTTAAATTAAATGTAGCATACATTGTATATATTCCCGATTTTTTAAAAATATAAATAAACCATCAAATATTTTATTTTCTTAACATATATATTTCTATTCTTAAATAAACTGCTGCAGATCATTTATATTCATGAAGGATATCTTTTAAGTACAACCTCAAATTAAATATTTCGCATTTTTGTTGTTAAAATCGCTATAAAATGGTATGATCATATTTAAATGAAAAAAAAATATATATATACACAATAGTTTTATTATTATTTATTTTTTAATTATTATAAAACAAAGTTTTGTTTGTTTGGTGGAAATTACTTTATTATTCATTTACTTAAAAAATGTATTTATTCGAATAGGATTTTCAAAGCTACAGGGAACTTTAAGAAATGGCCGACGGTGCAGTACTGCCAAGGCTTTTCTCGTGCCTGCTCAGAACCGAGAAAATCTTGATATAGTAGTTCACGCTCATGTTACTAAGGTAAACATTGTTTTAAACTATAATATTTTACCGTGTATGCCACGAGGTTTTTATTCCAAAAATTTCTTTCAAAAATCAATGATATGTGTAATGCATGACGATTTGAGATGATAGTCATGATTTAGTACCTTTTGAATTTGACGCTATATATAACACTAGAAAAACTAACACGTTGTTGAAAATTTACATATGAAATGTACATTTCATTTTTAACCCTTATGACTCCTGTCCCTGCTAGAGAAAGGAATGCCCCGCTAATGCTATTCTTATGAGGGGAGGGGGTATTTTTCTAATAACGCGTTTGCATTTTGGCATTTTATTTATTCATTTATTTTTTTATTTTATTTTTTTATATTTTTTTGCATTGGATAGATGAGGTCTCTCTTGACATCGCTCATTTTCTACTTTTTCGATTTTGGTTGCAGATATTTTTTATAAAGTTAGTTTCACTTTCAAAACCGGTTTTGAAAATGAAAGTACCATTTAAATAAATTTCTACAACCAAAATCGAAAAAGAAATTAAAAATTAGAAAAGTGGAGAAGACCTCAGCTATCCAATGAAAAAAAAACTATTTAAAAATATTAAAATGCAAACGAGTTATTAGAGAATAACCTTCCTACAGGAATAGCATTAGCACGTGAGTGTCTTCGCTCGCAGGGACAGGAGCCTTGACGAACGAACATCGCATATTGGTGATAACCAACTATTACAGTCCAAATGTGTTTCCAATATTTTTTATTATTATTATTTTAATATTTTAGAACCACCTTTTCTGTTTTTTTTTTTTTTTTTTTTTTTTTTTTTTCTGAAATTTTATGATTAGATAACTTGAAATTTTGAGATTAGATAAATCAAAATTTATTGTAGAAAAATACCAGTGTCAATAAAAATCGGTTATCGAAAATAGGCTGGCTATCGTTCGTTAAGGTTAAAATATTACTTATATGCCTAGATGAATTTTTCTGATAGTTGGTAAAATCGAATTTTAGGTTTATCCATGGAGCTTCTTGTCTCATTACGTCGCCGTTGTATCGTTGCATCTCTGCATATTTGCTCTTTGTATCGTTATGACTGACATAGTTCCATGGCCATTTTTATTAGCACTTTCCAACAAAGTTGAAAAGTGATTATGCATTCGGTTTGTCTGTCTGTCTGTCTGTCCGTCTGTCCGCGCTCCAACTCTCGTAAATACACTCGGATTGTCATGAAATTTTTGGACGTTAATGATGTTTACCCGAGCAGGAACCTTATTGAAAATGAGAGTTCTGCCATGATTAGTTTATTTACAGGGACAGTCAAAAGTTTCCCATTACATTACGGCCTATGGGGAAAAATCGTTTCAAATGAATTTTAAAGATGTTACACCTCTTCATAATTTATGCTTGATGCATGATTTTTCTTACTTGTTTATTTTAAAGCATGAATCCTTGAAACTTAGTGTAATATTAATTATAATTGATGGATTGCAATATAATGAATTTTGTTTAAAATCTTTTTTTTTTTTTTTTTTTTTTTTTTTTTTTTAACCGCTTCTCTTATTTGCTCGTACGTCAAACGGACAACGTATTTTTGCTAATCATGATTTATTATTCTCACCAGTAAATTTTTATTGTAAATTTTGCATTATTTAATCGGAGCATTTTTCTGATGCAATTAGGCAACAATTTCTGTTTTTAAAAACTGGTGATAAAATATTAAAAATTCAGTAAAAGACGCAAAAAATAGGCATTATTTGAAAGTTAAAAAAAAAAAAACAGTTAAGTGGTTAATTAGATCAAAAGTAACCTCCTGTCCAATTAAAATGTTAAACGGTCAGGATGCACGGGTTGCACAAGAATAGGACATACACGAAAAATTACGGCATTATTCTTTTCTCTCTATGTACCGGGTGTCCAATAAATAACTGACCCATTTTGAACTTAAATAACAAATAAATGGTTTGAGAAAATAATACGCGGTTTGCGGTATTGTTATTAGAAAATCAATAAATTTTTAAACATGTACTTTGTTAATGTAGTTCAAATTTCGGAAAAAAAATATCGCGCTGGCGGTAACAGGCTGTTTGAATACAGACATGACTCTAATTTTCATAAATATGAGATTTTCGGCTGAATCTGAATCTATATGTTGTCGAATCTGAATCTATATGTTGAATCGACTCTCAAATCAGCTTCAGAAATAGGGTACGTCGGTTGGAAAGTGATTTAAAATAATATTTATGATTGAACCATCTGTATTATATTTCCCCTCCTCAGTCTTGAGACTTAGATATTATTTTAAATATTATTATATTACATTAACAAAGTGCATATTTTAAAATTTATTTATATTCTAATAACAATACAGCAAGCCGCGCATTTTTATCTCAGTTTTTTTATTATTTACATTCAAAATGGGTCAGTCATTTACTGGACACCCGGTATGTATGTAGTTTCGCCGTAATGATGTTTTAAACACTGTATTAAAACAGGAAAACTTGTCGGGTAAAATGTTTAAACTTATAGAAAATGCATTTAAACGTTTTTCAAATTACTTTTGAAAAATCAGTAGACATTTGAACTGTTGTATATACACTATATGACCAAAGATGACCGGACACTTGCAATTTTAGACATTTTGTTAAATATCTAGAAAAATACATGAGGAATTATCCTGAAACTCTAAGCGTATATTCATAATAGTACAGGTCATATATTACCGCGAATATTTTCTCTCTAAATCCCATAGGGGACTGTCAGCAAATTGAAAAAGAATATCTTTTGGATAATTCTGTCAAAACTAATGTAGCAAAAACGCTACAAACGCTCCTTTATCAATCTTAAATTTCATAGTTTTGCTGATTATTTATCTATTTTACAATTTTTCTCAGGTTTCGATTATTTATTAGAGGATTTTTGTTTTTCAATTTGCTTGCTTTATGCAACTTCAAAAAGGTTTTACTTAAACTGCTTAGTTGCGTGACTAAATTTTACTGTCCGAAACATATTGAACCTGATTAAATCTGGTATTTTCAACTTTATAAAATTTATAAATCTTAAATAGCATTAGGAAAGGAACTAAGTAAATAGAAAATATATACGGGTGCAGGCAGATCCTCCAAAACAGTAAATTAATATATAACATTTAAAATTTGAATTTTAAAATCCTACAATACCTGACAGTCAATTAATGATAATTGAAGAGAAAAAAAAAAAAAGAGATAAATATGTTTTAATGGGGAGTAATGCCAACCTAAAATTTATAAATGGCAGAATCTTCAAATGCCTTTTGTGTATTCATTTATCCACAGAAGAAAAAAAACATCAATGAGTTGTTAACAATTATAAAATGCACCAATGTTATAAATTTTAATGCTAACTATGAGAGTCTCTTCAAGCATAATGCGAAGATAAATATGTGATACTTTTCTCAAATATTCAGTTAAGTTGAAAATGTGCAACACAACTCTTTTTTGGCATAAAAGGGAACATGTGTCGTTCTATTTATAGAATTATGTTATAAATGCATTTGAGATAGATAATTCACCTGAAGTAGAAAAAAAAAGTGAAACTGTCAGGCTTATTTCAGGTGAATAGATTTGACTTTTTAAATAGTAAGAGATGCGTTACAGAAAATGTGAGTGAGAAGAGGGGGCAACTGCGATTTTACAGATGTTGCGATGGGGCGTGACCAATAAAAGATTAGTAACCACTGATCTAGCCTCTTTTTCAAAATATTAGTTATTAGAATATATCTTTTTTAATTTTTGCTTAAAATTCCATATCCAAAAGTTAAGTAGGTTTAAAGTTATTGCAAACCATATTATGATAACTTTTACATGTAATTTGCCAGTTTAAAAGATACCTGATCAGTTAAAAATTATGCCCATAATAGTCTAAGAACAGCACAAAAATCTATGTTGTCGAGCACAAGAAAAAAAAAACGTTTATTTTATGGAAGTGTAGTAATAGGGGAATATAATGATCTACGTCTGCCAGAAGTGAAGTGGTGCATAAGCCAAAAATTAATACTGCTAGTGGTTTACTCGTAGGGTTAACATTATTTTTGCCGTACAATCAAAGGTACGAAAACATGGAAAACTGGAAGCAGGAAAACACAATGATAAACTTACGAGTGAGCCACCAGTGGTATTAATTTTTGGTTTATGCACCATTTCATTTCCAGCAGACATGGATCATTAGATTCCCCTATTACTATTCTTCCATAAAATAAAACTTTTTTTCTTGTGCTCGATAACATAGATTTTTGTGCTGTCAGCTCTTGGACGATAAATGCAATTATAAAGAATTTTGAAGCAGTTTATGATTATCTTACCTGTTGCTCATTATTTAAATCACTAATTTGCAATTCTTTAATTCTTTTGCTCCTTAGGTCCCCAAATGGGAACCTCCGTTTTGTTTTATTTTATTAAAAATACTCAAACACATTTACAATTTCGATATTAGATTGATATGTTTCAAAGTCTAAAATTCGAACTAATGCAAATAAAATAAAAACCTTGCTGTGAAATCAAATGGGAGATGAAAAAACTCAGTAATAATTATTAAGACTGCATTAATACTCACAAGGGAACCATCGAGACCTGGTGCGTTTTGCAGCCCTATATATAAAAGTTAGAGAAACTAAAAATTCTCAGTTAAAATCATATTTTACGAATTTTTCATACTTTAATTTTTTATTATTGTTTTATTATTTGTTTATTTCAGGCCAAAAATGAGTTATTTTGCCAAATATGGCGCTACAAAGTTGTCGTTTGCTTCATTTTGGGGCTACGACATTTGGCTAGGATTGCCGAAAAACTGTACTTTTGAAAATACGCTAATTTTTTCCTAACAAAAATGTGAATATAATGTCGCAATTTTTCAAAACCAAATTCGTAGCTCTTTGAAAGAATTTTCTTAACTTTTTTCAATATTTTATATTTATTATCAACCAATCTTTATTTTTAAATACTTTTCTTTAACAAATTACGTCATTAGTCTGATAAGAAGCCTCGAAAATAGCATTTTCAGGAAGTTATGCTACTGCAAAATAAAAAAAATATATATGACTTTAATAGAAAATCGATTCTCAAACTTCCTACCACAGGGCTTTAAAATGCACCAAGTTTCAGTGCTTACAAGCATTAAGAAAAATGGTTCCCTTGCCAGTAGCGAAGAGGTTAAAATGCCGTTTTATATAACTTGCAGATCAATGGCGCCAACTTATATGGGCCCATGGAGCTTGAGCCCATTTAATAATTTGGTCAGTCGGGCTACCCAATTTCAGTTGATTTAATTCGTAATTTATTTATTTTTTATTATTTATTTAATCACTAAAATGAAGTTTGGTTTTAGTAACATTCTCAAAATAATTTTGTATGAAAAATAGTAGACGTCAATTAAACTTACAGAAGCACTGAAAATCTCTTCAGCGGATATATAATGAAATTTCCCATGAAGACAAATTTCCTGTACACTTTGCCATCTGTTTTAACGTCTAGAATTGATAAAGCACTTAGATAACTAAAATATATGCTTTTTTTGCATTCAGTTTTTTAATTAATTAATTAATTTATTTATTTATTGCACATTCAATAGTTAGGAAATCCAGTATTATAAACTAAATATTAATGTATTTATACGGAAGAACTTATAAAAATATAATTAAATTATTTATAAAATATAATTAAATCATAATAATATTAAAATTAAGCTTTAAAAAATAATTTAATTTCTTTCATCCTTCGTTCCTCCTCTCTCTCTGTCTTTCCACACACATGCTAAAGGGGAAAATATATAAAGATATACGTGTTATGTTATTAAAAAAATTGAGCCCACCCAATATTTTTGAAAAGTTGGAGCTACTGTTGCTTTGTATAATATCCAAGATAAGATTTCTAATATTGCCTCCCCTTTCCTCCACAGGTTTTAATAAACAGTAAAAAGGTAGCTTATGGCGTTGATTTTGAAATAAACGGAACTATTTACACAGTTAAAGCAAAAAAAGAGATTATAGTCTCTGGTGGCACAATCAATTCACCTCAGATACTGATGCTTTCAGGTATCGGTCACAGGAAACATCTAGAAAGTTTGAAAGTAAGTTTAAAATGATAGAAAGTACTATTTTTTTTTATATTGACAATAATGTATACCTAGAATATTTTCAAAAATGCAATCTTTTTTTTAATCTGTTTAATTGTTTTTTTATTATTTTTTTAAACGAGTAAAACGAGAAAGTTTTGATATACTAAAAGTACTTACTAGTTCAATTTGCCCATGTTTATCAGTTCTTCGACGCTTAAGCATTTGTAATAATACTAGAACAGCAAAAATAGAAATAAATTATTTACTAAAACAGAATTTGCTTCCTATTAATAAAAAATGGAAAAAATATGTCCTTTGGTAGATATTATTTAACGTGCATTTTAATATCATTGTATTTAATCAGACGCAATTTTAAAAGTGTTTGAGTTTATTTTTTCAGTACGTGTGCCTTTATGAGCATCTGTCTCAAAGCATGGGCTGAATCTTTCGTAAAAATTTTGGGCCATACAGAAATTAGTAAATTTAAAATACATAACTCCTAACGACTTTTGTAAATTATGTATTCGATGTATGACTTCGAATATTTTTAATGTTGTAAAATCTTCCATAACATAAGAAGTATGCATAATGTTTATCGCTCCTTTAATCTGTAAAGCTAAAACTAAAATGGAAAATTTTTCAACAAAAATAAATCTGAGTGGAAAAAAAATCTGAAATTTAAAGCAAATTTCCTAAAAGGTTACAACAGGGGAGGGAATCCACTCCCAGCACTAACTATGTGTTTTTTCTGCGGTCTTTTTACGAAATTCCCGCTTTTTCTTGATCTTTTGACGGAATTTGCGTTTTCGCGATCTTTTGACGAAACTTACATTATCTCGCTATTCTTCTACAAAATTTGCATTTTCCCCGAGATCCTTTGTAAAAAATGGTGATATTTTCTGCAAAGAATTTTTTTTTTTTTGGGGGGGGGGGGGGCGAAATGCGTAATATTTTTTATCTCCGAACTTTTGGATTGATGGCCTATTTTTAAAATTTTTCGGAACCGAACACCTTAAATTTTCGGAATCTTCGGAAATTCGAAACAGAATTATCCCTGGTATTCAAGTTCTCTTTTTAAAAAATAAACATAATTTTTTTCAGATTTCTATGTACAATTAGCATTTGTGACTGTATAAAGTTGTCATCTTTATGTTATATCATTTTCATATTTGGTAAGATATTTTTATTAACATTTAAGAATATTAATTTTAAAAACAGTGATTGCCATAGTTACTCTTCTTGAAACTAGCTTTTTTGTTTGTTTCTAAAGTCTGAAAGTAAGATTTTTTGCTCCTTTGCCCAGATCCCAGTCGTAGCTGATTTACCAGTAGGAGATAATTTACAAGATCACGTTGGAACAACATCTCTGCACTTTGAAGCCACTGGTGCTGAATCAATTGCTTTGAACAAAATCCTCAATCTTCGCAACATTATCAACTTTCTCAGAAACGGAACAGGTGAATTTTCATTACTTTTGATATTGCTCTATTTCAAGCAATATCTAATTTATTTTTAAAAAATAATAAAATTAATATTTTATTTTATTTTAATCTGCATACAGTATGTTACAGGGTTCGTATGCATCAGGAGATTTTTGGGATTTTAAATAGTTTTGCACCAGAAAATTTGTAAAATTGAAATTTCGCTATATATAAAAATATTTTTTTTTTCATTAAGTAAGACAAATATGACTTTACAAACATTCTGGTAAAAGATCCTTGAAGCGTACGAACCCTGTGTTAAGGAGACATTTCATTCATTTAAAAGCGCCGGTTCTATAATGTTAAACCAATGAACAAGTTGTTTTCAAATTTCTCGTTTAAATTAAAAATTTCTCAAAAGATTTTTTTTTTAACAATTTGGAAAATGGTTGTTTTTGTCGGTCGAGATCTGAAGCATATCTGAAGTAATGTCCGGATTTTATTCGTTTTCTGATCGGCCCATGTTGTTTGTTGTTGCTGTTGTTGTTTGACCCCTAAGGACCCAGTAAGTAGCTTTCTATTTCTATATGACTATATTACCCCCACATAATCCAGAACAAACCCAAAAAAGTCAGCTACTTAGTTCCATATTTAATATCCAGAAATGGAACATCTTTGTTGCCACGATGACAAAAAAAAGTATAAAAAAACTACAAAAATCTAATAACTCAAAAACAAATTGAAATACAGCTTGCAAACAAATTGCATTTAAAAGTACATTTTTTTCTTTTTTTCTTTTTTTCATATAGTATTTACAAGTTTAACAATTTGCAGTACCGAAAATTGTAAAACTCAAATTTAATTTAAAATTTGTTTATGATTGGTCCAGGAATATTAATGTTTAATCTATAGAGTACGTAATATATGACTCTGTTATTACGTATGTCATGTTTTGATTATCATAAAAATGTTTATTCATACTGTTATTACTACGAAATTTTTTCACATTTCGAAGAATCTTTATTTGAATAGGGAAAAAAAAAAAGTCTTTGTTAATAAACAAGAAAGTAAAAAAGTTACAAAATGGATAGACGCAAATTATCAGATATAGAAAAATAAAGGAAAAAAAAAAACGAATCCAAAGAAAGGCGCAGTATGAAAGTCGTCTTTCAAATTAAAAATAAAAAATAAAATAAAAAAGAGGTCTGATTATTGATCCTACTGATAACGAAATGTGCGACGATCATGAAAAATGAAACAATGTAATGTTGAACAATTGAATATAAACGACCGTATTTTTTAATATAGAATTTATTTATAAGTCTTAAATGCCAGCCTTTGGAAAAATCATTTTTCAAATAATTTTTGTAATTTGTTAAAAAACTTTTTTTTTTTTTTTTAGGTATTTTTAGTTTTGAAACCGGCTCCGAATGTAAAACTACCTTTATTAAAAAAAATTTTTGCAACTGAAATCGAAAAAGTAAAAAACAGCCATATCGACCTCAATCTATACTAATAAAATAACAAATCGCTCTGTCTGCGTGTGTGTGTGTGTGTGTGTGTGTGTGTGTGTGTCTGCGATGGCTAGCAAAATCTATGGGACGTACGAAGCTCAAAATTTTTATGAGAGTAGCCCAATATCTCTCCTGATGCACCTGAGCTTTAGAATTTCGAAATTCTATTTATTAACTGAGTAATTAATTAAATTCCAAAGATCACTCTCATAAAAATCGCCTTTTTTCTTCTTTTTTTCCCTTCATTTAGTTATGGTTGGTTGGTTGCATAAAATTTTCGCATAAATAATTAAAAAAGCTGGAACAGACCTTTAAAATTCATAGACTGGCAAACTGTCAGTTTAAATGATGATTTTTTATCACAGCGGTTGTAAACCATGGAGGAAAAAGATAGGTGGTGGTGAAGTAAACCGAAAAAGGGTCGCAATATTAAACCATTTATCGCTCAAATTTTAATGTCCCAAACAAAAGCATGTGGAAGGGATTTTGTATTAAGACGAATTGAAAGGAATGAATTACAGCTGAAGCGTATTTTACGAAGTAATAGTAATTTTTTAAAATGGTCTTTTTTCTATTATATCATTTATTTTTAAAAAATGTTTGCTTTTAAAATAATTGGAATTGATATATTCGAAAAAATTAAATGTAAAAATAAAATTAAATAAAATATTGAAAACATTTGATTTGAACTAAAAATTGTATTACTAAAAGTTTTCTTTTTTTTTTTTTTCAGAACTTTTTAATACTTTATAACGTAGATGAAAAAATGTTTTTAATTTAACAATATATTAATAACTCTATGTCAATATATAAAATATAATTATGAAAACATTCTTTTAAAATCATGCGCGAAAACTTAAATAACAAATATTAATCTAAAATCTAGATTTCAGAGTGCAGACGATTTTAAGACATTAACGAAAGAATGTTAACTTTTCAAGCAAAATCTTAAATGATGCTTCTATATTGATATTTCAAAGTGACGGCTAGGTTACATTTATGTTATATTTAAGTTACGGTAGGGTAATGTTAAGTCGCAGACAGATTATGGTTATGGTACAAAAATTTACGGTTAGGAATTTGTCCACAGAGTCAACATTACGCATGCTTTGATAAAAATATACACTTTTGTTAAATGGCTCTGAAATTATAATACTATATACCAATCTTTTATCATCGCGTATCGATTTCATTCACGGTATAGTCGGATTTAAGAGTAATATAATTAGTTTGAAATTCAAAATATTTCACTTGGGATTTCTATGCGAAAAAAATAATTAGTTACGTGTTTTAACAGTGATTTTTACGGGTAAATATCAACACTTTAACACGAAACTAACGCAATCGTTGGATACATGTTCCCTCCCGTGTTTCTCCTTGCTCATTTTTAGTATTTTTAGATCTTAATATTAGTTGTTGTTTTTAAAACCGATTTTTCACAAAGTCAGCTGCGACGTATTTCAGACAATGCATTTCTGCATGCTTCCAGTTAATGATAAAATCATACAAATTTCAAGTTCGTTTAATATTGTTAATACGGACCCGGGCAACGCCGGGCGGGTCAGCTAGTTATCTTATAAAAAAGAAAAAAAGCTTAAAAACATTCAAATTTAAACGAGAAATTCAAAAACAAATTGCCCATTGGTTTATCATTATGGATCGGGTGTTTTCAAGTGAGTGAAGAGATCCCTTAAAAAAGGAAAAAATTTAAGAGATGGTAGTATCCCCTCAAAACAAACAGTTTTGTAAATCGTTATACATTTTATTTATTTACTCAAAAGTACAAAGATCCTTATTCCAAACCAAACCATTTTTTCTCTCTGCTTTTTAAGAATAATATATTCTAACAACATTTTCAGCAGACTTACCTTGCTCTTTAGGTGCGTTCGTAATTATATAAATACGTAATAGTCGTCGTCTGAGTCCGCATAAAACAGCACACAAAACTACCCAACCAACTGGTTTGAAAGTTAATATATATAATCGATGCAGATTTTTCTCGGGTTATTTCAAATTTTATGAAAATCGGATCAAAACTTAAAAATATATTAATAAAAGTTTTCTTCATTCTGTTAAATCCTATCATACACAATTAATTCAGTGATACTGACAAGTATACGTTCTAGGTTACCATGGTGATTACATCCTATTTAAGACTGATTTTTTTTTAATTTCTGTTTAGTTCTGTTATTCTGTATTAACATGTATAATAGTAATATTTTTTATTATTATTCAAGCATTTTTTGCATAAGAATGGAACATCTATTTCACCAAGATATGAATGTTTATAAATCTAGCTATAGTACGAACGTACCTCATTTGCCATGTTTGACGTATAATTTCCGATACGTTGTTAAATATAATAATATTACGAGAAATGTTTGAAGTGCCACTATGTGACTCCAATCAGCGTTGAACTGGACTCTCCATATTTTGGAATGTAAATTGCCATGACATCTGATGACACAGACCAAATTTCTGCGCAATTTCAGCACATTTTGTGATGTCATTAACATTTCACATAAATCAAGGCAGGTTTATTGAAAATTTCGTTAAAGTGTATTTATTATTATTAAAGGTTTGAACGAAAATGCGGAATCGGTTTGGCGTAAGGCACGTTACATAAAAGGCGGAAAAATTTAATTTGACTTTTGTTTCCATTGTACGAAAAATAGCTACTAAAATTGTTTCTGCAGTTCGATCTACCACTTCTTAAAGTTTTATATTTTGTTTCCTTTCAAATATCCTGTATGTCATTTACATTAACTTCCTAACCATTTTCAGCAATATTCATCTGGCATTTCTAGGTTTCCGACATCTTTCAACACACATTCCTTTTTTTTCCAAGTTTTGTTGGCCATAAATTTCCGAAAAGGTGTTTTTATTAAATACTGGAAATCGATAAAAATGTTTCTAAATGGTTCTTACTGGCATCCTTCATCAAGGACATACTTTTAAATATTTTTTTTTTTTTCAAAACGTTTCACGTTTAAAAGATTTTTTTTAACTTCGCGTGCGTCTTTAAACATTTCCCTACCAAAAGTACAAGAAACCAAAGCAAGAGAGGAGAGCCATTTTTTTTAATTCGAAATTTTATTGAGAAATTTTTGAATTAATATGAATTATGTCGTAGAAGTAAGCTTTTTCAAAATCCTCTAATTTTTATATAATTAACATCTAAAGCAGCTAAGTATGTTTCTAATTCTTTCTAATGAATATGAAACCTTGATTTAAACTCACTGTGATAATTCTAAGCAGTTATAATTAATTTGAAACGCATGATCATGACGTTTGACTAATCCATAATAGCAGAAAAAAATGGTCAGGATTTTTTTTCTTGGATGGTTTGTAGCTTATTGGCAGCATTATTAACAATTTGTGAAAACCTGATAGTTTTTATTTCGGTTTTTAAATTGTTGATAGTGAAGGGTTAACCTACAGATTTCTGAAGGATTTATAGAATCGTGGGTAACTGAATTTTCGTAAATTTTCAATTACGTGGAAATGCTTAGTATACTCGTAGTCTAATAAGTACTTAGAAGCTTAATAACTACTCGAAACTGAAAAGCTTTTTCTACTCATACACAAGTATAGTATTGATATCCTATCTAAACAAGTAATACTCATGCAAGTAATCACTAATGCACAGCACGAATGATTATAAAAATTAATTGAAAATGTTGAAAACTATCACTCGTAAGTGCTTTTTGCTCTTCTTCTTGTTTGTTTGTTGTCTTTTACTTCTGTTTTCAATAATGCACTGAAGAATCCTTGCTGTAGTTCTAAAAAAAAAGACAGAGGTATACACTGTAGTGAGAGATCATACGCTGCTTTTTGCTGTTTTTTGTTTGTTTCCTGTTTGCTTTTATTTTCAATAATGCAATTTCGAATTCTGTATTGCAGTCGTAAAAAAGTTACTCGTATGCACTAGTGAGTAATATTGTGTAGTCCTACTTGAAAAAGAGAGTGTATACAGAGTTTCTTTAAAAAATTCAGAATTCATATGACATATACCATCATATAATCGTCATTACACCCCTGCTACGAATCTAATACTCTATTTTTCGCGAATAAGTAAAAAAGAAAAATTATGGTTATATGACGCAGTTAAAAAAATATCTTTTCTTAATTTAATTAACAGATATGCAATTTGAAATAAAATAAAAATGTATTTTTAGGTCCTTTAACTAGCTTTTCTGGCATCGAAGGCATGGCTTATATCAACACCAAATATAACAACCCAGCGATAGACTGGCCAGATGCAGAGATACACTTAGCTGCTGGATCACCTTCTAGTGATTATGGTGTCTTTTTGAAAGAATCCAATGGAATTACAGATGAGGTAAATTATTTTGGCTTTTCTGTAAAATTACAGTCCAAGTGCATATAAATTTAATTATTATGATCTTGCATCGACGCAGTAATACATCTTACTGTTTTATTTGCCTTTGTACATATTTTGGATTTTGGTTAATCCCCTTAACATCTTTAATTTTATTATTATTATTATTATTATAACATTAATAAATCTCTATTAAAAATTATTAATTATGACCTACATTAATTTTTATTTAAAATAATTAGTGCCAAACTTAGCTATGTATTTTTTTCAGCTCATTCCTATCATTGTTTTTAAAAATAAAGATAATTTTTTTTTTTATAGACATTTTCAAGCATTAGTGTCTGTTTTCTAAATTTATGAACACTCTTATACATTTTCCTTTATGAATTTAAAAAAAAATATTGCTATGTCTTTTTCCGAGTTTTGACAAAAGAATACAAAAGCTTTTTTAAATGTGGGCATAAGCAATTGCAAAATCAAAGTTGGTACAATTTTTAAGATGTAGACGATCTTTGTGTCAAAAACAGTATTTGTATTCTCAAAGTAAAAACAATAAAGTGAATAGTTCTTTCAATATATACGTTGATGACTTTTTTTAAATTTCGTAAACAATTTTATTGTTTTTTTTTCTCTGTAAATGTTAATTTTATAGGCATTTAATTCTTACTTCTCTAGAACATACATGTTGAACTAAAATATTTCTACTTATTTATAAATCAATATTGATCTAATCTAACGCATACTGGTTTAAATTAAAACTCATCTGAAAGCTTGCTGTCAATTTACCTTCAGAAAAAAAAAAAAAAAAAAAAAAAAAAAAAAGATTCTTCAAGATTTGTTTTCCTATCCAAAATAAACTATATTTTCTATCGGCAATTTTTTGTAACCTAATTCTAAGATTTTAAATTTAAAATATTGAAATTGCATTTTATACATTACAAGAAACGTTTTGCGAAAAAAAAATATTTCAGAAACATTTTCTTTCTTTCTTTCTTTCTTTTTCCTTTCAATTACTGTTTTTCGGATTATTCAAAAGAAAAGAAAAAGCTTAAAAGTTTTTTAGAATTCGAATTATCTCAAAGATGCTAGAAAGAATACCAGCATCCCTTAGAATAACATAATTCGTAAATCCAGATGCATAAATAACTGTATCCTTTAAGGTCTCCGGTCCTTAAAAAGGGGGGGGGGATTTTATATATTACAAGGAACATTTTGCAAAAAGGAAATATTTCATAAACATTTTCTTTCTTTCTTTCCCCTTTTAATTACTGTTTTTCGAATTATTCAAAAGAAAAGAAAAAGCTTAAAAAAGGTTTTCAGAATTCGAATTATCTCAAAGATACTAGCAAGAATACCAGCATCCCTTAGAATAACATAATTTGTAAAGCCAGCTGTATAAATAACTGTATCCTTTAAGGTCTCCGGTTCTTAAAAAAAGGGGGTAACAAATATGTTAAATGATTTCTAAACAGTACAATATTCTTTCAATTGCGTTTTGATATTTTGTCTGTTAGAGAAATGCATCAGGAATCTAAAAATAAATAAATAAATAAATAAAATAAAGTCATGGATGAAATTTTTACATCTCTGTTTCTTTATGTATCATGAAAATAAATTCAGCTGGTTTTTCGTAGTACCCAAGCACCATTTTTTTTTTTACCAAACCATCCTTACTAGCTATCCTTACTTGGCTAAACAATATTTGTCAGTATTGTTTGTATTAGTACTACCTTAGTCCGTATTGGATATATACTATTTGACAAGGCCAATCATAGTTGTATGTTTCAGAATTTTCAATAGTAGGTATACTTTGTCCAACCTTCATCACATTGGCCCTTAATGCAATTTTTGCATTGAACATCTGGGTTTTTACGCCTTTTTTTAATCCTATATCAATAGCGCCAAATAGTATTTCGCAATAACACACACACACACACACACACACACACATACACACACACACACACACACACACACACACACACACATATATGTGTGTGTGTGTGCGTGTGCGTGTGTGTGTGCATATAAAATTGACTTTATTCGAAATATTTCCACCGAAACACCAAAATTTGACAAATAGCGTATTCTTGAATATCGGTAGAGCCAGAATATAACTAATATGTATTTTAAAAAATAATAAAAAAACAGTTTTTATTACTTAAAAAATATATTAATATTACGTTTATTGGAATACCATTCCTATAATCGCAGGTCTACAGACAAGTCTATGCACCATACAACAGTAAAAACACGTTCACCTTTTTCCCATGCAACCTTCGGCCAAAAAGTAGAGGCACCATCAGATTGAAGTCAACAGATCCGAAAGAACATCCCCTTATAGATCCTAACTTATTTCAATGTAAAGAAGACTTGAATATTGTGGTTGAAGGTAAATCTTTCTTTAAATAATATTTCTCTTTGGATATATTTATTTTAAATAAAACACTGCAATGAAACTATAACTGAAAGTTCGCTGGAAATTTCGAAATTGGATTTTTCAGTTGAAATAGATGACTAAATCTTTTTGTCTTGTCCATAGAGAATCTTATTTTTATTATGTTTGAAAATAAACAAAAACAAAAAAATGTAGAGATTTTTAAATTTAGTATTAAAATTTTGAATGCATCACATTTATTTCATTAAAACTTTAATAATCATTTGTGTATACAGGGACCAGAAACCGTTTTTAGAAAGAAAATGGGGTCCTGTAAAAGACCCTTCACAATTTTTTTTTCCTCAAAACAGGACCCTTTACAAAACTTTTCACCTTAAAACAGGACTCTTCACAAAATTTTTTTTCTTAAAAACAGTCTTTTCACAAAATTTTTCAATTTCCATGCTGAACTTTTTCACAAATTTAAACATTTAAAAGTAAAATCTGACCTGTTACTTTTGACTATACATTAAAAGAAAAAAAAGGGCGATATTACGCAAATTGTATTGGCAATCAGGACGTCAGTACAAGTTTTTATTATTATTATTATTATTATTAACGAAAACATTTTTGTAAATTCCATATATATATATATATATATATATATGACATTTTAAAGTTAGGAGCCAGAAACATCATCGCCAGGGTCCCCGTTCTTTGCACAGAAGTCATGGCCAGCGAGGGAAAAAATAAAAAATAAATAAATGTAGAATATCCAATAAATCACTCATTGGTGGCTGTAAGTTTATTTATTCAACTGTAGTCATTATAGAGGGAAAAACTCCTTTTTGCAAACGATCTTTTACCGAAATGTCCAAAAAATATTCCATCATTTATTTCAACCAGCCGTACTCATCGACGGAAGAACTCCAGAATCTCTCTCCTTCTCATCTCGAGACTTCCACCCTTTAAAACTAAAAAGAAAATTCTAGAACTTTCTGTAATCTCAAACCATCATCCTTTTATGTAAACAGAATTCTTGTCCAGATACGAGGCTATTTTACACAGACGATAAATTTATTTAAAAAAAAGATATTATTTAACCAATTTATAATCGACTCATAATTTCTTAGGCAGACGATTTTTATCAATGATTAATTTTAAGAGAAAAAGAAAAGAAATGAATTTATTAATGCACACATCAAAGGTTGACGGCGGAAAAATAAATAAATAGATAAAATAAAATAATGATTTTTTTTAAAGGTATGGTTTTGGAATAAATTTAATAAGATTTTCTTAAAAAGGGTTGATAAAAACATAGAAGAAATCAGTTTTATTTGGAATATTAAGAAATAAAGTTTTAATTAAGAATATTTTTAATTTAGAGCCATCTTTTTAAATTTACGCATACTGGAATAATGTTTTTTAAGGCAAATTAAGACTTTATATCGTCTGCATACAGATTAACAGATTAGATCTAGAAACAAGATTTTAATTTAATAATTTGAAGTAAATACGGAAAATTAAGATAGTATAAAGCTTAGTTTTGGAAAAAAAAATTTAAATTTGTAATATTATCCCCCCTCCCCGAAAATTTGTATGAAATTGATAGTTAAATAAAACTACAAGTTCAGACAACAGAAATATAATATTTTAGAAAAGTCAAATTTTGGAATAAAACTGTCAAACCCAGGAAGCCAAGAGATGGAAGAAAAGAAAATTAACGCAATATAAAAAATATTAGCGATTAAAATAAAATAGTTAAGAGGAAATTAATCTGAATTAAATTTAGGTAGGAGCATTTCCCTGAAAGAGATACAATACTGTTACAATATCACTTACTATTTGTAAGTGCATAGGAGATAATACATACAATAACAGTAAATAAGTTATAAATATAAATAAGCAAAAGATAAAAAATATAATAAAAACAATAACAATTCGTTCTCATGGAATTTTAAATAATTACAATAACTTAATGCATAGGTTATTTTAAATAAAGTTCTTCAAATGAAAAAAGTCTTTCCATTGTGTATAAAAGTCTTTTCCAATGTTCACTGAATACAGTCTCTTTAATTAAAAATCTCCAAATCTAGTTTAATCTTTGTTTTTTATGTTATGTTGGATCCAACATCTTTTAACAATCAATCAAATTTTTCTTTCAATAATATATCAATTTTTTTAATAATAAATCGCATCACTTTCAATATCAATAATAAATAATATAGAAAAATTTAAATAAAAATAATAACAACAATAATAAGTAGTAGTATAATAAGACTCAAAATTGATAGCAATAATAACAATAATTCTCCATATCCTAATATTTCTCAATAAGAGTATAATTAATACTAAACTTCATTATAGGAATCATAATGATAATAATAAAAAAAAAACAAGAGTATAATCAAAAGGAAATATCACAATTTGTTTATTATTGATAGGGAAAATATTGGTTGAGGATAAAAATAATTACATAGCAACTAAATAATTTTCTTATCTTCTAATAGCATAAGAAAGTATTTTTTGCTAGCCGAAAGTATAAGTAAAAAAAAATCATAATAATTCCAAAATCCAAATAAAATTAAATCTAACTATTTAGAAAATGGACTCTCAACCAGTATTTCCTTACAATAATTCCTCTCTGATACTCTTTTACAAAATTGTCAAATTTGGTTATAAGTTTTCAAATGCCAAATGTAGAATAATGTTTTATCTACACATGGTTTATAAACTTTAATAATAAAATACAATAGGAATAAAAGGTGTCATTCTTAATTGAGAAATGGAAATAAAAATACTTTGCTTTTTTTTGAAAAACTTTTAATATCTGTAGTTTTCACAATCACTGAAAATCACATATTAAGTTATAGGTTTGAGTAAAGTCATCAAATTTTATAACTGTTATAGCATAAATATCTGCTGAATAAATAGAATAATACTAATGTCAATAAATGAGTAAATCTAGTTAGACTTAAACACACTTAAAATTAATTTATCAACATCAATTTGAAAGCTTTTACAATCAAAGTGTACACCTTATGCCTGCATAAGGAGCCCAATTCAATCCCAAAAACTCCCAAAAAACAAGTAATATTCTTGTTGCGCACCAAGAACATACCTGCTAATGTTGAAAACTATGGTGATAAAATATTTAAAGAATAAGAATTAAAATTTAATCTATTGTCTTAACTTTAGTTTGATCTAGTGATTGTGATTGTAATTGAGGTTTTGTTTGTTTTTTGGGTTGCTCATGAAACAGTTTAAAATCTTCTGGTGAAAAATAGGGTCTTAATTTAGAAACATGCACAATAACGGAATTCTGTCCTGTCTCATAATTAAATTTATCTATTTCATAAGTTACATCAGAAAGTTTATTTATAATTTTGTATGGTCCAGAGAAAGTAGGTTCTAATTTTCGAGTGTTAGGGTATTTAAATTCTTCATAAATTACAGAGTCTTGTATTTTTAATGGGCATTCGACAAAATTTCGATCATAGAGTCTTTTACTTTTAAGGTGAAATTCCTGAGTTCGCGCTTTCGCAATTTTGAGGGCTTTGTCTACTGGTGTTGTATACATTTTAACTGCCTCACACAAAACCATTACCCACCATTTTTTTTTTTAATCTGAATCAGAATTATCGAGAAATTGTGACTATTTTTAGCTGTTAACATTAACCAGAAATTTTATCTAATAAAAATAGAAATTGTAAATATCATAGTTATACCTTAAATTGGGATCAACTTTTAATTCTATTATTTTATAGATCATAAACATTTTCAAAAATTTTAATTATAGGTAATTCCTTACTTAAAATCACAAAATTTACTGAAAAAATTAATCATATTTATCAGTCAAAATTCTAGCAACAGCCTTGCACAGTTCCATATTTCTTACTGAATATAAATAAATTATAAGAATCCGGGAACCAAAGCTCACTGTAACCAGAAATTCTAACAAATAAAATGAAAAACATAAATGTTAACTTAATTTTCAGCTCAAATGTCTAGTCGTAGGAACATTATCATGAAAATACTGCATTCTGAGAATAGTTCTTGATAACAAACAAATATCAATAAAATAGAAAATGTACTTTTTTTAAAAATAACTTTAGCTTCTAAATTCTTTTATACTTCATAAATATTACAAACTTGCCTTTAATCGTGCATAAAAATATCATAATTGTCTTAATAATTAACAGTAATTGTCTAAGAATATCATACTCTTCAATTTAATCCTTAAGAACAAAAATGTTTAAATCTCCAACACATAATAATGATAATAATAATACTCATAAATAGGCAAGTAAATAAAATTCACAGACAAATAATCAAATAAATAAACCTGACAAACAGAGAATAATTAATTTAAATAAATACATAAAAAGTATACAAATAATAATATTCAAAACACTACGAAAAAAAAAATCTCACCGAAATCCTATGGGTCTCAACTATCTCGAAAAAATATTTTTATTTTCACCAATTAACAAGAAATGGTCTTGTAATTATTATTTTTTTTTTTCTTCTTTTTCATCATAAGAGGACTACTTTTTCTCGACCAAAGCACTTTACAGGAACAATTCTTCTGTTTTTGTCACTCCAGAAATCATGAGACTATGGCAGTTTTTGTTTAAGAACACATCCAATAATGACGGGCAAATTATTCAGCGGTCCACAGTTTTTATTATCACTTCGTTCCATAGCCAAAACCAAAAAAGGCAGCGCAGGCATAAAACATCCTGTCGGCTCTAGAAAAGACAGTGACATTTTAAAGTTAGGAGCCAGAAACATCATCGCCAGGGTCCCCGTTCTTTGCACAGAAGTCATGGCCAGCGAGGGAAAAAATAAAAAATAAATAAATGTAGAATATCCAATAAATCACTCATTGGTGGCTGTAAGTTTATTTATTCAACTGTAGTCATTATAGAGGGAAAAACTCCTTTTTGCAAACGATCTTTTACCGAAATGTCCAAAAAATATTCCATCATTTACTTCAACCAGCCGTACTCATCGACGGAAGAACTCCAGAATCTCTCTCTTTCTCATCTCGAGACTTCCACCCTTTAAAACTAAAAAGAAAATTCTAGAACTTTCTGTAATCTCAAACCATCATCCTTTTATGTAAACAGATTTCTTGTCCAGATACGAGGCTATTTTACACAGACGATAAATTTATTTAAAAAAAAGATATTATTTAACCAATTTATAATCGACTCATAATTTCTTAGGCAGACGATTTTTATCAATGATTAATTTTAAGAGAAAAAGAAAAGAAATGAATTTATTAATGCACACATCAAAGGTTGACGGCGGAAAAATAAATAAATAGATAAAATAAAATAATGATATTTTTTTAAAGGTATGGTTTTGGAATAAATTTAATAAGATTTTCTTAAAAAGGGTTGATAAAAACATAGAAGAAATCAGTTTTATTTGGAATATTAAGAAATAAAGTTTTAATTAAGAATATTTTTAATTTAGAGCCATCTTTTTAAATTTACGCATACTGGAATAATGTTTTTTAAGGCAAATTAAGAATTTATATCGTCTGCATACAGATTAACAGATTAGATCTAGAAACAAGATTTTAATTTAATAATTTGAAGTAAATACGGAAAATTAAGATAGTATAAAGCTTAGTTTTGGCGAAAAAATTTTAAACTTGTAATATATATATATATATATATATATATATATATATATATATATTGTTAAAAAACAGTGAGTTGTACTGGCGTCCGGATTGCCAGAACGATTTCTGTTTTTTATTACGGTTCTTAATGAAAATAAATTATTTTACAGGCATACATCTTAAAAATGTATAATCAAGAACCTAAATATAACAATCATTACAAGTTCACAAAAATTATGGTTAAAACTTATCACAAATTTGAAAAGCTCGTCACAATTTCAGCAAAACAGGACCCTGTAAGATAATGGTTTTACTAAAATACTCAAATGCTTCTTTAGTCTCTCAAGCAAGCTCTACCGAATAGGCTAGGCACGAGGAGCATGTACTTCCCTTAGAAAATTTCGAAGGGATCCGAAATTGAGAAAGCAGGGACCTCTAAATTTTACATTGAATTAATTCTATTCCAAAATGCTAATTTCTTTTCAAATTATCAATCTTACAACATATATTAAGAAGTGTTTCAAAGAATAGATTTCATAACCAATCAATTTTCAAGTGATCGATCAAATTCAGCCACCTGATCGCAATTCTTCAGTTACTTCATTATTTTAGATGTATGTTTATTTTGTATACTGAATTCAATTAACATTGAATTTGTATTGTCTAAGCAACATAAGATATTGATAATTTATTGCCAAAATTGAGAAAAGTATTTCAAAATATTGATATTTTATGTTGTGCAAATATTCTGAATTCAAACTTTTTATCCAACTTACATTTTTATACTCATGTCATGAGTATAAAAATCTTCTTCTTTGCACATTCTTCTGTGCACCTTCTTTGTACATTTTTCTCTATTGTATCAAATTTTTGTGCATGGGGAACGTAAAACAAAGTTGTTTAATGAAATCTATGTGAATTCGACGGAGCCATTCTTTAGAATAATATTCGTAAGCATTGGTTAGTTTTCATGTGTGTTGAATTTAGAAAACTCTTCTCTCAATGAAGGGGGCCCCACTGAGCTCCATATTGAATACGGAGAGCCTACTCACGGACCCACTTTCTGACGGGACCGCAACAAACTTTTCATTGCGCGCAAGTAATGAGTTCTCTATATTTCTTACTATTACACAGAAACGGATTAACTACCACCCGGGCCCCTAGGCTTGACTTTCTGAGGGCCCCCTTTCATTCCTTCAAAGTGAACTGGAAATACTGGAAAAATTAAAACACATGCTTGCTTCATTAACTCATAAATCATTGATGATTAAAATATAAAAGATTACGACAAAGAATTTCGCACATCTTTTGTATTAATGCCCGACCAGTGTAAAAGAATATTTTCTTGTTCTTTATATAAGGAAAATTTTAGCACCGGGCCCCCTTTTCTTCTGGGTCCCTAGGCTTCAGCCTACTCAGCCTAATGGGTAATCCGCCTCTGCTATTACAAGCATTTTTTCAAACTTTTTCGCAAACTTCTTATTATTTTTTATTATTTCTATATCTCTTTGATATTTTTACGAGCAATATTTAACAAATGTTTCATTATTTTTTGTTGAGTTCAACTAAAATTTCCTTTTTAACTAATATCAAATTAAAAATTTACGATGAATTTAAGTAAAATTAATAGATTTTTAATAAAAGAATATATATCAATGAAAATTGTAGCAATTTCGCCATAATATTAAAAGAAAATTTAATTTGAAAATACCTACCACATACTATTTTATGGGGCGGAAATCTATGTTTTGCCAAACATTTTCGTCGGAATATCTTTGGCAATGTATTCATGGGCGGACCGCTGGATTCAGTGTATCAGAATAGGGAGTTTGCTCTCCATACTACTGTCGAGCTCAGTGAGGGGGCCCTGAAATGACACTGTGCTTTCCATAGTTTCAGAGGTTAATCAGACCTTGCATCGCAAGTGTGTTATAAATAATAGTAAGGAATTATCCATACAAATTCAAAAATTCCAGTTAAACATAAATTTTAAAGTTGGTTTAAATAGGAATTTCAAGGAAATTGTACTTTACGAACGAATACACATAGTGAGCGAATTTTTAAAAGTTTTTTTTAAATCATTATATATTTCCTGATATCGATTCAAATATTTGGCGAGCATAAAATTGGAATTCCTAAAATTGCTACTTTACTGCAATAAGATAAGCTCATCATATTATTATATATAGAAGCTAAAGAAATTGCATCATGTAAATAGTTTTATCCAAATAATGTCTGTAATGCCTAATGTACGAGAAAACAACGTAAGATAGAACAAAAAATAAATAAAGCTTCCTTACACCTGTTTCAAGACGTCTAGAGGATCTTCTTTAATGCAAAAACTAAAAAAATATTTGAGAAATGAGATGTAGCTTTTACTGCGAAGCTTTGAATTCTCTATTATAAGCCACCTTTAAATGCATATTATAGGACAGTAATATAACTAACTTTTTTTTTTTTTTTTTTTTTTTTTTTTTTTTTTGCAATGAAAAAGTTGATTGAGAATCCTAGAAACTTTGTAAGATTATTAAGATTTTTTTTTTTACTTTGGGATTTTTTCTTACACATTAGAATTCACATTCATCCTAACACAAGAGTATCCTTGACTTAAAGTATATCAAAATCTACACTAATAAACGAAAGCATCGCTCTGTCAGTCTGTGTGTGTGTCTGCGATAGCTAGCAAAATCTACGCCACGTGCGAGCATCGGGGCCTCGCTAAGGGGGGAGGGAGCCTCCCCCCCCCAAACGTTTGCACATGCTGTTACAGTTGGCAAATAAGTTCAAGACTAATAAAAAAAATGTAATACACTTTCTATTTCTGATAGAGTTGACGAAAGTTGCCAACAAAATTAGAAATATTATTAAGATTTTTATAAACTATATTACATTTTCGAACTGTGATAACTTAGTAAAATTATAAACCCAGTTAGCAAAAACTGAGAACTAGTTATGTTTGCTTTTCACTGAGTTGGCAAGTACTGAATTTTGACTTGATAATTTCAGGCTCTCTCCCCCACCAATAAAAAGTCTTAGCGAGGGCCCTGCGTACGAGGCTGAAACTTTTTGTGAAGATAATCCAAGGTCTTTCTTAATCCATCTGAGACTCGTAATTTTAAATGTCTAATAATTAAAAGAAATATTAATTAAAAACTTATTAAATGGTTCAAATAAAACAGTATCTATTTCCTCAAAAGCAAATGATGACTAGATTTGAATCCTAATGCTGTCCAATCAAACCACCCTTCTTGAAATCTCACTAGCTGAGAGACGAGGCTAGTGAGCAGAATGAAAGCAAAGGTCCATTCTGCCTGCTTTGAAAAACACTTGTTTTCATTTTGGAGAGTGAATCAAAACTAATAATTGGAACAAAATGATAGTTGTTTTTCATGTACGATAGACTAACAGGCTGCGGACCCAGTGGCGTGCATGGTAGCGGAGGCTGCTCCCACACCGCTGGTCCCTGGTTCGAGTCCAGCTAGCGGCATGGGTGTCTGTGTTGTCCCTGTGAACATGTTTGTACTGGATATTCTGTAATCAAGTGTTATATATGGTTTCTTGTGATCATTGGAGGTTATGGCGGCGCTTAGCTGTAGCGCCTACCTCAAAGCAAAATAAATACAAAAAAAAAAAAAAATAATAATAATAAAATACTAACAGGCTTCACCCCCTATCATGCTGTATCCCGTTTCTATAACTCAGCAAATATCTTTCTGATTTCAACGCAAACAGGGCCCGACTTAGACAGTGGGGGGCCCTGGGGCAAACACTTTTAGGGGGCCACCTTCTATCTTAAAATTGTTCGTAAATTATACTCACGTGACTAAAACTGAAATTCATAACTATTGTATGTGTACATAAATTTCGTACCAAGTACTATTCACATCTATATACGGGTGATTCTACGATAAGAGGTTCAAAAACATGGAGAATTCGGCCAAAAAGAAAAGTTTGAGTTTGATCAAAAACCTTTAAATTATGATTTTTGTCCCGTTTATTTACTTTTTCATATAAGGGCAAGTCACTTTATACATATTTTATAACTTTTTCTGGTCAGTGACTCGCTCCCCTGGCAGTTATCGTGCCAGGGGAAATACGGCAGGGGAGAGACATTTTCGTGTAAATTCAAACTTTTTAACTGACTGAATTAGTTTTTCGGTTAATTGTGTATTTCACTTTAAGTATTACCGTATTGTTTAATTAGGGCAGTAAATGCAATTGAATCAAATGAATATTATAAGTTTTATGACTTTCCAGGGGAGATACACGATCACTGTGCGAAACCACTACAAAACGCGGTCGCGTCGCAACAACTAAAAATGGCGACGCTTAAATGGCTTGCGCGTTTAGTATTGCTAACTTCAAGCCAATAGATGTCCTTAAGCACTACTTCCAATATAGCTATCCTTGAATTTATATTTGTTTCAGCGGAACGAAATTTGACAGGGGAGAGACACAAAAAAGCGGGACAAAAGTTAATTTTAAAAATTATTTGAAATTAACAAAAATATTTTATTTTTTATTTTATAATACGTAAGTATAATTACTTAAATTCCAATTAAACATACTTTAGCTAAGCATCTGGCGGAAAAAATATATGTATTGTTTGAAAGTTAAATTGAAACTGGCAAGGGGACATGCCAGGGGAGGGGACTTTTTAGACTTTGTAAGAAATTTCAGAAAAATGTGTTTAAATTAGGCATTCAATCGTGATGTTTTTTAATAAAGTGCATTAAGATGATGCGATTCATTGCAAAAAATAGCAACATATAGAATAAAAAATCTGTTTTAAACGGATTGCCGTACAAATTACCTCTTATCGTAGAATCACCCATACATAAAAGCAGAAGAAAGACAACTTCAAGAAATTATAGATTATATGAATATGAGGATAAATGTGAGACCTTAAGGAGGCACTGGGTTACGGAAACAGAGTGAGTAGGAGAAGAGAGAACATTAATATTGAAAAAAAAATTTTGGTCACTTTTGACCATTTTTTATCATTTGACACTGCTTTAACCTGTCCTTGGGGGGGGCCCCTTAAGCCGGGGGCCCGGGGCAATTGCCCCTCATGCCCCTGCCTTAGTCAGGCCCTGAACGCAAACATTATAAATGACTTAATAATCACCGTTTATAACATTAAAGTAAATTTATAAGTAATACATACCATTTATTTTAATCGTAATTTCAGAAAAAAAAAGTTTTTTTTATTTCCAAGGTTATTTACCGGTCTAAAGTGTAGACCCAATCATGAGATTTGTTCAATTCATTTTTTTTTTCAGTACGAGATTACATACATTTGTATACATTGTTTTTATGACACATAAAAGTAATAAACGTTACCACTATTTTCGGATAGTAATTTCTACATAGTTCCCAAATAACATTAATATTTTAACTATTACCTCTCACATTCTTACGATTAGTGTATGAGTGGTAATTACCACTATTTCAGAATAGTAATTTCGGCAAATTTCTTAAATTCTTATTTTCCCGCTTCCTTAACTAATATGTCTACTGATCGGATAGGTTGAATAACGAAGTTTAATTCGGACAAAGGTTTGTTTTGGAGCAGCCCCTACTTGTGGAAATCGAAATTAACAGACTTTGAAGCACGTGCGCAGCACGGCTGTGGGGATTCGTGTTAATTTAAGTACCGAACTTATTGAGCCCTTAATTTATGAGTAGTGGTTACCGTTATTTCCGAATAGTAATTTCAGATTTTTTTTTTTTAATTCTTATTTGAGTCTTGCCACCTATAGCCTTTGGTAACGTTCATATGATGTTTTTTTTGTAAACTAGGATGCAGTACTGGAAAGATAAAAAGCACAGGTGACCAGGTCCATTAAAAAGATATCGAAAAACCCCACAATGATAAATAAGTCACTCTTTTTATTTATGCATATATAATAAGGGGAGGTACAATTATATGATCGGAGAGAAAGTCTCCGGACACAAAAGTCGAACCTTTTCGTTCGAGAGAAGCGGGTGAAGTGGCCGTTTTACAGAGATAACACACACAGCGTTGTCGTAGAACAAAGTCACCAAATACAAAAGTTTGCCCATGCACAATGGAGACGACACTACAAATTGCAGCCGAAACGCAGCCAGCTTGATCGGTATTCAATTTGACTCCCCTGCTGAAAGGGGGGTAAAGTTCTCATGGTTGCCAATACATTAATTTACACGTGCAGCAAGGGCTTTTGTAACAGGCGATAAGAAAAGTTCACACCCAAGCTGCAATGGTTATGTCTAATAAGGGGTAACCAGATTTTAATGCGCAGATGTTAAATTCTTTTTAGCATTTTCTCATGAATTGAAAGAGGCAATAAGTTGCAATTTAACCGCGTTACTGTTTGATGACCATAAAAGGCAATGAAAGGAACATCCGATCAGACTTAGCTGACTTCTGGAAATTGTTTTGAAACGGTTGATTAAAGTACGGGCATATTTCTTACGAATAATCCAGAGCCATTAATTTTGGCGGTTAACGAAATAATTGCAGAGGGAAATGAAAAAATATGAAGCATAATTTTAAACGAATTTTGAATTGAAAAGGGAACGGGGGTGCATAGAAATAATATATAACAAAATAAACAATATATAACGAAATAACCGATATACCAACTCCTCGAATAAATGTAACTATGGACAATTTTTATAACGGAGTTTCTTTCAGAAAGAGCTTTGTTTAAACAGAGTGCAACTTTTGACGGAAGAAAATGGAACTAGCAATTTTGCAGATCGTGCGCAATACGCTTGCTATACTGTGCTGCTGGCAGATTTGTTTCTGAGAAATTTTCATACGAATTTGAGGTCTTGATGTAATTACATACGAATTTAAGATTCATTTAAATCTATTATCAAGGTCCCGGGCAACGCTGGATAGATCAACTAATCATTCAGATAAAATTAAATTAAGTATTTAATTTAATGTATGTGGTGATGGATCACAACTAAAGAATGGTTTAACTTGACGTTTCTTTTCATTGGAAATTTAAAAAAAAGAAGAAAACTCTTATTTAGTTTAAAAACTTTTTCTTCCTTTTCCTAGTGATGAAAGAATGTGTGAATATTGTGCAAAAAACAAAAGCCTTTAAAGCAATTGGAGCCAAGATGTTTACAACCAAATTTCCTGGATGTGAAGATTTCCCTCTCTATTCCGACAGCTATATAAGATGTGTAGCTCGGAAGTACCCTTACACACTGTACCATCCAGTTGGAACTTGCAAAATGGGATCAGTCAGAGATAAAACAGCTGTTGTAGATCCAGAACTTCGGTAAGATTTATTTATTTTTTTTAAATAATATATTGCTAAAACTATACAGTTTTAATATAAAAAATATACAGTAGAACTCTTGTAATAACAGCCGGGTAAATCAAACAAAAAATATCCCTAGAAATTGTATTATTTTTTTTTTTCATCCAATTATTTAAGGCAATACAGCAAGAAATGAACATTGCGAATAAAGAAGTTTTTTCCAAAATTATTAGAGGTAGAAAATAGCACAGGGTTCGCGCGATTTTTGAGTACTATTAGTCTCAAATAGTAATCATTAACTAACTTAATAGTAGAATTTCTTTCATAAACCCTCTCATTCGTAAGGGCCTCATATGAGGATTAAAATTGCCTTATAAAGTGTAAAAAAAAAAAAAAAAAAAAAAAAAAAAATAGCATTTATTTATGGAGATCTGATTTTTGAACAGATAACAGCTGGCATGCTGCACAATAAAATTATTTTATAATGATTCGCATTTATCGTAAAAAAAAGATAATAGTGAAAAATAATGAATAATAATGAAAAATAATTCATGCATGAGAGGGTTAAATAAACGAATATTACTATGAAATACTAGTGACAAAACTAGAAACAAAAGCATACCTTGCGCATCGTTTCTTTTTAAGGTAAATCTTTTACTTATTTGAAGATTGAATGAATAATCTTAACTCGAGGGATCTATATACCAGTATCGAAATAATGGATAAAGTAAAAAACAAAATTCAAATGAAAAAGGTCTGAATATTGTTGATTACTACAACAGTATTATTATTTATTACAAGTAAATACAAACATACAAATAACCACGTAATAATGTAATATGATAATAGCAGAAAATTGTACAGTGTTATTTTCATATAGCACTTAGTAGGGCTAAATTATTTATCAATATATCAATGGATATTGATATTTCTTAACTATCGCAATAATAATGTCTAAACTTTGATTCCGTTGACATATCTCAATAAGATAACAGTGTTGACAAACACTGCAATTACGAACACGAGCCCCGAAAAAAATATCGTCAAATATATTAAAATTCAATAAAATAATGTTTTGCGTTCACCGCCGGAGTCCAGAAAAAAGAAAAAGAAATCAATTCTACTCCACCTTCAACCTCCTGCCTCTTGCAAAACAGAATATCGACATCGATAATCTTCCTTTCCATTAATTATCTCCAATAACAGAATACACAGAAAATATATTCTAATAGCAGGGCTGCTACAGGCGACTGTTTTTATATTCTGTTCTCACCAATATTTTCTTATGAAAAATTCTGAAGAACATTTCTCTTACAAATGTTGTCAAAGTGTGTATTAAGGATTTCTGTTTTCAGAAAGTAGTGCCAATTAAAAAAAAAAAAAAAAAAAAAAAAAAAAAAAAAAAAAAAAAAAAAAATAGCCGCCTGTGGTAGCCCTGTAACAGAAAATATCCCAGTTATTGCAATACATCCCTTCACTGTAAACCTAAAGTTCATTTGACTGTCTGGGTCTGCGTAATATTGATATTGAATAACACTTATCAATCTTTCTCCTCTCGTTTCTTGCCCACACATATTCCAATAACTTCAGATATTGATACTTCCTAAATGATGAAACATGAGCAGTGAGCACTGATTATTCATTGTCGCGTTTGATACAGAACATAAGATACTAGTTCTAGTTATCATTCAGTCTATAACAGCTGAAAAGCTCGGTTTGCAAACAACTAATCAAAGTCCACTAATGGAACATTTTTTCCCTTTTTGTTTATAGCCAAGATGGTGAAAAGCCGAAGTCGGAGGCAGTCATTCACTTGATGATTGGCTGCTATTAAAAAGAGCTTCCCACTCAGTAATGCTTATTCACATTGTACTAGACTTTCTTTTTTGTCGTTTGTTATATTTTCATTAGAGTGAGGTTTACTCAAATGAATTTAATATATCCTGTCCGCGGTGTCTTTCTAAGGGAGCTTAATTCGTATTTATGCTTAAAACTCCGAACGATTGCGCTGACGGTGCACGATTGTGCTCGAAGTCAGCACTTCACGTCTACCAGCTTTAAGAGCAGAACCTCTCGGTTACTGGTGGGGCTCGTACCCAATTTGGAGCTTGTAACATCAAATTTCCAGGGCAATGGCTGCGTTTACCTTTGCTTTAAACATCTTTATTTTAATGGTTTAATATAATTTTAAAATTAAAAGAAAATTTATATAAACTTCTCTCAATAAAATTTACAAATTACTTTGTGTTATACCTTTATATTTGTTGAGTTTTAAACATACTTTTTTTAAAATTGAATATTTATTTTTATTTTCAGAGTTATTGGTGTCAAGAACTTGCGCGTTGTGGATGGGTCTGTCATGCCAACGCTTGTTTCCGGAAATACCAATGCTCCAATCATCATGATTGCCGAGAAAGCATCTGACATGATAAAGGCTGCAAATCCTGACAGAAAAGAATGCTTAACGTTATCAGATATATGAAAGCACTTTTAGGATTGCCCGATTATGCAACAATAAGAAATTAGTGATTATTTTTAAAAAGTGACAAAATTGATGACCAAAACGTAATTAAAATAATAGCTCCACTGTTACAGAAAAATTGCATCGCAAAATGCATTTCACTAAACTGAAAAGCTTTTGTTCATTTTTCAAGACAAACCCTGATAAAGACTACGGTGATCGGAAAAGAAATTTCCATTTTTTATGAATTCTGATTTGTAAACAACATTATAAAATAAACAAGAAATAAAAGCTATGCGTTGAGCACAAATTATTACAGCACTTTCAGAATACTATAATAAAGTTTCACCGCTTAACACTAGAACGCCGGGAAATTTTATGCAAGTTTAAAAAATATATATTTAAAACCAGAAAAATAATTTGAAATAATTTAGTTTATTTGTTTATCTCATTTCATTGCAACTGATATATAACTTGTTTCTCGAAGATTTTTATGGTTCGAATCGACAATTAGTCCAGCGATTGGTGTCGAATTGACACCTTCCTGGCGTTCTAGTGTTAATAAGGTGAAAGATCATATCTACATTAACAATTTTAAAAAGGCACTTGAAAATCCAATTTCATCCATTACTATCTACGAGAGGATTCAACTCGAGCCATCCGGGTAACAGAATACAAGGAAAACCATTTTAGGTAGATTTCGTATGAAATACTACCTATTGCATTCTCTCCCATGTTGGAATTTCTGAAAAATTTTTGCAAATCTACACCGATACACACTTCTAGACCCCAAAACTGCCACCAGTAAAAATCTTTATACATATATATCTTAAATGAGTGTAAAAAGTTACCATCTTCATGCAACTGGCGCATAGCAGCTCTATTTTGCACAAAGTTCATATATTCTTTTTATGAGAAAAGTATGAAAATGATGAAAAGATGACAAAATGGATGCAACAACAATGAATTATAAAAGAACAACACCAAAATAACAAAACAAAATAAACTCCCTGCTCTTCAGAATGTGGGAGGAATAACAGGCATCAAAAAGTTATTAAAAAATGTATCCTCACAGATTTCGCAAGGCATCACAAAACCGCATACTCCAATTATATAAAGAATATAAAAGAAAATAACATTTAATACTGAATTTAATAAACCAGGATGATAAAATGAAATAACATTGAAAACTGAATTTAATGAATAACCAACAACAAACCCATGGCATAAATCAACTCGTAACATAAAATATTCTGAAATTTCAAAAAATAAATAAATGTAAATCTCAATAGCTAAACAATAAACTAAATAGACATGCAGCATGTGATACCCCCACCTTTACCTGTGAAGAAAAAAGATACCTGTTAAAAAATTATCACGTTAGACCTCCACACTTGCATGTGCGGGAAAACTGTTAGGCCTAGGATGGTAGCAGGCCAGCATCAAAAATTTAAGTTCTTTGAATTGTCCTTCCGTTGTTCAGATCTCTCCATATTCAATCATGATGAATTTTGCTCCTGATCAAAGTCATTTAAATTAACAGCCTTTAACATCAAAGAAAGAAGTAAGTACAAAAATGATTCCCGAGTAGCAATTAAAATGCCATTCCCATCGGATTACCCATATTCCTGGATAAAAGTCATCCAGGAGAGTTTACAGGGGTCTGTCCAGACTTTTCTAACAGGGTCCTGTTTTTGTGAGATTGTGAATTTTTTTTGTATATTTGTGAAAATTCTAGTCAGAATTTTGTGAATTTTAAATGATTAATGTCTTTAGGTTCTATTTTTCCTACATAAAAAGCAAAGTAATATACTCTTTTGTGAGTTCAACTGCTTATTTACAAGCCAGATTTTATTATTAAATAATTAAATTTGTAAAAAGTTCAATTTGAAGGCGAAAAAAAAAAAAAATCTATGAAAGGTCTATTTAAGAGACAAATAATTTTGCGAAGGGTCCTGTTTTAAGATAAATCATTTTGTGAAGGGTCCTTTAAAGGACCTAGAATTTTCTTAAACACATGCCTGGTTTATTACAAAACATGGAGATGGTCATAATGTTTTTGCTTTTCAGTGTAATTTATACAACAGTGTAATTATAACAAATAAAATAAAAAACATTTTTTAAATTCAAAAGCACATACCACGACTGATGCATTTCCAGCCATTATCTCTCCTTAAGAATGATAAATGTCATGCACCACCCATCATATTCAATATTAAGCATCTTTTGTAAATTGTGATTACATATGTTGCAATATTGCACAAAATACGCAATGCATAAAATACAATGCAAAACGATTTTTCTTCATAGACCATAATGTAACTTTTGAGGGTGCCTGTAAACAGAGTACGAAAGATGTACACTTCATTTTTAATACCTAGCACGCCATAATAAAAGTGTATAACATATGAGGACCCTAGATGCCAAAAGATACAAGTGACAAAATTTTAATTTGCAGAAAATTGAGTTCAAAGTTGGAACAT
Organism: Maratus speculifer; assembly: GCA_964019185.1. NCBI lineage: Eukaryota > Metazoa > Arthropoda > Arachnida > Araneae > Salticidae > Maratus > Maratus speculifer. The sequence continues at coordinate 41,358 of CAXHSM010000228.1, read as the reverse complement.
TAATAGTACAATTGATTGAATTAAAATAAGAAACTATGGCTATTTCACAACAGTCTTTGTTTCTTAGTTCAATAAGCGTGAAGGAGAAATAAATTATAACATTTTTTTTAATTTAAGTATACATTAAAGAATTAAGTATTTTAAAGAGCTTAAGTAATAAACCTTTAGAATGCAGTTGAGGAAGATAGGGATACTTGAGTCACTTTTAATTTTTTTTTTAATTTTTTATAAATTTCTTAGAACAAAATAAAATATTGAAAATGAAAATTTGATATTTTTTCTTCAACTGAAAACCACTTTCAATTAATTTTGAACTATTTTTCTATGTTTAATAAATTTTTACTGCTTGTTTCACATCGTGGCTCAAGTATCCCCGGAGGGAATATCAAGTATCCTCGAGTATATCGAGGGATACTTGAGCCAGTATGGAAAAATATCTACAAAAGTAATGTTTTTGCTTTATTTTTGCTCAAATACTTTACATAAAGATAAATAGTCCTTTAAAACCAATTATGAAAGCAAAACTAGTAACAGGATCATTTTTTGCAATGATAATTGGTGGTCGAAGGAACATTTCAACTTGGGTTTCATCGGTGGTAGCAACATCCTCAGCTGGTGGCCATTTAAATTTAGAATCTGCAATTTTTTGAGCAAATTTCATGTTCAATACGTAACAGGGGTTACAATTTCAATATACAATATTTAATCTTAATATAATACTTTAAAAAATAAATAATTTAATATGTTGGACCTAACTAATTAAGATATTAGAGGTTATGACTTGTAAAACAGTTCAAAAAAGTTATTTTAATGTAATAAGTTAAAAATTAAATTGAAAACTATGCCTACACTTAACTAGACAGGCTATTTTGTTAGTCAAAATGAAAAATAAAATTGATATTTTCATTTTAAAAAAATATACATTTTAACTTTTTTTTTAATCTTAAGAAAAATAATTTTTTTTCCTTTTTATCCAGAAAAAAAAAATTATATCGGTGAATATAATAAGGATGTAATTTTTTTCTTTTTTGTTTCACCCATATGTCTAAATTCCTAGCGGGGATAGTTGAACCATGGCTCATGTATCCCCATTACTACCATTTTTGTTTATCAGAGATTTACTAAGTAAAGCAGGCAGCTATTTGAACTTTTTTAGATTCAAAATACAATTGAAATTATATATATTAAGTTTATATATATTGTTGCAGCTTTAAACAAAATTTTGATTACAAAAAAAATAAAAACATGCACCTAAATATTTACTTCAGATAGGGAAAAAACAACTTTTAATCACCATACTTTCAAAATAGGACCAAAGTATGTGATTTCTACTTTTCATATTCAGAACTATGAATATGTTACCATGTTGCCTGTTTTAGAAAGAATAACCAACTGTAAAGATAATAGGGGTGGCTCAAGTATCCCCACTCCCCCTATATAGTTTGAAAAGAAAGTAAATCACTTATATCTCCTTCCCTCCGAACAAATAGCCTTATTTCTAGATAGGGCCTGCACTCTCAATTTTTTTTTCAGTTTTGTGACTTATACCCCTTGGCTTCTGGGATCCTCATATATCCATTACATAGAAATCTGACTATATTTATGGCAACTAGAGCTCAGATAAACGGAATGACAGACAAACAAACCATCTTGCCACTGCTTACAAAAAAAAAAAAAAAAAAAAAAAAAGTTCTTAGACAATTGAATTTATAAATATACAACCATATTAGAAACTATTAAATAAATAAATAAATAAAGCTGTAACAACAAACACACTAAATAATGATTGATTATTTATTATTTCTGATGCCATATTGTATGTTATTTTCGACACCAAGGTACTCCCACTCTTACAAATTACTAAACTATTAGAACATTAAAAAGGAGTGAATTAATGTGTAATTGATTCCTTTTTTTTTTTTTTTTTTTTTTCGTAAGATTTTTCTAATTGTACTAAAGACCATAACTTGATTAATTAATGATCAAAATATCCTTCCAATAACAACTAAATTCACCAATAATAGAGCACTGTCTCCTATTGTTGATGAAATTTCTGAAGAAAATCAAGTCTTACTTTAATAACAATATTGTAACATGAGACCCAATTATGGAAATTTCAACATAGACTTTTCTGACTTAGCAGAGAAATGATCCTGGTGTTATGAAAATATTTGATTCTGTAACTTCTGAAACTACTTATTCTAAAATTAAAAATTATTTTATTCTCCCAGAGACATACATCCTTGTAATAAAAACTTTTCCAATTTGAAAATTAAATTCTCACAAAAATTATAACATCTCATATTTGGAAACTAAAAATTTTAAATCAAACAGATGTATTAGGTCTACAGATTAAAAGCAAAATATCTGACTGTGTGTGTGTGTTTTTTTTTTTTCCCCGAGAGGGAGGGTTGATTCAGATTTATAGCAAACACAGCTGTTTTTCCAACAATCAAAAGTAAAAAATCGCCATAATTATTAGGCAAATTATATGATCTGTATATCTTTCACAGTTAGATGTTAAATTTATTAAAAGCAAAGCTTATTTTTAATATTACTTTAATTATTTTTCATGCCAATAAAATCACTTTAGTTTTTAACGTAATCGCCATGTCGATTTGCTTATCGTTGAGTTTCAGACTGCTGATGATTATGATTTACAAAATCTTATTTCAGCATGCTTTGGGAAAAAAATGCCAAATTCACTTGACAGTGGAGATCTATAATACATCTGTTCCTTTTAAATATTTGTCATATGCCTTACTTCGGTATTAGAAAGACAAATAAAAAATTACTGAAAAAGTTTTATTGGTCAAGAATTTTTAAAAGTATCAAAAATTTCATTCTGCACAATGTACATCAAATCACGCTTTTTGAGTACAAAAAACACTGAATTTCACTAGCTCCTTTTTACAAGGAATATTTATCTCATCAATACCCTGTAAACCGATCTTCATGCTATACAGGAAGATCAGTGGTGCCATATAGTGAACGTAGAGGCCATTCTACACAACCACCACAGAGTTATCGACCTTTGTGGGTACCAATTAGTAGTTCAAGCTCAGAAAATGTGTAATTTTAGTCACTAAAGTTAAGAGAATGCTTAAAGTTGAAAAATCTAAAAGACAATAATATTAAAATAAACTTTTATTTATGAAACATATTGATTAACATACAAAGTATTTCATATTGACACTCAGTGGCGTAGCTAAGGAGGGCGTCCGCCCCGGGCGCCGAGGCCTAGGGACGCCAAATTGAGAGAAATTGCTATATATCTATATTGGGGTGAAGGCACAAAATTTCTTGCTGGCCCCGGCTGCCAAAAAACATAGCTACGCTACTGTTGACACTATAATATCTTATTATCACACTATATCAATATCTGCAGAATGTTACGTTAAAAGTATCACTAAGTAAAATTGCACATAACACAGGGGGAAAAAAAGAAAGAAACAGTAATAAAAATTCAAAAGCCTTACACAAATATGCATATCTTTTTCAACTTCCTCAGTCCTGATATTGCTTGTAGGAGACACTAAAGAACACATTTAAATGAATTTAAATCCTTCTTGAATTGTTAAAATTGCTTCTGAACACTTTTTAACAAATGCACGCATATCATGAGCATTGATATATTGACTGATACATTGGTTGAGATGTTTTAATGTAAATTTAAATTAATTTTTGTGGTCCCTTGTAAAATTTGCCGTGGGACTGAAGAGTTAAAACAAATAAATAAATAAATAAAATCATCTTGTAAGTTGAATAAATGCCAATTTTTTTATCCAGTATCACAAGATAAAAATATTGGCCAAAATTTCAATTTAACATTTTTATTTAAAATGTTTCACACTATATACAAAGTATTGCACAATATGAATTTTAAATCCTACTAAAATATACACTTGTTTGGTTGGTTGTATAGAGTTATAAGATCCATATTTATAATAGGAAATTTATACATGTTGAAAAAGGAAATCAGAAACATGACTAGATAAAAGTACCTTTCATTAAAAAAACATTAAAAAAGTGTTTCTGTAAGCAGAGTCGTATTGGCATAACAGAGAGGGCGGTGGCAAATAGATAACAAGAGTGCCAATTGCCTTACAAAAAGGTACAAATCCTTATATATATATATATATATATATATATATATATATATATATATATATAATACCATTAAAAGTAGACAAGATTCACCAATGGATTTTATCAATAAAAGAATTAAATTGAATTATAGTAAACAATATTAACCATTTGAAATTAACCATTGAATTTAATAACTTATAGTACATTGAACATGGAAGGAAAAAAGAATAATATGAATACAAATGAAATTTGTAGAACGAAAGCAGAATCTTCAGGTCCCAAATACTTTGGAACTACAAATGGAGTGTGTGGTTTCATCTTCGTAATTGCCATGAAAAAGCAAAACAATACAAATTTGGGATTACCATCACACAAAAACCAAATTATTAAACAAGGAACAAAGATATTTTACAAAAAGGAGTTGAAAGTAAGTAAAAATAATAGTTTTCCATAACAAACAAAAAGGATAAAGCAGAATGGAAATATAATTGAACCGGAAAAAAATTAATAATCGATATTAACATAAAATTAAATTAATAAAATGATTAAAATTAGAATTAAGAGATAACATTCATGTTAACATATAACTTAAAATACATTATTGTTACTTTAATCAGTAACATTTATTGTGACTTTACATGGTAAAATCTCATTATCTTAATATAGGATAATAAAAATTAAAAAATAATAATAATAATAATAAAAATAATAATTATAATAGTAATAATATTAATAATAATACCAAAAATTATATCAATATATATATATATATACACATATTACATAAATTATACATAAAAAATAACTTAAAAATAAAAATATATACGAGTACATTCTTGTAGCAAAAATTTATTCCTAAAATAAATATGACACCCAAAATAATATTACATATTATAGAAATATACATAAAAATAGCTCTCCGCAAAACATTGCACTTTAAAAATATCTTCATATTAGGAAAGCATTGCCAATTTAGAGGGGTTTTTTTTCCCCACCACACAAAATCTACCCCTATTTTTGAATTCTACTCACCTTATCTGATGATAGTTTAGATAAGTCGAATGTTGTTGGGAAATAGTGGTAATTTAAGTAAAAATATTTGCAAAATTTAAGCACTGTGTTAGTTTTCTTGAACCCCATTACATTAGTTAGTATATGTGAAGAAAAATTGCATATTAAAAAAATATATCTGCGATGCCCTAAAAAGTATTATATTGTTTAAAAAAAATACTTAAATGAAAGAAAATATAATACATATAACTAAGAAAGAAAATGATTGAAATTCAGTTTTTTAAACACATAAATATAAGGAAAAAGAAAAAATATATATAAATATATATATATTTTTTTAATGATGTGAAAATCAAACGCTAATACAAAAAAAGTAAAATGCTCATGTTTAGAATTGGATTTTGAACTTTATATGTTATATATATAACATTATAAATACAATCTAAATTGATGTTCACTATAAATGCAGACGTATAGGAAATGAAAGGATGTCAGTAAAAGTAGGAATCTTATGGCAGCAATAATCGTCTCATTTCTTTGGTTTGCTCACAAAGTTTATCTAGTATCTTTTCACCTGACACTTTCTCTAACATGTTTCTTTCACTCTGCATAATAAGAAATAATTCCAAGTGTTTTTGGGAAATCACAAATCTTAAACGCATTTTTATTAATTTCAGTTTGGAAAATGCTCTTTCACAGTTAACGTATGTTAATGGCAAAGTGGGCAAATAAGTGTAAACTTTATATAAATGGCTATATTGCAAAATACGCATGTTATATTCTGTTAGAAAGTGTAATATGCATGTCATGCATTTATCGCAACTATTGTTCACATTGTGGTCTTTGTTTTCATTTTCAAGCCATTCATCATTTGTGAACATAGTGTTGGAATCATCACCGTTCTCTGATTTGTGAATGTCACACCACCTTGGTGCAAAAGAAAGAAGTTTTTCTTTTAATTTTCCTATATCTATTGAGGGTACAAGTTCAGAAATTTGGTGTAAAGCTTTATCTGACAAATTTTGGTTTAAATCTTTGAATCTTTCAGGATCAAAGCATTGAAGATCTAAATACAAATCTATGTTCGTCGAATTGATGCTCTGTATTTATAATAATGTTATCAATTATTCTATTAAATACATTTATCCAAAATCTATCTTTTGGTGTTTCACCAACAATTTCATCACTGGATAATTCACCAGGGAGGTTTTTTCTTTTTCTGAAACTTTATATAAATGGCTATATTGCAAAATATGCATGTTATATTCTGTTAGAAAATGTAATATGCATATCATGCATTTATCGCAACTATTGTTCACATTGTAGTCTTTGTTTTCATTTTCAAGCCATTCATCATTTGTGAACATAGTGTTGGAATCATCATCGTTCTCTGATTTGTGAATGTCACACCAACTCGAAGCAAAAGAAAGAAGTTTTAATTTTAATTTTCCTGTATCTATTGAGGGTACAAGTTAAGAAATTTGGTGTAAAGCTTTATCTGACAAATTTTGGTTTAAATCTTTGAATCTTTCAGAATCAAAGCATTGAAGATCTAAATACAAATCTATGTTCGTCGAATCGATGCTCTGTATTTATAATAATATTATCAATTATTCTATTAAATACATTTATCCAAAATCTATCTTTTGGTGTTTCACCAACAATTTCATCACTGGATAATTCACCAGAGAGGTTTTTTCTTTTTCTGTAACCATATTTTGGGAAGCTCAGCCTGAATAACAATATCTTCCAAATCTGAATCAATGCAGTTGTTAATTTTTTCATTAACGAAATTAACAAAGTTTCCAGTTGCTTTAATGACATGGGGAAATGTGTTCTTTTCTTTTAATGATTTTGAAGTGCAAGAGATATGATGAAATACTTTGGCATAATCTAAGCCTTTTGTCTGTAAATAATCAGACACAGGGGTTATCTTAAAAATTTGCAGGAAAATCATTGCTAGTAGAATAATTTTGAAAAAGCACTCTGGCATCATTCATAATTTTAGAATTAAAACATTCAGAGTTCATTATCTTGTGCAAAGAAATTTTAAGTTCCAAATATACAAAACGGGACAGACAATTTCCAGTATTTATCCAAAAATCATGCGGAGCAAATATTTTCACAGCGGCATCGATTCTGCTTCTCCACCAGGTAACTCCAATTGAAGAAAGTCTAAATGATGGGTTTTCATCTTCGTAAAGTGAAAGTCCTTTAAATGAATCTTTAAATAATATGTGAGCTTCTTGTAGTAAATTAAAAAAAGAAATAGTTTCAGTTAGACACAAAGAAGTGTCTGTTATGACTAGATTTAGAACATGAATCTATACGGACCATGTGTGTATATGATTAGGTATGGCATCTTTCAGCCTTGATGACACACCTTTATAGTGCCTACTCATTTTTGCAGCTCCATCAAAAGTATTTGCTATGCACAAACTTAAATGAATGTTCAATTCTTTTAGATTAGTTTTGAAACAATGAAAGAGACTTTCACCTGTTGTACAAATAACCTGCTTTAAAGCGATCACTCTTTCATAAATGTCACTGCTTGATAAATACCTAAGTATGATTACACATTGATCATAGGAACTTACATCTATTGTCGTATCCATCAAAACTGAAAATAAATTAGCTCAATTTATTTCTTCTGTTATCATAATCTTTATTTCTCTTCCAATTTATCTTTTAATTTTTGAGACTGTAGTAGGGCTTAGGAAAGTCTCTAAATTTCCTCTACATTTTTTCTTATTTGACATGTGGGATTCATGATGGTTACTACTGCTTTCAATAGCTTTTTCAACATGATTCTTCTTTGAATTGTATTTCGATAAAAAAAAGAACAAATTCTAAAAAAATACCATGATTTACTTTATTATCTTTCAAATTGTAGGCAGCTTCTTCTTTACCTCTGAATAGTAAACCTTGTTTACCCAATACTTTTATTCAATCAATTATTCTAATAATATTATCTCTTCTTTCTAAAACTTCTTGTCTTCTCTTTAGCACTTGCTCATTGTTTAATAGATGGTTTTTTGGTTTTCTTTCTAACAAATGCTTTGGCAGAAGGAATATGACTAGCTGACATTTCATACTCTTTCAGGTGCTGATGAACATGTCTCCAATCTTTAAATGCTTTGCAAAATATTGAATTACTAAATGCTAAGCAAACAGAGCAAAAGAGAATTTCACAATTTTCATTGTATATTAACCATTGACGATTCGTGAAATTATTTTCTTGTTGTTAAAAATGTTTATGTTGAAGCAACGATTGAAGCACCAATTTATGTATGTGTAAGAGGCAGTGTTATTACAAAAATAAAATAATTATTTTTAATAAAAAATAATTGGTGGGAATAATCAGGGGTTCTGAGTAGCTTATGCAACATGTATACTTGATGCTCGTCCACAAGGAGTTAAATAGTCTTAAGACAAAAAATCTTCTAATGCTGTGATTAAAGATGAGGCATAGTAGCACCACCTGGTGAGCAAATTTACACCAAAAACTAATCAACATCAATTTATATCAGGGACTATCTGAATATAAATTTTCATCAAATTCCATGCATTAGTTCTTGAGATAGAGTACCGGCAAAATTTATGTCACATACATACAAACAGACAGACATTTTATAAAAATATGTTTTTTGGAATATCCGATCTCTAAAAAGTGTAAATCCGTCAAAAACGAGACTTCAAAAATTTTCACAAATCTAATACTTTCTTCTTGTAAAGATAGAAGAAAGTAAAAAAGGTACAATATATTAAGTGTGGAAAACTTTACAAAAGGAGATGAATACTACTAATAGATTTTGAAAAATAAAAACTTTAAATGGATTTACTGAAAAACATGATTTGCAAGAACAATGAGCTACAAAAAATTTAAAGTTATATAACACTGATCTCTTGCAATTAATGGGATATTTGCGAGTCAATAAACTAGTAGTTAAAATATGATTATTTCCTTAAATTTTGAATCTATCTTTAGAAATTAACATTTAGAAATATAAAAAATCATCAAGGTGATAATTTCATTGGTTATATTGCTAGATTTTATTTTATGACTTAGACTATAGATAACACAGACCTGCGAAAAAATACTTTTTGAAAATTGTTTTAATTTTGATAACTAATTTTTATGTTTTTTTCATTGCTGATTACAAAAATGAAATCCATTTTTTTCTATCACGTAAGGATTTTTCACAAAATGGTTGCATAATTTTTAAAAAAAGAGGTAAAATAACGAAATTTCAACATTTCGTTTTAATTTCATATATTTATAAATCAATATAAATTACATTTATATCTGAATTAAAATAATAGTTAATTATACATACAAGGTTGCAAGTCATCAAAATATTATTTTTTCTTTCCATCAAAAGTTTTTTTGCCACTTTTCCTCTTGTGAATTTTGCAAGGATTGTCTCTTTGTAGCATCCAGCAGTAGTCAGCTATCATGCTGACATTCCACTTGCCTTGATATCGCCTCTCCATTTCCTTTATATCCTGGTGAAATCTTTCACCTTGTTCCTCACTAACTGCACCTAAGTTTTCTGGAAAATAGTCAAGATGTGAATCGAGAAAATGAATTTTTAAGCTCATATTACACCCTAAAATCTTGAAATTTGTTACCATCTCTTCTACAATAGACTTGTAGTTTGGGTCCTTTTTGTTGCCAAGAAAACTAGTAACAACTAGTTTGAAAGATTTCCAGGCTTTTCTTTCATTTAATTTCATTTTATTCTCAAAATTTTCATCTTTCATCAATTTCCTGATGTCTGGTCCTACAAATACACTTTCCTTCAGTTTTGCTTCGGATAAACCTGGGAACTGCTCACAAAGGTATTTGAAACATTCACCTTCTTTTGGTAAAGCCTTGACAAATTGTTTCATAAGACCTAATTTTATATGAAGCAGTGGAAGTAACACTTTTTTTGGATCCACAAGATTTTTACTTTGAATATTTTTGACTCCAGGATCTAATGTCTTCCTGATTGGCCATTCTTTCTTAATGTAATGTTGCTTTCTGTCTCGACTGTTCCATTCACAAAGAAAACAGGGAAATTTTGTGTACCCTCTCTGCTGACCAAGCAACATAGAAATCACCTTCAAATCACCGCAAACTGCCCACTTGTGATCTGAATACGATATTTTATTTAAGACAAAATCAAGATTTTCATAGCACTCTTTTAAGTGAACAGAATGTCCAACAGGTACAGAAGCATATTCATTTCCATTATGCAATAGTACTGCTTTCAGACTTCTTTTTGATGAATCGATAAAAAGTCTCCATTCGTCTGGTTCATATTGGACTTTGAAACATGCTATGAGGCCTGGAATATTGTTACAATAAATAAGTTCCTCTTCTTTAGAAAAGAACGGAATAAAATCTTTTTCTCGGTTTCTAAACCAATAAAATGACGTACCAGGAACTAGCAAATTATTTTCTTTTAGTCTGGAACCTAAAACTTCTGCCGAATCCTTAGACAGATTTAAGTCTCTGACTAAATCATTTAATTCAGACTGCGTGAAAAGTTTAGGTTCATCGCTAATAGAGTCATATACTTCATCAACATCATCATCACTTTCACATTCAGGCACAGTATCTGAATAATCAATATTTTCCACAGTTTCTGAAGGGGAAGGAACCGGAATACCAGGTCCATGAGAAACAGGACGTATAGCAGATGGAATGTCAGGATAAAATATTTCCTTTTTGTTCTTTAAATTGAATCCTTTCACATTACAAAGACAAAAATAGCAATCATCACTATGATTTTTAGGTTATCTCCAAATCATTGGTATACCAAATCGAAATGATTGTTTCTTGCCTTGAAACCATTACCTTAATTCTTCTACGCAAATACTGCAAACTTTGTGTGGAGCCCACGGCTTATCTTGATCACCCAATTTCATGCCAAAATAAGCGAAATACACTTTTTTAACAAAATCAGAAATGCTTCTCTGTTGTTTTTTCACTGTATAATTACCGCAAATATAACAGAAACAATTCGGCGAACTAACGCATCCTCTGGAAGCCATGTTCTCTAATGCAGCAATAACTAGAAGTTAAAATTACAACTATTACTATTAACTCACAGCTTGGAATAAAAACACATGTGTACAGCACAGAGTAAACAAAGACACTGAATCAGGAGTAGAGATAAGGACAGTGAAAAAAAGTGTGAAGAAGAGGGGGCGTACAGACACCTGCAAGCAGAAAAGATCCGATTTCATCTTGTTTCCTCTGTCTTGAATATTGTGTTTAATAGGCGGTTTGCCGGTTAAAAAAAATATTCTGCATTGAAATAGTTTTTTCTTTCTTTTTTATTAGTTAAATACACAAATTTACTACTTAAAGTCCATAAATTTATTTGACAAACTCATATAAATAATAGTTTTTTTGTTCGAAATTTGCTAAATTCATGAAATAATAAATTGCGATTTGTGAAGAAACTGTACGTGATGGAATTTTTTCAATATTTTTCTAGTAATCAGCATCCAAATAACTATAAAAAATACCACTTACTATGCCGACAATTTTTTCATCGCAGGCTTGTGTAATTAGACTTTTAGTAACACTATTATATGTTTAGTAAAAAAAGTAAACTTTATTTGTTTTTGTTGTGAGCAGGGCCAAAACTAAAGGTGGGAGGGGCAGAGCGGAAGGCATTGGCATCACAAGTGAAGTTGAAAGGAGTGCCAGATGAAGATTTGGTTTGTTATTTCATGATACATAATACATATATGTGAAATTTGAGTTTAAATATTTTCTAGCTGAAAAATCCAAAAGAAAAACTGAGTAAAGAGCAACGAAATTCTCAAACAGATAAAAAGATTCATTTAAAATATAGGACATCAAATGAATAAACCCATTCCTTTTCTTGCAATCACTTTTTTATATTCATATCTGACCTTAGAAGAGGACGAGGTTAGGTGATTAGAAACAATCCTTACATTCATTTTTGCATTATTTAAAAGAAAATGTGTGTCAAATGTATTGTGACACTTTACTACTGTTTGAAAAAATATATACACACAAATGAATTTAACATGTCAAAAATATTTTTTTTCTTTCCTAATTAGCTATATTTATTACAATACACCAAATTAGTTTATAAATAAAGCTATGCATAATTTAATAAGAATATTAATATCACAATAATGAAAAATTGTCAAAACCAGAGTTCTTAAAAATTGGAAAAAATCAAATAGTCCATAAAAATATATGTATAAAAATATACATATACAGTAGATTCCCTCAAATCTGCACATTATCACAGATGAAACAAATAAAATGTTCAATTCAAATGTAGGGACAAAATTACAGAATTTTTTAGTTTTATACCATTCTATATGCATTTTAATATGCAGTTCTTGATAATATGACTGACTGATATATATCATTTAATTCCATGGTTAATTAAAGGTAATAAACACACTAAAATAGTAGTAGTAATAAATATAATTAATATTTAAAAATAAATAATTCTTGATTGCACAAATTATAAATATATGTACAGTATTTACATAAAAATAGTCCCATCATTAAATTAAAAAGTAATATATAAAATACAGAAAGGATCTGTACAACACAAGTATAAAAATATGAAGTTGTACATTATACTCCCCAGTCCTGAGACAAAAATTATGTGGCATTACAAAAACCAGTTTAAAATTATTATAAAACATCTCCAAAGATGCATCAGTCTATACATTGATGCTTCTAATATTTACATACTTATTAAAAAGGTCTAGATATAGTTTTAACAATTTTAGAAACATTTAAATTAATTTAAAGGGCATTTTTTAGTGTCGCCTCCAGGCGACATCAGGACTGAGGAGGTAATATAGAATTTTGCGTTACTTAGAACATATTTCACATATAATTAAACATACTTTATTGAGATGTTTGATATGAATGTATACATATCAAAATACTGGTGCAATAGATTGTGTTACATTCTTTGGGAACAAAAGTTGAACATATGCATAATATAGATTATTTCACATAATTTACTAGATATGGTCAAAATATGATTGGATCAAATCATTATATTACTCATTCAAAAATATATATATATTTTGTAATAATAATTTTTTTTTCATTAAAATGAAATTAAAATTCGTTTTTTTCATTAAAATGGAATTAAAGAGATAAAAATAGACTAATGTATCAAATTTATCCCATACAGAATAGCAATTTTTTTACAATATGGAATACAGGTGTTCTTAACAGCAGAATAGAATTCATTTTTGATATCTGAGAAGTTGTGCGTTATATGCAGAATTATGTGATAAAGATCTTACTGTACATACTCTATAAATCAATGCTAACATTTGCTTGAATTATCAATAATTCTTATAACCAGCTTCATTATCAAATGTCATAACTTTTCCATATTTCTTCCTTTTAAAAAGATAATTAGATATAAAAGTTGCTGGAACACATAAAGCACTGAGACAAGAAGCTATGAAGAAAGTTTGATTGCCACCAAATTCTTTAAAACTCAGTCCACCCAAGAAACTACCCACTGAAACACCTAAAAATAAAACAGATAAAAAGATACATTAAGATATACTATATGATATTCAAAATATTTAAAAATATGCAAATACAAAATTTGAATTTTTTTGCAGTAAAAAAGAACACATGACAGATTAATAGAATAAAATTATTTTTTAAGCTGCTGAGAGAAACAGAGCTAACTCTGATTTTTGTTTATAATTTATATTTTACAGAAAATTTTGACTTATCTTCTTTTGTGCAAAATTTTGTTCACTATGACATTTTTTGTTTCTTTACACAAAATGTGGCAAACATATAGTGGATTAAAAAAAAAAAAAAAAAAAAAATCAATTTTGAAAAGGATATGAGAAAGTAAATTTTTATTTTCTATGCAATTGAAGCTTTACACTTTGTTACATAATCAGATTAAACAAGGGGTTCTCTAATATTTTAAATCAATGTAGGGAACATAGTATCATCCCTTCACTATATTATAATAATTTATAAAACACATATTTAATACAATAAAAATTTCTAAAAAAATACAAAACTTTTTGAAATAAAAATTTAAGTTAATACTATTTTTTAAATCTTTTAAATGGAGAATAGGTGAAAGATAGAACCTCAATACGACTTATGAAACTTACAATTTATCAGGAGAGAAAGAAGGACATTGTAAAGTAACACTAGAATCAACATAAGGTTGCATTCAAGGGGGAAGGTCATTTTAAATAGATTGCCAATCTTCTGACTGTGAAAAAGTGTTAAGAATTCAATAAGTGAAGAAAGAACAAAATAGATATAAAGGCTTGAAACTAGCATACTACAAATATCGAAAACTGCAGCAGTCACTACTTTTTACAATAGTTTCCAGCGGAGTACATTACAATTTCAATAACATAGTGTAGCGAGCAGTGCAATACAAAAATCAGTAATTTATTTGTAGGGTGAACCAATGCTACTCTAAGAGAGAAGGATGTCTCAGTCTACAAATCACATGACCAAAACTTAATTCTTTATATGCAAAATTTTATAGTTTAGCAAATTTTGAATCTCAGTCTTAAATCTCAGCTGCAGTGTATAGCAATACATCGTATGAGGTCAAAAGATGTTTCACCATTGACACCTTGCTATTAAAACTAAGTACTAATCTACCAAAAAAATAAATAAATAAATAAAACTTTATTGCTATCAACAGTTGTGTTGTTAGTTATTAAGTTTTCTTGTTTTAATGCCGATTTTTTTATAATTTTCAATCGCTATATTTATAAATTCATTTATTGTTTGCAGTTTTTTTTTCGTAATTTTTTAAATTATAAAATTAGACAACTCAATATAATAAACTCTTTGAAACTCAATTGAATTAATATTAATATGAACTATGCTATTGAAGAGTTAAATAAACAAATTTGTTGATAAATACAGTGGAACATTTATACTGGACTCGTGCTATAACAAAGTGTTGTTGCATTATTTGAATTGTTTGATAAAATCGGAAAGCAGCGAAATAATGATTAAATTTTAAAAGCAGTATGTAGTCGCTACTTTTATAAAAAAGAAGTAGTTATAGTTAACTAAAGTTTTGATAAAGTAACTGTACATGTAGTTTGTTATAATAAAAAATCAGTTTTCTGACCCTTGATACAAATGAACTGAAAAGATCAAATATACCTGCATCAGTTATATTTTGGGATACTTTCATACATTTTTTATAGATTATTATGATTGGTAATAAAGAAATTAAAAAAATAATAAAATAAATATTTGATCATTAACAGTTTTTTTCTAACATTTACATACTTTTTAGATCTTTGATCATCATGAACTATGCTAAAAACTTTTTATGTGGTGCCTTAAACTTTAACCATATATTGTTAGAAAAGTCTGAAATAATTTTTTCATATAATTTTAATATTTTCCTGCTGGAAAATAATTTACTAACAAGGAAGGTCTCCATACTGGGCATACTCAGAATTTTTTGAAAAAAAAAAAAAATACTAATTAAACTACTCATGTATGTAATAAAGGATCAATCAAAAATAGCAGCGGAATTAGAGTAGAAAACCTGTAAAAAATAAAATACTTTTGAATATTTAGTATGAAAAGATGAGATTTGGCGAGCAGCACTTTTCCCGGCCAAAAGCAAACAATTTTAATGTAACTGAAAACTTTTGAATATTTAGAATGCAAATAAATGGTATTTAATGAATTTAAACTTAAACAATGAGAGAGTTTAATATGTTGTATGTATGTATATATATGTTACAGGCCAAACCCGATTTTAGGCCAAACTAGATTGGCCTAGTCCAAACTAGTCTATCCTAACGCCCATCGGATAAACTAGTTTTTCCTAGGCCAAACTAGTCTATCCTAACGCCCATCGGATAAACTAGTTTTTCCTAGGCCAAACTAGTCTATCCGAACGCCCATCGGATAAACTAGTTTTTCCTAGGCCAAACTAGTCTATCCGAACGCCCGTCGGATAAACTAGATTTTCCTAGGCCAAACTAGTTTGGTCGAACGGTCATTAGGATGAACTAGTTTAGTCTGCTATTCATTGGTTTGAATTAGTTTATCCTAGGCCGAACTAGATTGTCCTAGGCCAATTCAATTTGGTGTGATTTTTTTTAATCTAAAGACCTTCACGGCGCCAACTTTCTAGTTTTGATCTAATTTAGCCTAGGCCAATGCAGTTTGACGCGATTTTAGCTCACAGACTATCAAAGTATGAGAGCTAATGTGCTCGCAGTTTCTGTGTGTGTGTATGTTAGCATGTATGTATGTATGTACGTATGTACGTAATGCGATAACTCCTGATAGAAATATCCAATTTGCTTCAAAATTTGGACATAGATTTATCCTGATTACGAACTTTCCTGATTAGTTTCAGAGGTTCATTGGATAAGAATAAGGGAAGGGGAACAAAAGGCTGAACCGCACCCCCCCCCCCCACTCCTTAATTTCGTTAAGTCAGTTTTCATGCAAAAGTATAAGATTTTATTAAAATTTTAGGTACAATATCAGTTTGATAAGGTACATCCAAGATTAATTGTGGGTGTTCATTGTTTACATATAAAGAAAGGAGGAATGGGGGGGTAACACTCTTAATTTATGTAAATAGATTTTTCAGGGATAATTAACGATTTGTTTCAATTTTTGGATGTAGGTTTCTTCTGATAAGGCGTTTTTACCTGATTAATTTGGGGGGGGGGGGGTTCTGAGTTTAAATATAAAGATAGAGCGGATTATTTTTTCAATCGGATAGAAACTTTTGGTTTTATGAAAAGATTTTTAATTCGTAATAGATATCGGTTTTCACGCACATCACCTCACGCGAAATTGTTCATATTAAAAAAGTAAATATCCGAATCCTTTTAAAAATAAGAAAAAGCTTAAATAAAGCATGACACTTGAAATTTAGGTTAGGGGAGGTACACTAAGAGGACGCTAGATTTTTTTTCAGCGTTTTTTTAAGTTTTAGCTGCTAATTAAATATTACCAATTTTGTGAAACTTTTTGAAACATAATATAACATGATGATAAATATTTAAGAAAAAAGATAACAAATACCACAATTTTCTATTAGTAATTTTTGTAAAAATGTTAAATTCTTGTTGGAATTGTTGAAACTTTGTGATAGTTTATAACATGTGATAAAAAATTGTATAAAAAGTCCCATTAAGAAAGGGAAAGAAGGGGGGGAAATCAGGAAATATAACGGAAATTCTAGGTTGATCTATTTGAAACTTTAAGATAGTTTATGACATATGATATAATTTTATAAAAATATATTTCGCATTTAATGCCACTATTGAAGAATAATGATTTTTTCAAAAATCTCAAATTCTTGTTTTGAAGCATCGCGACATAGAGTAACATATCTACTGATAGATTCTTTAACGGAGTTTTCTTAAGATACAGCTTTGTTAGTAATAAGGTGCGCTCCCTGGTGATGGAATGTGGAACTAATGCGAGCACCCTGGTGTTGGAATTTGGAACTAATGCAACTCGATTTAGGTATTTACGAATGTTGAATCGAAAAGAAAGCAACATGATGATAAATACTTAAGAAAAAGGATTCCGCATCGAAATACCACTATTTTCTAATAGCAATTTTTGCAAAAATGTTAAATTCTTGCCGGAACTTTTTGAAAAATCCGTAACAACGTCTTTCAAATTCTAATTCAAGCTGAAATTTGATGAAAATCTGTGTATTAGTACTATTTCAGATATTTGAATTATCGCAGAAGTCATAAAAAAAACTGGATAGAAACGCTACCTATTGAGCCATTTATTCTAAAAACAAAAGAATATTAATTTATATCAGGGACTAACTGAATTTGAAGTTTGATGAAAATCCGTGCATTTCTTCTTGAGATATTGCGACAATCATGAATAATGCCACATAGCAGCGCCACCTGTTGCACGATTTACTCCAAAAACTAAAAAGTACTTTTGTACTTTTTTATATCAATGACTAACAGAATCTGGAGTTTCTTGAAAATCCATGCATTAGATCCTGAGATAGAGCTATTGCAATAATCACGAATAATACCGTATAGCGGCGCTACCTTTCAAGAGATTTACTCCAAAACTACAGAATACTAATTTATGTCAGGGACTTACTGAATCTTAAGTTTGATGAAAATTCGTGCATTAATTCTTGCAACAAAACTATTTCAGGAATCGGGAAAATCGAGCACAACAGCGCCACCTATTGAGCAATTAACACGAATACGTAAAAAGATTTAGTTCATATCACGGATTTACTGATTCGGAAGTTTGATGAAAATCCGTAAATTAGTTATTGAAATAGTGTTAATGCAAATCAATAAAAACACACTTTAGAAACGCCATCTGTTGAAATATTTACATGAAAAAGTAATCAGTATCGATTTATATCAGGGACTCTCTGAATATAAATTTTTATTAAATTCCGTCTATTAGTTCTTGAGATACAGCTATTGTGAAAATTGTGAAAAATGCAGCATATCATAGCCATGTTGAGTGATTTATTTCAAAATAAAAACAACACCAACTCATGTCATGGACGAACTGTATCTAAAGTTCGATGGAAATTTGATTGTATTAGCTATTAAGATAAAGCTGATGCGTAAATCGTAAAAAATGCTCCACCTGATGAACGATTTACACCAAAAACTAATGAGCATCAATTTAGATCAGAGACTACCTGAATATAATTTTTTATTAAATTTCGTGCATTAGTTCTTCAGCCGCGTCCCCACAGACTGCGGCAGCGTATAGCAGGTGTGCTGCACGCGTACTGCCGAATGCGCTCTTCCTTTTCGAATGAACTTCGAAGTGAACAAAATTTAAATCGTAGCAAGCATGCTGAGCCCGCACCACCGAATGTAACCCTCCTTTTCGAAAGAACCTCGAAGCGAACGAAATTCGAACCATATCCCCGCTGCCCACGCCAGTCCGATAGCGGGCGAAGCCAGCAAGTTTCAACTAAGCCACGTTATATTAGTTCCTCATTCCAACACCAGGGAGCGTACTCTATTATTAACAAAACTGTATTTGAATGAAACTCCGTTAAACAACCTATTAGTAGATGTGTTACTTGAGGTCGCGGTGCTTTAAAACATAGAATTTCCGTTATATTTCCTGATTTTGTTCGCAACCACATCCTCTTTCACGCCGAAATGTAACTCTTTTTTTATATAAAATTATATCATATGCGATAAACTATCACAAAGTTTCAAAAAGTTCCAGCAAGAATATAACATTTTTACAAAAATTACTATTAGAAAATTGTGGTATTTCGTTGCAAAATCCTTTTTCTTAAATATTTATCATCATGTTTCTTTCACTTCGAAGTTCGTTCGCTTCAACATACGTCCGTTTCAAGATTTTATATAAAAGAAGGGGCCCTATAGCGGGCGAAGCCGGCTGGCTTAATTAAATCGCGTCCAAATTCCAACACCAGAGTGATCGCGTTATATTAGTTACACATTAGTCCGTTATATTAGTCCTACATACGTACGTACATAAGTATGTACGTACGAACGTACATGGTTACATACACACACAGAGAATCTGAGAGCACATTAGCTCTCAGGCTTTGATAGTCTGTGAGCTAAAATCGCGTCGAATTGCATCGGCCTAGGCTAAATTAGATCAAAACAAGAAAGTTGGCGCCGTGGTGGTTTTTAAATTCAATAAAATCACGCCAAATTAAATTGGCCTATGACAATCTAGTTCGGCCTAGGATAAACTAGTTCAAACCAATGAATAGCAGGCTAAACTAGTTCATCCTAATGACAGTTCGGCCAAACTAGTTTGGCCTAGGAAAATCTAGTTTATC
The DNA here is from genome assembly GCA_964019185.1 of Maratus speculifer. NCBI lineage: Eukaryota > Metazoa > Arthropoda > Arachnida > Araneae > Salticidae > Maratus > Maratus speculifer. Next base: position 21,421 of record CAXHSM010000228.1, on the reverse strand, counting down.
CGATGGGCGTTCGGATAGACTAGTTTGGCCTAGGAAAAACTAGTTTATCCGATGGGCGTTCGGATAGACTAGTTTGGCCTAGGAAAAACTAGTTTATCCGATGGGCGTTAGGATAGACTAGTTTGGCCTAGGAAAAACTAGTTTATCCGATGGGCGTTAGGATAGACTAGTTTGGACTAGGCCAATCTAGTTTGGCCTAAAATCGGGTTTGGCCTGTAACATATATATTGTTTGTAGCTGTAATTATTTAATTTACCTCTGGAAAAAATATTTTCATATTCAGAATTCATATTAAGAAAAAAAAAATCATACATTTAAGCGTATTCAAAAATAAAATCCAGGTGTTTCCATAGCAACAAAATCGAATTGACAAGGCTCAACTGGACTTTGAACTTGATACAATTTTAATTAATTTAAATAATTTTGTTTCAAATCTCAAATTTTGATAGTTAAATTTAATTATTAATGCATATAAATAACGATTTAACAAAATTATACTTAAAACAAACTTAAACTGAAAAAAACCAAAGTTATTTAATTTAGCTAAAGAAGTTGAACATGAAGCTTGTTTCCTTTAATGTGCATTTGACATAAAAAAGTATTTTTTGAAATTGCTTTTCATCACCAACCGATGATAAATCGCCGAATAAGGAAATGTTCATTATTTTTTTACGAACAGTGTATGGAGGTTCTGCCAAAAAATTTTTTATAAACATATATATTCTCATGAAAAGAAAATTCTGTATTTTTTTTCAGAATTTTTGGAGTATGCCTGTTTGGAGACCTTCCTTGTTAGATAATTTGAAGGAATCAACAACATTGGATTTAAAATTGTATACAAAAAAAAGGGCATACCTAGGCCTTGGTAAATGCCACATAAAAGTCCTAGGACAAAGGCTTCAGTTCCTGGAGGTGCATATGCAAAGGCAAAAGCTGTAGTTGAAGCATAGAACACTGCAAAAGTCAGACCGTGAAGTGTTTCTATAGGCAGTACCAGCCATGGATTTTTTAGAAGATAATACAAGCCAAATCTTATGGTAAACCCAACAAAAGAACATGTTAAACAGTTAAAATAACCTAGATTTTTTATGAACCATCCAGAAAAGAAAAAGAATGGAATTTCAGCTACTAAACACTGAACAGCAATAGTCATTCCAAGTAATGTTTGACTGGCTCCTAAATTTGTTAAATACCAGAACAGAAAGTTTGCTTGAAGGCCTGCCAAATTTCCAATCACGAAAATTGAGACACAAAATATAATAAATTCCTTTACCTTACATAAATTTTTAACATCTGAAATGATTGAAGTTGACATTTTGGCTTTTGGTAAATCCATTCTAAAAAGAACTACCATGTCGAAGAAATATAAAGTGAACATCAAATAAAAACCAGCAAAATATTTTGCATGTCCATATTCATTTGAAATTAAATCATTAAGATATCCAGTGAACAATGTAATGATACCAGTGCTAGCTGTGCCAAACAGTCTTTGTCGTCCATAATATTCTTTTTGTTCTCCTAAAATTTCACAACAGGAAACATCAGTGAGACAAGAGGCAATGTAAAGACAGCAACAAGATGTGACAACAAGAAGCAGGTAAATCCAAAACTGATGTGTGTGATAAATATTCTGGTTGCCTTCTTCTATTGGCTTTAAAAACAATATAAAAACTGATAAAAGCACTTTTCCGGTAGTGAGAGATATCACTAATAATTTTATATTTTGTATATAATCAGCCAGAAATCCAAACAGAGGCTTAAATATGAAGGCACTTATTGGAAGAATTGTATATGTTATTCCAACTGCTGCAGTATCAAGACCTATACTTTTACCAATGACAGGAAAGAAAGGTGTGACGCCTGCAGCAACTGTTAAAGAAAAAATTCATTATGACAATATTTGTTTGGAAACAAACATCTTTAGGATACAATTTAAAAGAAATTTTTATAATTATTATATATATAAGTGATTATTACACATATTATATTTTTTTTAAGCTATATAAGGTATTAAAATATTTGAGAAATATAATATGAAATGTAGATTCACAGTACAAATGAAATAAAACATTTTATAAGTAATTAATTAGATATGAAATGTAGATTCACAATACAAATGAAATAAAACATTTTATAAGTAATTAATTAGATATGAAATATATATTCACAGTACAAATGAAGCAAAACATTATTCAAGTAATAAATTAGATATGAAATGTAGATTCACAATAAAAATGAAAAACCTTTTTTAAATAATTAATTAGATATGAAATGTAGATTCACAGTACAAATGAAGCAAAAAATTTTATAACTGATTAGTTGAAAAGCAATCTGATCTGTTACATTTCATCACTTGATAATATTAAGGTTCTATCTGTGTTTTTGAAAAAAATGAATAATCGATATAGAAATGTTCTATTTGTTTCTATAAAGGCATTTCTTGATTAAAATAATATCATAACATAATTGTTATACCATATGTAAATTATATATAATATCACTTTGATGCTAAAATGCCTTCATAGATACAAATAGAATCTTTCCTATATCTGTAAGCCAATTTTTTTCAAAAACACAGATAGAACCTTATTATTTTCAGATGAGAATTTGGATACACATCAGATTTTAATACTATTCAAAACTTTTTTTTTTTCATTAATGCAGAATAGCTTATAGAATATAAATACATCCATCAAAGAAGAAAAAAATTTTAGCATATTAATTTTTTGCTAAATCTATTTCAAATATTCTGAACATAATATTTGGTATTCTTGGCTTGAACTATACTTTTGATTTAGAAAATATTTTTAATTTTATGAAGATTAGTTTGAATTCTTTTTAAAAAAATAACAGAAAAAACTAAGGACTGCATTTATTCTCACTTCTGATAAAACTGAGGCTGATTTAACAAAACATATAGGGAATTTATAAGGAATCATTGTTTTAAAAAATACAGTTTACCAATGTCCAAGAGAATAGACTTTCAGAAGTTATGTTGCTAAGTGAAAATTCTAAAATGTTATTTTCTCAAGAATTTGAAGGTGTTGAAACTTACAGAGATAAAGATATAGAAACACATGCTGACATTGGTTAAACAATATATTATTATACACTTCTTAATGAAAGTGAAAAAAAGTAAAAAGAAAGATTAAAATCTCAAAAATAGAATTTAAAAAATTTAATTGTGAAACAAAAAATTTGTTTGAAGAAATTTTAAAAAGCATATGGCAATAGTGCAGCTACTGGTAAGGAAAACAGGCAAGATTTTCAGTAAACATATAGTAGATTCTTAAAATCCATGCATTATCACAGATGTAAACAATGAAATTTCAATTCAGATATATGGTCAAAATTAACTTTAAAATATTTTAAATGCAATTATTAAAGGGATACTTCTATCAAATGGAAAGACCTGTTCCCTAATGTTAATCCTATGGAAAAAAATTTATAAAGATATCTTGACTGCATTTCAATATTTTTAAATGATTTTTTTGTTTTTGCATTGGATAGCTGAGATTGATCTGAATGCAAGCCATTTTTTAGCTTTTCGATTTTGGTTGCAGGTATTTTTTATGAGAATGCTTTCACTTTCCAAGCCGGTTCCAAAAATAAAAGCGTCCTCATAAAAAATGTCTGTACACAAAAAAGTAAAAAACAGCCTGCATACAGATCAATCTCAATGAAAAAAAAAAAAATCCATTTAAAAAAAATTAAAATGCAACTCAGATATCTTTATAAATTTCTTCCATAGGATTAATATTAGCAAAGAGGCATTTTCATTTGAATGAAGTAGCCTCTTAATATGACTAAACCTATGCTTTTCATTAAGAAAGTATAAACTTATTTCTGAAACAATTTCAGACATTGCTGATAACACTGATAATCACAATCTTTTTACCAAATATATTTGTATGTTAATCATGCTTTTTTGGTTAGTACAAATCTGGCTAAACCTCAAAATAAAATTTCCTTATTTTATTATTTTAATGTAAATTAGTAATGCACTTTTATAAAGCAAATTAAATTGAAAATTTTTTAAAAAAATGTATTTTTACTGAGCGCATTTAATAATACATTAATTATTTAATTGAAATTTATTTATAATAATTTAATCATTTATTACCAAAAGTTTTATTACTTTATAACTTAATTAGTTTAATATTCTACTATATTGTAAGTATTCATTATAATTTTGATTGTATTATTACATTCAATTTATGTTTAGAAAACGTAAACAAATCAATGACCAAAAATCCATAACATTCTAAAATCCGTACAACCTTTGTTCCCAAACTGTGCAGATTTGAGGATATTTTTTGTAATTTAGAACTGTTTTGATTACTTAAAATTTGAATCTGTTATCAACTGGTTTAATAGAAGTTTACCTATCCATTAAAAAAATAACTGAATACAGTAAATCAAATATCTTTCAGTGTCATTTATTTCCTATGATAAGAAATTCTTTTTATGAATATATTTTTTTAAATGTTAAAAATAATTCTCACTTAATATAGAAGCAGAATAACATAATAGCTTGAATTCTATTATTTCCATAATTTTTTGTTTTCTATGATTTTCAAAATTATAATAAATATATTAATTCAAATATTTGTCATTTTCAATCAATTGTTTTAAAGGTTTTATGAGAATTCCTTTTTTATAATAATGTTCCAAATAACTAATAGTGAAATTCTATTGTAATATGCATTCATTATTTATTAAAATAAACAGTCAAATATGAGTAAGTTTTGTGTTTAGAGGGTTCTGTACAATAAATATTATATATAATTATTACTTCTATTTAAAAAAATCATTGCTAAAAGAATATAATAATAAAAGATTGTAAAAAACTATACAATGCAAAGTTGGGTATATATACTAGAAAAGTATCACTGGGTATACCATAAAAATTCAAAGAGATATTAAGTCTAAATAATATCAAATATTACTATTCTGTACAACTCTTTTTAAATCTTATATTAATCTGTTTAAGATGAACTGAATTTGGTACTGACAATAAAAGTAGTGCATATTTAATAATTTCATTTGGCATTTCATAAAACTAAAGTCAGCATAGTAATAATCTTTTCTTTCTACAGTGTAGCTAAAACAAAACCCTGTTCAACGTTTAAACTTGGCTTTATACTAAGCATACTTCAAAAAGAAATTGCAAAGTTGCAATACCAGATTGGTCCATGTTACGTTTTTTAAGGATAGGTTTTTATAAAAATTTTAAATGCATAAGAGGTATATTGACAAATCAACTCAATGCAAACTACTTATGAATCCCATAGTATTTATGTGATTAATTATAATTAAATTATTCAGTATTATTTTATATGCAGGTGTGCCAAATATTTTTAGAGTGACATTTATAACAAAATGTTGAGAAACACTGGTCTAGAACAATGTTAAATGATAACTACATTGATCATATTATATAGTTGGAAACATAATTCAAATTAAGAAATTGAATTTTTTTTCCAACAACATCAAGCACTTTAAAATTGTCTGATTAGGCGACCAAGATAAACACTTCTGCTTGGATATTAAGTTAACATTTTATATAACGGAAGTATGTTAAAAAGAAAATCGTTACATCAGAGACAAAAAAAGATGGGTGCAGGAGGAAAATTGAAAAAATAGCTGTATTAACAGGCGATACTATGTTAAAAAAACATGAAGGAGTCATAATGGAAATGAACAATTGTGACAATTTAATAACAAAACAACGATTGTGATGTGCTTAAATAAATAATCAAAAAATGAACAACTGATCAAGATTACAAGTACTTATTTTTATAAACTAATATTTACATTGACTTAAGTTATCAATAGTCCTTATGACCAGCTTCATTATCAAATGTCACGAGTTTTTCATATTTCTTTCTTTTAAAATGACAATTAAACATAAAAGTTGCTGGAATACACAAAATACTAAGACCAGAAGCTATGAGGAAAGTTTGATTGCCACCAAATTCTTTAAAACTCAGTCCACCCAAGAAACTACCCACTGAAATACCTATAAATAAAATAAAAAATACATCAATATACTCCATGGCATTTAATTATAAGATAAAAATTTCAATATCGTAGTTTTAGAAACTAACAAATTTAAAATTAAATACAAAATAGACAGATTTTTCTGCAGTAAAAAAGAAAAAAGAAAGACACATACACAGAAAATAGAACAAAATTACTTTTTAAATTATTAAGAAAGACTCGTTTGATTACAGGGGCACCAACTTATATAGGCCCATGGCGTCTAAGCTTACCCAATAATTTTGAATCATTGCGTACCCAATTAACATTGTTCTAGTTATTTATTTCATTATTATTTTATTATTCATTTTTCTCCTTAGAATAAAATATATTTTGATAATGACCATGTGTTTTAATTCTCCGACTAACACCTATAAATTCCAAATGACTGAAATGTGATGCTTTTAAGTTTAATCTTCTTCTAATTCAATTTGTAGTCATATTCATGTTATCATGACATTAAAATAAATATAAGTGTCTTCATAAGGGCAAACTCGCGAGAATATAATTTAATAAAATTGCAACTTTATTAAAACAAGATAGATTGACTTAAAACTCTCATCTTTTCCAATCTGTCAACCCTTGAAAGAAAAACAAACTGGCCGAACCATTTTACAAAAATATTTTTGAGCCCACCCAATATTTTTCAAAAGTTGGTGCCACTGTTTGACTATATTGAATAATTTTCTTGTATTTTATGTTCTTCATCAGTTTTTTAAAAGATGATGTTACATTTTCAAAATTTGAACAGACATTTTGTAATGCCTAAGCTTAACAGGATTTGTGAAATATGCTAAGTTACATTTTGTTGTAATAAATTTGCTCTCATGGCCATCCTCTCATGAGTAGTCAGCAATAATGAACTTTTTCTTGCTGTGATGTAGATTTGATTTGTATTTTCTAGTTTATTTACTATTCAATAATTTATGTTGTCTATTTTTTATCTAAAATACTCTTTATGTCAATTCTTCAGGAAATAATACTCCCTAAACTGTGTAAGCAGTTTTTTAAATTTCCATTTTTCCTTTTTTACTATATAAAATATAACAATAATGTCTGCAATAAATGAACTAATAAAATTAAATATAAATTAATAACTTTTTGAAATAAATTAGTTAATACTTCTTTAATAAATTAAATAATAAATTTAGCAACAAAATAATCAGGGTGCTCACAAACAGGGTTGACACAGCTTAAGCTAACTGATTTTTTTCTCAAAAAAACCAACTGGTTTTTTAAGAAAAAAAAAAGAAAAAAACATTTTCTCCTTTTAACACTTTCCAACAAAACTGAAATGTGTTTATGCATTCGGTTTGTCCGACTCTTGTAAATATACTTGGATTGCCATGAAATTTTTGAATGTTACTGATGTAATTTGGTCAGTTATTTCGATTTTCATGCAATGTAATTTTAAGCTTTTAAAATGTGGAACCCCTGAATAACGAAACCTCTGAAGTACGATCACTTTATCATGCTCCCAGTGGTAATCATTACTCAGGGGTTTTACTCCCCCCTCTACCCCCTAAATGGAACTTTGTCATAATATGAAAATCTCCTACCCTTGTAATTACCCTTTTTATTTCTAAATTAATGATAAAAGCAATTTATTGATGAATTTAAAAAAATCTTGATAAGCTCCTATAAGAATTAATTGTTTTTTAATTGTGAAAACATGGGGCTTATAATTGTCATTTAACAATATTTTAAATAATTTTAATATTTTCCTGCTGTAAAATATCTTAAGACAGTTTGAGGAAATCAATAACATCACATTTAATAATGTAAACAAAAAAAGGGCATACCTAAGCCTTGATAAATGCCACATAAAAGTCCTAGGACAAAGGCTTCTGTTCCTGGAGGTGCATAAACAGAAGAAAAAGCTGTAGTTGAAGCATAGAACACCGCAAACGTCAGACCATGAAGTATTTCTATAGGCAGTACCAGCCATGGATTTTTAAGAAGATAATACAATCCAAATCTCATGGTAAAACCAACAAAAGAACATGTTAAACAGTTAAAATAACCTAGATTTTTTACAAACCACCCAGAAAAGAAAAAGAATGGAATTTCAGTAACTAAACATTGAACTGCAATAGTCATTCCAAGTAATGTTTGATTGGCTCCCAAATCGGTTAAATACCAGAACAGAAAATGAGCTTGAAGGCCTGTCAAGTTTCCAATGAAAAAAATTGAGACACAAAATGTAATAAATTCTTTTACCTTAAATAAAGTTTTAATATCTGAAATGATAGAAGTAGACATTTTGGCTTTAGGCAAGTCTATTCTAGTAAGGACTAGCATGTCAAGGAAATATAAAATGAACATCAGATAAAAGCCAGCAAAATATTGTGTATGTTTATATTCCTTAGAAATCAGATCATTAACATATCCAGAGAGTAATGTAAAAATACCACAACCAGCTGTGCCAAACAACCTCTGTCGTCCATAATATTCTTTTTGTTCTTCTAGAATTTCATAACAAGAGACATCTGTGAGACAAGAAGCAATGTAGAGGCAGCTACAAGATATGACAATAAGAAGCATATAAAACCAAAACTGATGTGTGCAATAAATATTCTGGTTGCCTTCTTCTATTGGCTTTAAAAATAGTATAAAAACTGATAAAAACACTTTGGCTGTAATAAGAGATATGACTAACAATTTTATATTTTGTATATAATCAGCAAAAAATCCAAAAAGAGGTTGTAAAAAGAAGACACACAAGGGAAGAACTGTATATGTTATTCCAACTGCTGTAGTATCAAGACCTATACTTTTACCAATGACTGGAAAGAAATTTGTGACACCTGCAGCAACTGTTAAAGAAAAAGTGCATACGACAATTATTTTTAATTAAAATGTATTAATTATTGTTCTTAAAATGTACCATAAAACAATTAGTTTGATGACATTTTAAAAGAATCTTTTAAATTTATTATTCGTTTAAATGATTATAATTTGAATTGATTCTTTATCAATTAAATAGACCGGGAGGCAACAGCACAGTGCGTCAGACAATAATCATTTCATTGAGTTCATGGCTGAAATTCTAGAATTTATTAAAACTCAATTTGGATATTAAAATCTAATCGGTCTGCCAAGTTATAATTCCGGAATGACATTATTCACTTCAATTTCAAAATTCTGCCTGTCTCGCAAGCTATCAAAAAACTTGCACAAAATTTCCACAGAGATTGTGTACTAATACCCAACAAAATGTTGCAGTCCATTAGACTGTACAATATAAACAGCCCTACTGGTCGTAAAAGACAGCTTGTCATCCTAAGTCGAGATAACGACTTCGCACCCCCTTTCCAAAAGAAGGAGGTGAGAGCTACCTTAATGCACATCATTGTGGGAACTCTAAATTCAAAATTGCCTTTTTGTTTTTTGTTTTTTTCTTTCCAGGCAACCTTTCTTATTTATATATTGCTTATTCTGATTAATGTCATCCAGCCCCTTACTAATTCACCATCTTTTTATTAATTGTATTTTATTATTTAATCGTCATTTTATCATTTTGCTTTTAATTTATACTTCTGTTTCTAGTATTGCCCTGTTGGCCTAACCCCCTTCCCCAAATGTTTGCTCGATATGTCTTGAACTCTGCAAGAACTTTGTTAAACAAAGTTCACTCTTGCTAATCCATCTATGCATTCCTGAATCCTACACATTGAATCCAAAAAGAAGTAAATGCAAGCATCGCAACTTGCATAGGAATTCAAGAACTCTGCATTGGTCAAGTTATATTGTGGTGGAAAACGCCCGGCAACCAAGGTTTTCGCCACATCTTGCCATTGCACCAAATCGTGACAAAATGCTTCATTTTGTGAATAAATGAACAATCAGACTCATCAGAATTGAGAGTTCAATTCTTGATTTCTGCTTTTTTTTGTGTGGTTATAGTTGAGATTCTTATTCACAATACTGTATGATTTATGTCACTTTTCATCTTCAATCACACCATGCCAATTACATTGTTATTTACAGACTGACTCAACATCAGGGGTGGTGAAATACATCATTTTGCTCGCCAGTGGTGAGTGGATTTTCTCACAAGGCAAGTGCATTTTTAGTTTTTGAAAAACTGTAGGCAATAGGCACATTATCAGAAACACTCTTTTAATCTAGATATTTTAACTTTCCAAATTATTACACTGTAAATATGGTACTAAGTTCTATCTAATATTAATCTTACCTCTGTTATATATATTTCCTAATATTATAGAAAAAATAATCATGAAAATGCATTGTAGTAATAGTAATTTTGTCAGTAATCGCATGCGTTTTTGTCATAACTATTTTCAACTGTGTGTTGTTGCATCTTGCGGGCTGGTGAAATAATTCCTTGGCTAATAAGAATTTGGAAAATTTTCCCACCCCTGCTCAACATCAATTCAATTTAGCAATAGCCAAAGACACTGAAACTATTATACGATAAATATTTCTCTGTAGTCAGATTATCAATATCTATGTGCCAGCAAAATCACAAAATTACTGCCATCAATCACCAAATCAAGAAAAGTTTTAATAAAATGTGAGTGAAATGTTTTTTTAGAACACATTGAAAAAAAAACATGTAATAAAGGTGCTAAAAGTAGATTTTGCAATGTTTCATACCAAATCTATTTTGTTAAAAAAAATTTTTTCCATTTGGCTACTGTTTTTTATTTCTTATTTGCTATTTTGCTAATGTTGGTCAAAAGCCAACGAGAACCCTCCTAACAACCCAATTTTAGCACTTGACTTCATAGGCTTACCTTTATGTTTTAGTATCTTTGGTTGCAGGAAAACACGATTTTAAAACTTCCAGTCAACCATTAAAATCATATTTTCAAATGTTTTACACCTAGTTATGATTTGGCAGTCTAATTGTGTTTCAATATGCGAATAGAGTTTTAACTAATTCTGGAATTTCAGCCGTGAACTTGATGAGGTGATTGTCTGTCCTGCCATCTCCCTAATATTTTAGAAAAATGAAATGTAAATTCACAGCACAAATGAAATCAGACAATTCATACATGAACATGGTCTGTCCAGTAACTAATGAGACTGGTTCTATAAAATTTATTTATTCAATGATAATTTCACAAACACTTATTAGTCTTCAAAATAGCACCCTTCTGTATTAAGACACCTTTGTGAACAATTCTACTCTCTATTTATAATCCCATAAGAGTACTGTTGAACTACTGGAATACTGTTGAGATGTTGAGAATATGCGTTAGGTTTTTCTGCATGTTCTCCAGATTGTCAAAACAATCAACTTTTAACCTGGATTTTAACCTAGGGAATAAGGGAATAATAAAAAGTTACGAGATGGACAGATTGCAATTGTATGGTGGTTGGGTCAGCATTGTGATGCTGTCTTCTGCCAGGAATTGGGTCAATTTGAATAACCAACTTGTCATAAATTTTCCAAATTTGAAGTTCTTCCAAGACAATTTGATACAAAACTAATTTTGTAAGTCTTCCAACATCTATAGAATCATTTGGACACTCATTTGATGATCAGAGACATAAAGCACTTAACATTTTAGCCACATTGTTTGAAGTTTGAGAACATGCTGGACGTCCAGCACGTTGTTTGTTATCGATGTACTTTCTTCCATCTTAGAAAGGTTTGTGAAACCTAAATATTTCAGACTTGGACAAAAATCCTTCCCATACACTTCATGTAACATTGAAAGCTTCTATGTAGCCAATTCATTTAGTTTAAACCCTTCACTGCAAGTATGCCATATCTGGCACATACTTAAAAACATTATAATTTTCATTATGTGCAATGAATTTGGCCAATATGATCATTGTACTTAATCAAGAATAATCCAAAGAATGGAATAGCACTAATTTCTCCATGTCAGATGGCTGCATTTGAAAGAAATTAAAATTTGTTCTTCGGAATAAAAAAAAAAATTGATCATGCTATTAAGGCCAAATTTACTTTTATTATTTTACATGAATACTAAAAATATTAATATAAAGAAATCTGGAGAGTGTTTACAGAAAAAAGTAATTTAACAACATTTAATTGCAAAATATACATTATTTAAAAACTAAATTTTTTTAATTATAAATACAGGGCACACAGTATAAAATATCAAATTTCAGCTGAAAATTTGAAATTTATTTTTATTTTTACTATTTTCTACAATATTGGACTGATGAATAAATTTCAAATAATTTTTTTTTTTTTTTTATAAAAATAGAAAAAATTGATGAAGGGTTAACCAAAACCTTTATGGTGTACCTCTGCTTGTCAGTTTGCTTCATTTTGAAAACCTAACACCGTTGCCAAGCATGTGTCTTATTCATGAAGGATCCATGTGCTGCAAAGGCTCAAAGTCATTGATTACTACAAGAATCTGTTGCTGATAAACCCCACTGCACATATTACTTGCAAATTCTGTCCTTTCAGCCTTCTGCTTGGCACAAAAAATTCAGTCTCATTAATTAATGGGCAGACCATGTAAGTGATTAGATGAAAGGCAATCTGGTGTGTAGAAGAATGTTAAAGAAATAATTATTACAGAAAACAAGCATTATAAGAATTTTTAGTTTGGAAACTATAGTTTTGTGACACAATTTAAGGAAATCTTCAATCATCCATGTAGTTGATTAGTTTGCATATTATAATTCTTAAAAGCTAAATAAATTATTAAAACAAATCTATATAATTTATGGATCAGATTAAAAAAGTACTGTAGAGCTTCTATTCAAACTGGTAAGCTTTGATACAGATCATAGATGAATATATGGACCCTGCTAAGAAATTAAGACAATTAGCCAATACTTTAGTCAAATTTTAAAATCATTAAGCAATTTTCAAACGTAAGCCAAAAACTACATTACTGTTTTTTCTTCTTAACAATGTTAATTTCTTTTATTATAACGTATAAATCTTAAATTTTACAATAATTAATGTAAAAGTTGTTTTTTGAAAAGTGCATCATATCACAAGTTACTTTCCTTTAAGTTTTATTTGAAATGGAAATTTACCTGTAGAAAATTTCTCATGTCTTGTATTCAATAATTTTTTTGAAATGTTATTAAAAAACTTTAGAAATATTAATATGAAAAGTAGATTCACAGTACAAATGAAATAAGACATTTAATAAGTAGCTAAAAAAAACCAATATCATTATGCTGTGTCTTATCACAACAAAATACTTAAATAATTAAATGAAAATAAATTGTTACACCAAATTATTCTTAATTTGTTATTAAAATAAACAATGTAAATTCAAGAAATTAGCAGCCAATTACTTAAAATATTAAAATATAATTAATTGAAAAATATTACCATTATACTACCTTCAATTAAGAATTACCAAATTAAAAATTATTTCAAAATTAAGTATCCGACAGTTAAAGTGTTGTTCAGAAATAAAATTAATTTTAAGAAAGGTAAGATAGATATTAAGATAAAGTAGGACAGGGATGTGTTGTGTTTCAATTCTTAGTTTAGAAAAGAAAAGAAAATTAAAATTTGCTAAACCCTAGATGCTAGGTCAAGTAAAGTAACAATATTACTTTCTTAATCAACTCAAAATGTTCATAATTTCACCAGATTAATGTACTAACCATAACAAAATATAAAAATTTTCCAGTTCCAACCAATATTTGTTAAATTTTCAAGTATAATTTTAGATGAATTCCAACTTAAGACTGTTTTTAAAACAAAAAGAGCAACTTTATGACATAAGTTTCAATTTATTTTTGTTCAGTAATGAATGAAACTAGCAGATGTTGTTCAGAAACTATATAATCGCACTCATTTTCCTGTTTTTATGCAAATACAATAGATCTTTCCTAAAATAGGGTCAATGTGGTTGTTGAGCTGAATTCTTGCACAAAAAAAGCATAACCACTCAAACTGGGATGATAAACTTGTTTGTCACATGATCGAAATCGCCTATAACTCAATAAGTAATTTATTGATCAAAAAATGGAAAATTTAGTTCACTTTCAAATCACTTCCATAATCAGGCCTTTTCAATTTTATATCTTTTCATAAAAAAATGAATTTGTAAATATGTCAAAATGTTTTGTGCTGATTAACAGGGCAGTTGAAAACAGTCTTAAATTCTTTCAGTTAAATTGAGTAAAACAATATCAGACGCTGTATAAAATAACCAACAAAGCAAAAGAATTAACATATAATTTATCATTGTATCAATTATTAGACACAACAGGAAAAGGGAAGGATTAACATCTTATTGAAGATTAAAAAAGCATTGTAGCAATCATTTAGTATTGTAGCAAGCTTCCATTCAAAGTGGCAAGCTTTGATATAGGTTATAAATAAGTCTTGAATATAGGGACCATGAAAAGAAACAGGGTTGGTATTTTTGGCAGGACAATGGCAAAAACTAGAAAAAACCAGGGCAAAAGTGAAAAAAAAAAAAAAAAAAAAAAAAAAAAACTGAAAAAATGGTAAATTTTTATTTGTCTCTAATGCATACTAAAATTTAAAATCTAATAAGGATAATAATGGGATAAACAATTAAATTTGATAATGTATCATTTAATATTTTTATTTAATTTGCTAATTAATAAATATAATTAAATAATTTTACATATTTTAAATCTTTATAAAATAGGTAGGATTCAATCCAATGCTAAGGAATTTAAGAACAAAATTAAAAATCTGATGTGATTTTTTTTCTGAAATAAATTATTCTGTCAGATAATATTTTTTTAATTATAAAAAGGTATTATATAACTTTGTTACTTTTGTTTTATGTAATGAGTCTTAAAAATATATAAATATTCAAGTTTTTGGTACAAATTTATAATTATTTATCTAATAAAACTAATTTGTTTCAGATAAAAAAGTAATTAAATTAAATAGAAAGTTATATATCAGGGCTTGAATTTCAGGGCGGGATGACGGGATTCGCGCCCAAAATTTGGAAATCCCGCCCAAAAGAATATCGTGGACGGGAGGCTCCCGCCCAAACAATTTTGCATTTTGAAACTATGATCAACTCCCACGACCGTTTTGCGAATTTTATGATATTTTCGTGCGAGTAATCGACACATTTTGCGAGTTTTTTTAGTGCAAAAAATCTTTGAAAATCACGATTTTTTCCGCGACTGATTGACAAATTTCGCAATTTTTTTCCTGCAATCGATTGACGAGTTTCGTTCTATTTTCCGTGGCGAAATAGAGGTGATTCTGTTCGAAATTTCACCTTCCCCCCCAGAAAAAAAATAACGCATTCAATTCCAAAAATTATGAAACAGTAATGCCGCGGACGCGCTATTGTGCGTAAATTACGCAAAAGATCGGAGATGACACACAAAAGAAACAGCTATTACACGTTTCACAAGACGCGTGATTTCATAAAAGTTTGCTAAAAAACGGTAAATATTGTTAAAAGATCGCGAAAAAACGACTAATTTCCGGCAAATTTCGTCAAAAGATTCACGAAAGAATGCCTAATTTCGTCACAGAACTCTGTAAAACGGCAGTTTTCGTCAAAAAGTTCGCGAAAAAACGTCAAATTTCGTCCAAAAATCGTAACAAACGGCAATTTTGTAAAAAAAAAAAAATTGCGATAAAACATCAGATTTCATCAAAAGATCGCAAAAAAACGGCAAATTTCCTCAGAAAATTCACGAAAAAACGTCAAATTTCGTCGAAAAATCGCGAAAAATGACAAATTTCGATAAAAGATTCACTATAAACAACAAATTTTCCGAAAATATCGCGAAAATACGGCAAATTTCGTGAGAAGATCGTAAGAAAAGACAGATTTCATCAAAAGATAGCGAAAAAATGCAACTTTCGTCAAAGGGAACCTTTCCCCCCTTCCTCCCCTCCAAAATAATATTACGGGGAGTTCATTTTTTTGTTCAACAAACTAATTTTCCTGCTTCAATATATTTTTTTCTTTGCTGCTCTAAAATCAGTTTCTGACAGCTCCAAATCTTTCTGAGTGAATGCAATTCCTGAAATCAGCCATTCATTAAACAAAAAGTATCCCTTTACTCAACAAAGTGTTAATTTTTTAAGAAAGTCTTTTTCGATGAATTTGACTTGCCCCTTTTTTAAAGAAATACAAACAATAGTGATACTTCTTATTTTCTACAACGCTCAAATAAGTATTATTTTATGATTAAATTTGTATCTTGCACATTTAATATACAGAAAAAGGACATTGGTTATAACAATTAATTATAAATTTATTAAATTAATTAGAAGTTTTATTAATTAATTTTAAAACAATATTAGACCTGTGACAAAAATAATTAGCATTGGGAGGAAATTTATCACCAGTAAAAACTAGACAGTATAAAAGTTTTTTTTACACATTTCGCATAGTTATTCTGAATTGCTGATAAAAATTGCTTCAGTGATTTTTTTTATGTCTGTATTCTGGTAATGCTTTAAATAGTGCATAAAATAATGGCGGGTTTTAAACATTTTTTCTCCCTCCCAAACAGCCAAACTCCCCTCCATTTATAAATGTTGGTAGGGAGACTCCCCTCCTTCGAAAAATCGAATTTCAAGCCCTGTATATTGAAAAAATTCTCTGTTATGTCTTGTTCAGGAATTATATATATTTTTTCCTACCGCTTACACACCAAGAAAAAGACAAAAACTTACATTCATTACATTTCATAAAAAGCATAATTATACTTATTTAAAATTAGAGTTCAAAAATAAATTTAGAGTATTGATTTTTTAACTAAATATTAAGTTTCTTCCTTCTATGATGAATTTTTTTTTTCTTTTTGAGAGAAAAATTTAAATGGACAAGCTATTTTTGCCACCACTTCAGCAAAAACCTATTTTTCCCAGGACGGTTTTAACCACTTTTTTTCCACCCATGGCAAAGACTTGCCAACCCTGCTAAGAAATTAAAACAATTAGTCAACACATTAACCAAAGAAGGTGGGTTGATAAGAGATATTTTTCGGCCATCATAGACGCAAAAAAAAGGTCTGGAAACATTTTGGATATATCCATATCTGATTTTAACTATATTTTTAACTAGTTAAGTCTAAAATGCGTTTCTAAAAAAAAAAAGAGGTTATCTTGTATTTGTTTGGTAGTGTTACTTGTAAAGCTTAGAACTTGTCTCCCTACTGGTGTTCTCTCAACATTATTCAATATGAAAAAAAGAATAATATCTCCTATGCAATATGCAAGGCAGGCTTTTATTGAGAACTTTATTCCACTACACTATAGAATGAAACATGTACAGAACACAGGTTATTGAAAAATATATGAGGCCTTTAACAAGAAGATTATTTATTCCGGCTGACAATAATGACACTTATTTCTCATGGCACATATAATAGAGTGTTAAATGTACAATATATCCAGAAAAGTACGAACTATTTCCTCCAGTGACGATCTTTCTCGTTATATATAAAGGAAGACCTTTGGTTAAACCTATGATGTCACTACTTAAGCTCACATTTTAGATGTCTTTGGACCTTACTTTGCACATTTAGAGAACAATGACGCTAACATTCTGGAGCGTTTATTAAAAAAGATGCAGATAATATCGGGGAGTGGCTTGAGCCAAATGATGTTAGGGTCAGTGTTCTCACTGTCACTTGCCATTTCGCCAAATTGAGAATAAATTCTTCATTTGGCGAATAAACAAGCGATTAGATTTGGCAAATTGCTAATGCTTAATTTTTGCTTTCTTTTCTTTTTCGTTTTTCATACATATTTTTAATATATTTGTAGCGGGTAGTTGAAATTAGATTACTAACAATCGTTGTCGTAGTTATAAAAACTTAGGTTATTTTAGAAAATATTGAAAAAGAAATATATAAAAAGATTAAAGTTTTTTTTTTTTTTTTTTTTTTTTTTTTTTGTGCTACACGGCAAATTTATTTCGCTAATACTTTTTTCATTTGGTGAATGTTTTTTGTTTTTAATTTGCCAAATTACTAACGTTGGTCAAATGTCTGCGAGAACGCTCGTTAGGGTTAATAATAGATTCTACCAGGATTGTTCAGAACTTCTGCAAGAAATGAATCTCGGACATAAACAGCAGAGCAGCAATAACAGATGCTTAGAGCAACAACATTTTTCAGCAGAGGATGCTAAGGTCTTGTAAATAAAGTTTGATTGTTCGACACACAAGCACTAAAATTTATAGGATATTTGGATAATAACTGAGAAAAGCAACATCACACAATGGTACTGTCAATGTAAAGTAGGCGCAAATATCGTGGGGGTACTGCGTACATGTTGCTTCTATGTTATGGTTTCTAGCTTCAACCATTTTTAAAAAACCAAGTCTTAAGTACGGTCACTAAAAGTAATATATGATTTAAGTATGCTTTACTAAGAAATGCAACTGTTGGATGGTTCAGTAGTGATTCAGGTGAAGAAATCAAGAAGGGAGACTAATGTAAAAGGCATTGCCAAAAGTGTCTGAAATTATATGATTATTTTCAGTCATTGATTACTTCTACTACTTCATTGTTATTTTTGGTCTAACCCAGCATTTCAAAGTTACTGTTTTTGAAAGACAATATTTGTCCTTTTTACTTTACTTAAAAAAATGTATACCATGATACATTGGTCAATATTATATAACTAATTAAGCATTGAAAGGAATGAAAGCTCAACACATTACCTCCATACATTAGAAAATAATGTGCTTTAATAGGCAGCCATTTGTAATTTATAGATGAAAATACTTTGCGACCTTGACAGAGATGACACATTTTTATTCTTTTCTAGTTGCCTTCTGTAAAATTTGAATTACTATGAGATTCATGTAATGATAATTTTGCAATTTAACTTTTTATTAATATGAAAAATAATAATAACTGCAGTTTTACAATTTTTTTAAATTAAATTAAGCGTATACTACAGTAATTTTTCTATTTTAAGAGTACAGTAGAACCCTGCTAATTCGGACCCCATTAATCCGGATCAGTTTGAGTTTTTTTTTTTTTTTTTTTTTTTTCCTCATTTGAGAAGGGATTAGTTAATTTCCATAAAATTAACTTGTTTCATTGGTGTATTCTGAATAAAAAAAACTTTTTTCTTACATCTTTTCAGAAGAATACCTTAAGCTTTCCCATTCAAACTCTTATTTAAACTGCAAGCAATGAACTACTTATGCTCAAGCGGATGCATGACTTTTTTATTACAAAGTAACCATTTTTACAGCTCATAAATATTCAATAAGTTTAACATAAAGGTGATTTTCTGTAAGTATGTTTTATTTTATTTTATTCTTTTTATTCTCCGGATAATCCGGATTGGGTCTGGTCTCAATTAATCTGAATTATTGGGATTTTACTGTACTGCATAACTTGAATTAGTCAGAGTTGTTTTTGTTTCACCAAAAATTAATAAAAAAGTAGTAAAACATTCTAATAGATCAACTTTATAAAAGCCGTACCAATTGCTTTCTCTGGTTTACACTAATCATAACACACCCCTCATTTTTTTTAATGTTTATTGTTTTATATAATTAAAAAGGACAATAGTTGCTTAATTACATAATTAAGGGTTTAACTAATTTCAAGGGATATTAATATACAAGTCTAATATTATTGCTCACAAACATTTATTTTAAATTGCACATAAAGTCATTTAATAAAAAGAACAATTATTTCAAATAAAACAATATTATGATTAACTTCTACTATAATTTATGCATGAATAAACACTCTTTTAAATATCAATATACTTTTCAAAATTTTAATACAACAAGTTTTATTTGGGCTTTTTTTTTTTTTTTAATCAAATTGTTTTTCTTGTTTTATGCACTTATATGTATTAAAATCTCCTCAAATGTTATATATTCATCCTAATCTCTCTTCAACATGGTTCATTCTAGGATTTTAATCTGTCCATATGGTCACATCTGAATAAGTAACATAACTGCCCAGTAAGGTTAAAAACTTTTCATATTATCATTTTTTATAACTTATCATAATATAGATTACTTATTACTAGGTGTTCTTGGGTCAATAATTTCAATTATTAAATACACATAAGCTATTTCATTTTAATCAATTTCAAAAGTAAATAACAGTATATAGGAAAATTTTTATTTTGATGTGCAACATTTTCTTATTGTTTCATAAAATCTTTAAAATGTGCGGTATATCCAGAGCTATATAACAACACCCCTTACCAAACCACCACTTCAAAGTCTAATATAATGTACTCGCCTGAATATTTCTAATTTTTTTTTCAGGCATAATGCTTTCACAGAGACATTCTAGCAGTTATAAAAACTTATTTAATAAAATTTAGTAGAAGTTTATATTTTTTTAGTAGAAAATATTTATAAGCTTATTAAAAATAAATTAATCCAAATTTAATATGAAATATCTATAAAGCATCTTTTAAAAAATATATAAGCCAGCTTTTTATGGCCTGGCTAAAAGCCAACAACCCTGACTTTACATAACTTCTACTTTTAATTGCCAATTTATAGAGACATTCAAAGTAATTAGACAGAATCATCTTTAAATAAAAGAGAATGCTTTTATGTTATTTATTTGCTGTTTTAAAAGTGTTATATAAGAAAATTAATTTTTGTGGACAATCCTTCAGGGAAATTATGATGTACAAATGAAAGTCCTCGAGCATTATCTGATAAAATAATCAGTTTCTTGTTTTTTTCACAAACAGGGTGTTTATAATCAAAATGGAAAAACTTTCAGGGGTAATGATCAGGGTTATCAGGTTTGCTGCCTTGGTAAGTATCCATTTTTCCACCAAGCTGGGTGGAACTCAGAAAGCCACCAAACTAAGAAAAAAAAAAAAAATTTTTTTTTTTTTTTTTTTTGGGGGGGGGGAGAGAATTGGCTTTTATCAAATAAAACAACAAGAGTAAGGAGTAAGAATGTATAGAAATTGTTAACATCAATTTACAGTCTAAATAGGGGACAAACCAATCCAATGTGGCCAAAACTAGAGCATCAACCCTATATAAGAAAAATTAAGGTTTCGAAAGACTATAAAGCTTTTATAAAATTTACCCTTGAATAAAAAATTGCTTTCATCTTTATTGTAATTTTTATTGACAGATTTAAAATACACTACAACTACTTTACTTATTTAAAATTTACCTACCCTAATTATTATCAACATACATTTTTTTTTTTTCGGGAAGGGAGGGAGGAGGGGGTAAACAATAAATATACAAGGAACAGGTGCTTTAGCGTTTGGCCCCGTAAATTTGGCGATTTTTTTCGCGCCAAAAAGCCGTTTCCAAAAATGATCGCCAAACTGAAATTGCAGGAGAAACCCGTTTTCAAATATAGCAATCACTTTCAAAACTCCTGAAAAAATGCATTTTTGTAAATATAAAAAATCAATAATTTGCAGATTCCCGTTTTTTTTTTCAGGAGAAAAAATTATGTTTAAGCGATCCCT
>CAXHSM010000227.1:0-101000 GCA_964019185.1 Maratus speculifer | reverse complement strand
GTCTTATGGGAAACATAGATATTAAAAAACCAGAGATTCTGATATACAGGGTGATTCAGCTCGTCGGTGACAAACTTTAAGGATCGATAGAGCACACCTAGACGAACATTTTTGAATAGGGAATGTAGGGTCCCTGACGCGATGGTAAGGCGCTAGGCTCTTTCGAAAATTTGGGTGCCGAAATTCGAAACGTCATAAAAACTAGGGAAATGGTTAGATTTTCTTGCTTGTTGCGTCGAAATGATTCTGTTTGTTTAGACTTTCTTCAGTACCAATTTGATAAGCGTATCTCTTAAAACATGGATAGGGGGCGCTGCAGACTTTGGAGAGCTAGACAACAACTTTAAGCCCGTTATTTTGATAATTTAACACATGCTCGCCAAAGTTTATACTCTAACTTAAAGTTTGAACCCAAAAGTAGAGCCCTGCAAAAAGCGTAAGAGCCGGAATAAAATGTCAAAGTACAGGGTGGTCGAAACTCGAAGGCTCCTAAGAGATAAACAAACAGATTTCTTGACTTATGGCATGCATTTTCATGATTCTGTTTGCTGGGGCTCTCTGAAACTCAGTTGAACGGTACAAAAAGAAACATAGATAGGGGGCGCTTTGGGCAAAAAACATAATTCGTTGACATTTCGGACGCTAACTGGAAACGGGGCGCTACGATCAGTTAGAAACAAAACAAGAGAGTAATTTACTTATCATAAGAAGCTATTAAAACTGCAGTTTGTTTGTTTTTTTTAACAAACATAGCTGGTTTCAATCATGCACAATGCGCGCAATAAAATTTACATAAGGTGCTTTTTGCTGATTTATGCAAAAGATATCGTACCATATCGATATGCAAAAGATACGTAATGCGTAGACGACAACGCGAGATGACGTAGTTGTATGCGCAGACACGTCTTTTGAACGTGCGGTACCTACTTAAGCTTCGGGTTACTTGTCTGCAGATCGGTAGTAGGATGGAACGGTACACAAACTCTGAATTGGCTGACATGCATTTGGCGTATGGCGCTGCTGGTTGTAATGGACGAGCCGCTCAGCGGTTGTACGCCGAGCGTTACCCCAACAGGCAAATCCCCTGCCATGCCTTCTTCGCTCGAGTACACCAGAGGTTGTCCACAACGGGATCTTTCGACGGAGGCAGGCCTGAACGTTAGCGATCAGTGAGCACCCCCGACAACGAAGAGGCTGTGCTTAACCTGGTTGAGGACAACCCATGTCTTAGCACGAGAGATATCGCCAGACATGTTGGCATTTCGCAAGCAACTGCGTGGCGCATCTTACGTTCCCGGAATCTGCACCCCTACCACATCCAGCGGGTGCAGTTGCTCAGAGAGCAGGATTTTGGCCCTCGAGTGGAATTCTCAAGATGGTACTTGGCGATGAGATCCAGGGATCCCCGTTTTGTAAACAGCATTTTGTTTACGGACGAGTCCACCTTCAGCCGGGAGGGAATGTGGAACGCCCACAACAGTCATGTGTGGTGTGATGAAAATCCACATAAAACCAGAAGCCGAGCAGCCCAGGAGCGTTTCTCAGTAAATGTGTGGGCCGGCATTCTGGGAGATTGCCTCATTGGCCCTTATTTGTTACCTGAACGGCTGACAGGTGGAAATTACCTGATTTTCCTGGATCAAGTGCTGCCGCAGCTTCTGGAGGAGGCGCACGTACCCGAAGGTTCGCGTCGCCAGATGTGGTTCCAGCACGATGGAGCTCCGGCCCATTACACGAACGACGTGCGTCTCCATCTAAACGCAAGGTATGGCCAGCGGTGGATCGGGCGTGGGGGTCCAGTTCACTGGCCTGCCCGATCACCAGACCTCACCTGCTTGGATTTCTTCCTTTGGGGTTACCTGAAGGCCGAGGTATACCATACACCTGTCAGCAGTGCTGAAGAACTTGTGGCGCGCATTGTGGCAGCTGCAGGGCAGATCAGAGATACTCCTGGCATTGTTGGAAACACACACTCCTCAATGCGACGGAGGTGCGAAGCCTGCATCATGGCCCAAGGTCGAAATTTCAAGCATCTTCTGTAGTGTTATTTTTTGTAAATAAATTTCCAGTATCATTTCCAGTATATCGAAATGTCAACGAATTATGTTTTTTGCCCAAAGCGCCCCCTATCGATGTTTCTTTTTGTACCGTTCAACTGAGTTTCAGAGAGCCCCAGCAAACAGAATCATGAAAATGCATGCCATAAGTCAAGAAATCTGTTTGTTTATCTCTTAGGAGCCTTCGAGTTTCGACCACCCTGTACTTTGACATTTTATTCCGGCTCTTACACTTTTTGCAGGGCTCTACTTTTGGGTTCAAACTTTAAGTTAAAGTATAAACTTTGGCGAGCATGTGTTAAATTATCAAAATAACGGGCTTAAAGTTGTTGTCTAGCTCTCCAAAGTCTGCAGCGCCCCCTATCCATGTTTTAAGAGATACGCTTATCAAATTGGTACTGAAGAAAGTCTAAACAAACAGAATCATTTCGACGCAACAAGCAAGAAAATCTAACCATTTCCCTAGTTTTTATGACGTTTCGAATTTCGGCACCCAAATTTTCGAAAGCGCCTAGCGCCTTACCATCGCGTCAGGGACCCTACATTGCCTATTCAAAAATGTTCGTCTAGGTGTGCTCTATCGATCCTTAAAGTTTGTCACCGACGAGCTGAATCACCCTGTATAATAGATAAATTATTTAATAATTTCACATTAGACACTTGTAAATTTGCTTATTTTTAGAATTTTAAAAATTAAACATATTTTTAGGAATTACTGAATGTAGAACTTAATTTTTGGAATAGAATTTAACTGTTATATCATTTAGATATTACTAGATATATAACTTACAAGCCTACTACTACTATAAATATGTATTAAGGATAATGTAATAAAACAAATAATGTGGTTTTCCTAAAATTCTTTAAAAATACTAAAATATCTTAAACAATATATATATATTTTTATCTGGTAAGATATATTTTACTTTTCTGATCTCCTCTTATGTAAAAATGTCAACAGATTTCACAAATACATTGTTAATAAATATTTTACAGTATTCTACAACTTTATTTTTTAAAAGTGTTTTAAAAATTAAGTAGTGTGGTTTTAAAAAACACTAATAAACCAAGATTTAAACAGTTCGAATCCAATTAGATAGTTTGAATTTCATATAGTTACTAAATTCTCTTTTCACAGGGCAGTTCATAAAAAAAGTATATGAACATTTCTCATTTGTCAGAAATGAACAATTCCATCAAATTTATTATTTTTTCGGAATCCGATTTCAATGTTATTAGAAATGTTTTATTTCTCAAATACATTAAAAATAATAAATTGTAGTGTTGTTTAAATATTTTGTCAATTGAACAGATTATATGGACTGTGAATTAAAAATTCTTGGAGCGTAAGGATAATGTAAGTTTTAATTATTAGATTTTATCACAAAATCGTATGAAATAAAATATCATCAACCTATTTTAAGAATTCAGAAAATAAATTCAAAAAGGAAATCTAGAGGCAAAGGATTAGTGTCAAGAAATGTTTTACTGAAGATTCGTAGTTTATCCTATTGTAATAATGTCTCGTTAAATTAAGGATCGACTAATTCTCACGGTTTGGTTTTAGATTTTTTTTAAAAACAAATGTAGGATTTGATACACGACCTTTTTAATTATGTATTAATGAAAGAAGATTTTAGCAGATATATATTCACAAAAATATTGGCAATGATTTCATAACCAAAACTACCTGGTGTTATTATCTTCTTATGTGGTTAACAACGCCATGCAAACAAAATTATAAAATAATATAAGAAAGTGTCATATAAATTGTCCAATTTTAAGCATACAAACTCTACAGCCCTAGAAATTTATAAATTTTCTTTAGCAGTAATTATAATATCAAGAAGCAGTAACAATAATTTCATATTTTATTCTTCTGGCATGAAAAAATTAGCAGAAAAAAGAATGCAAATTTTTCTGTATATTTTTCGGTTTTAAGCGATGACAATATTGTTCTCTCCTGCATAAAATAAAAAAAATAAAGCCTCTTCGGATTATAGATAACTTAAAAGAATCAACGTAGTGATAACGCTAATGAATGGTATTATTATCTTGGTATACATAATGAGCAATATATTTTAAACTACAAACTACCCCACAAACACACCCAAAATCTTCCACAACATTTAAAAACTAAACAAAATACACTAGAAATTTGTCTAATAAACAAAGTATTGAGCTTAAAAAACTTACAATCTTCAAATCATAGAACTTACCTCTTAAATGTTAGACTGGGTGTTGATTCTTAAGGGCTTCTTCAAAAAAAAAATTAATTAATTAATAAATTTTAAAAAAGCTTAGGAGTGTAACAAGTTAACTTTTAGGGGTTGTTTGATTCAGATCACGCCTAGCTATGTTGAGCAGTAGCCGTAGGAGTCATTTAAGGAATTTCTTCATATTATCACTTGGTGTTATTAGTCACTCTGGCATTATTATGAATATCTTATATTTTTTGACATAAATTAAAAAGCATTTGAATGATTCTTAAACGAAAAATTATAATAAATTAAAATATTTATCATAGAAAACTAATTCTTTTTTTTATCCAATAAAATAAAATAAAGTAAAATAAAAATTGAAAAACTAATAGAATACTAATGTAAGACATAGTAAATATTTTTAAGCAAGTATTCAATTGTATATTTCAATATTAAATATTAAAACGGCTGTTTAAACACAGTCATACCAAATGTTGAATTAAATGTGTTTATTCCGATGGGATTAAAAATTGTCCTTTATTGGCCATAAAGTAACACGAGAACCTAATTTGGATCCTAATTTGCTCGCACCTAGCAACAACAGATGCATTTTGTAACTCTATTCATAAAAGATAGAGAACTGGTAAAATTTGTCGTTTAAATCATATTTTATGTATTTTTTATGATTTATTTATTTATTTATTTTGTTAATATTGGATTTTTTGTTTATTCCACGCAAAATGTAAGTTAAATCGCTAAATATGGTGCTACAAGATTTTTTGCTAGCTTTATCCTTGGAGTATATGTACGATATGAATTAGGTTAAAACAGATTGAAATCTGCTTGATTATTGACAGCATTAGAAATAAGAATTAGTTTTTTTTTTCTATGTAGATGGTAAATGAATAAATTGTAAATGTATTTCAGTTAAAAAAAATTCCAAATTCATTAAATTTTTTTTTCTTTTAAAATACAAAATAAACAAACTATTTTTATTTGATGTCGAATGGCTTAAAGTTTTGAATGTTTAAAATGAAATGTTATTGCATTTTATTTTGTATTTTTGGTAAAAGTAATCATAACGTGAACTAATATTTTTATACATTTAAAAAAATTCCTGTTTTTAATCATGTCGGACATTATGGATTCTAGAGAAATCCAAACCATTGCCCATACGCAACAAGCAGCTATGACATTTTGCTAGGTTTCCTAAAAAACTCTATTTAAAAAAATCACGTTAAAATTGGGTGTATAATGTTATATATTTTTTAAACAAATTCGTAGGTTGTTAAAGGAATTTTCAAACTTTTATGAATATTGTATACTTCTTATTGACTAATTTGTATTTTCAAATGCTTTGCTTAAAAAATTCTATGATAACAATTCGATAAGTGGTTTCGGTAGTGGTGGTTATAAATTCAAAATACTGTAAAAAAATCTGTAAATTTACTAAACATTTTATCAGAAACTGGGGTTCTCAGAACTTTTTTTACTCAATTAATCAAATATTTCGATAAAATACGTAAATAATTTCCATTTCTAAAATATTTGCGGTCAAAAATAGTGACTTACACTGAAAGTACTTATGGAATATGGTACCACATGTCTTAGAAAACCATATTTATTTAGACTAGGCATTGTTCAGAAGTCCATCTCGATATGGAATGAAATGTTTTATTTCGAAAAATATAGTGCTTTCAATGCATTATGTTGTCTCATAGGATTCAGTAATTTATAAACTGAAATTTCCGTCAATTGAAATTATGAAGTTTCTAAAGAATAACTGATAGCAGGTAGAAATTATTCCACAACTACATGATATAAAATCTTATACAATGCTATAAATACCCAGCAAATACAGAGCTATCGTTAAACAATCGGCCCACACCCGCTTTGCCGTTACCGATGATATCGGCACGATACCGTCACGCCGCGCCGTATGGGTTCCGTACCTTTTTCGAAATGCCGGGTGACATTTTCCCACTGTTAGGTACACAGCCGGTCCGCTATCGCATCTCCAGCATTAATTGAAAAAAAAAAACAGTGTTGCTGGCGCCATCTATGATTCATCTTGGAACTATACTTGTTAAAAATTTTCATAAATGTACTTCAGTATAGGGTGACGTTGGAGTCGATCGCAGGTTCCCAAGGACAGAATGATAGTGCTTAAACCCATTGACCACTCAGGGTAATAAGAGGATAACATTTCGTTAAGAGCCCACAATAGTCACAGAAAAAGTACGCAAAAAGACCCGGATGATTATGTAAAGTCTATAGGAGCGTTCTTTTCTAATATCTCGCTCAAATTTTAATGTTTTTATATGATTTTTTTTTTTTTTTTTTTTTTTTTTTTGCATAGGCTAGCTTAGGACGATCTACAACCGGGCTAGTTTTTACTTTTTCGATTTTGGTTTCAGATTTTTTTTAAAAAATATTTTAACTTTCAAAACCGGTTGAAACCTGTTCTGAAATTGAAACTATCATAATATAAAAAATATATGAGCAAAATCGAAAAAGTAAAAACTAGCCCGGTTGTAGATCGTCCTAAGCTAGTCTATGCAAAAAAAAAAAAAAATGTAAAAATATTAAAATTTGAGCGAGATATTAGAAAAGAACGCTCCCATAGACTTTACATGATCATCCGGGTCTTTTTGAGCATTTTTTCTGTGACTATTGTGGGCTCTTAAGGGATGCGTTTCTCGTTGAAGGTAAATAGTTGATGGAAAAGTTGCAATTTTGATGCGTTTTTATATTATTTTTTATTCGTGTATTATTCATTAACGTAGTATTACTTCTTTA
Organism: Maratus speculifer; assembly: GCA_964019185.1. NCBI lineage: Eukaryota > Metazoa > Arthropoda > Arachnida > Araneae > Salticidae > Maratus > Maratus speculifer. The sequence goes on along the minus strand of CAXHSM010000227.1, from coordinate 93,943 downwards.
TTTATCATCGATTTATTTATTTTGTAATTGTCTTATGCAAATGTCTTATGCTTTTTTGTTATTGTCTTATAAACTAAACTTAATTTAACTTAATACTAAAATGAATGAACTAATTATCATACCGAATTAATTAAAGCAAAGGAATTTTTTTTTCCTTACAAATCTAAGAATTATGCATTTAATAAAATGAATTATTTTTAGAGGTTTTGAATTGGTTAATATTTTTTATTAGGATTCATAATGTAACTAAATGATTGAATCAATTTATAAATCATTTATTTTTAACATGGAAAAACTTATTTTCATAAATAGTAAGTTGGTAATTTATAAATTTTAATTAGATTAAGAATTCATTTTATGTCTTTTGCAATTTAACAATGTTTTTAATTTAAAAATAAAACAAAAATAAAAATTAATATCAATATTTTTTTTTCTTTAGGTATATAATTTTTATAATGGAAGATATTTCTGATTATTTCTGTACATTTAAGAATACTAGAGTACTTCTAAGTAGTATTCAATAAAATCGGTGAATTTAGAAATTTTTTCCTTGATACTATTTTCGTTTTAGGAATTATAATGTAACTAAACGTGTTAGATTAACAAATACATATTTGTTAAAAAAAAAGTTCGTAATGAATCATTTTTTATTTTAAAAAAATATTTTATGTAATTTGATGACTTACTGTAGAGTATATTTTTAGTGAATATGTATGAATATTATTTATTTTCGTTCGGTGATTTTTTAAAAGGGGGTGGGGGGGGGGGGTTCAGAATCTTTCATTTAAATTTTAAGGCTTAAAAGCTGGGTAGAATTCTTATATTTTTATAGCTTGTAAAATAATTTTAAACATTTTTTAATAATTTTTTTAAACAAAAAAAAATATTTCTTTTAAAATAAATATATAATTAAAAATTAAGTTGAATTAACTTATGAAGTATTTTTTATAATAATAATTATTATTATTTTACGATAAAGATTATAGTGAATAATAATTTTAAGGGGCGATTAAAATATGTTTTTTACTGATTCAAGTGATTGTAAGTCCTTTTTAAAATGAATTGAAATAAATATATAAATAAATATTGGCTATTTTTGAAGTTTTTTCTGTTAGTGCCTCTTAGATTTTATACGAAATACATGAAATTTAGATATCTTGTCAAAATAACTCGTAAAAAATTTAGAAAAAGAATAAATAAATGTCGGTTAAGAGTAAAAATTTTTAATTTGATGCAATGTTGGTAAATCTAATTGGGCAACTATCCGAAATCATGTATCGGTCCTACGTCACTTGCCGGTATAAGTGGCTTATCGATATAAAATCATAAAAAGACCGTTTACGATAACTGGCAGCTGTAAAAGCAGATTCTTATGTTTCAGTTGACGACATGCGGCCGACGCTTTACCGAAACCACGGTGTCCATGCCGACACATAACCGACTCTGCCATATGGTGTCCGATCGTGTGCCGAAAGGTATGTGTTTGTTGGGTAGCAATCATTACATTTTATATTTTTAATTCATATCATGAAATTCTCATGGAACTACACACTGATTTTATCAATCAATACTATATAAAAGAAGATTTAAAAATACTGAAAATTGTTCAAATTGTTTTTGTAAAGAGATAGATGTAAAAGAAAAAAATATTGATGATCATTAATTTTTTTTTATTTTATTCACAAATGTTTAGCTAGTTAACAAGTTCGTTGCCAAAGCTGAGATAGTGCATCTGTTCACAGATGCCAAAGTCATATCACCGATATTATGCTTTAAAGTGCTTAAAAGTTCCAATATATTGCTTTAATTTTTTGTTTTAAAACTTGTCATATATAACTTTCTTCCAATATACCTGTTAAAATTTGAACAAAAAGTAAAACAACTTACTTTTATTCATAGTATTCTCAAAAGCATACTGTGATAAGATACTTTTTACTGTTGTAAATATTTAGTTATTATATCTAGGTTTTGAGAAATAAATGTTCCTTTTTAGTGCTTAGTCTCTTTCTGTGTGCCAAACACTTAACCAATGCATGTATATTCTACAGTAATACTCGTAATCTGTGGTTTAGATAAGAAAATCAATAACGAATTTCCTCGTAGCTTGCAAAGAAACCCAGTTTACCAACTACGAGTATTGTCAAAGACGTAAAAGAAATTTATAAGCTTTAATCAATTTTAATAATTTAAATACAGCTTTAATGTATATGAATTTATGAAATATACTTTATGAGATTTAGTATAATGCAGTTTAAATAATCGCACGTCAAAATGTTAGCAGTATATTCGTTTACACACGTATAAAGTTTTAATAAAAATTAAAAAATATAATTACAAAAATTACTTAATATATATTAACGTAATTATTGCTTTTGAAACTGTGTCTCAAAGAAAGTTTTTCTCTTTAAACATAAATACATCTTTCCAAACTTAAAAGTGCGACTTCAGTAAAATATCTAACAAGCTAAGAATCTTAAGACAAATTTTCAAATATTTTCTTGGGATTTGAAGATTCAAAAAATGTTTCCGAAAACCATTAAAACTAACGACGTATGTTCAGTTTTAAAGAAGCAAGAAAACATACATAAAAACTGCTCATTTTATGTATTTTTACACATAGTAATAATTTTAAAAGCATTTTTTCCTACTAGATTATATGGTATAAAATGATTTAGCTGTATAATAAATATTTTATAATACTGTAATTTCAAATCAGAAAATTGTATATATTGTATATGAATATAACATTTCGTAAATACAAAATCCTTCTGCATTCTAAAAATCTAGGAGATGGGATTTAGATAAAGTTATTGATTAAAATATCAGTCAAAAAATGAAAATCTTGAAAAAATGCTGCTTTATTTATTTATTTTTATTTTTATTTATTTATTTATTTATTTGTTTATTTTTTTTGTATTTTTTAATAAAAAAAAAGTCTGAAAACTTTGAATATTGTAAATAGACAAAAACTTCATTTTAACATGCAAAAATGTTGTAGTGAACATTATATTATTTCATAAATACATAATACATCTGTATTTAAAAATGTATTTGATGGTATTTAGATAATGTTATCGATTCAAATATCTGGCAAAAAAATGGATAATCTTTAAAAAATGCTATTTTGGAAAAATTCTTTTGATTTTTTTATATTTTTTAACAAAAAATTGAAAACTGTAAATAACGTAAACAGACAAACACTTCATTTGACATATAAAAAAACGATAGCGAGCACAAATAATTTTAAAAGGCACGATCTTTTTGTTATATGAATGTTGAAATGCAATTTTTTAGATGCCTTCGGCAACAGTTTTTCACATTATGTATTAACAATTGAAGGCATTGTTGAATGCTCAGCACGTATACGCAAATGCATATTTTGAATGCACAAAATTCCATATGATAACAGAACAGCAAAAGAATTTTATGCTTTAAGCTGTCATTGTATTTTATGCATAGCAATATAATATAAGATGTTCTTTAAAAGCTCAGTTATAAGAACGTGACAGCAAAAATGTACTTTAAGCATTTTTATTTGCAAGAATACGTTATTTATTTAATAATCTATAAACGTCAGTTTAATAATAAATAAATAAATTTTGTAGGTTTTTATGGATATTTTCTTCCATTAATATTTATCATGAAAAATGGTAAGACAGAAATATATTTGAATAGTTAAACATCTAAATTTAACATCGGTCAATACATTGGTTTGTTCTATGTACCCACCAAGTTATATACAAATCGGTTCTTAAATGTGCACATTATCGCGTGATAAAACGGCCACACTAGATCGCGGCCACACTAGAATTCAAAGTGCTGCAACTCAGTCATTGTTTAAGATATAGACAAAACAAAAAATGCTCTGAATTCATTGTATCAATGTCAAATACATAAGAAAAAAATCTGTTTTCAATTTCTAATTTTTTGTACCTCTTTTTAAATTTAATACAATTTTAAAAAATAAAATGGAATACATTTTGAAACTAGGTGACGGATGAAGTTGGCAAACGAACTCGATTGAGGAACCTGTATGTACTATCTACACGCCAAGTTACATCCAAATAGGCTCATTAATGCGCGTGTTCTCAAGTTACAAAAATCAGATCATTTCAAAATGCTAGTCAGTCATGCTTCAGTCATGCTAGAAATTCAAAGTGCTATAACTCAGTCATTTTTTAAGATACAGTAGAAACAAAAAATGCCCTGGAATCTTTCTATTGAGTTAAAACACATAAAAGAAAAATCATTTTTGTAATTTGTGATTTTTGTGTGCCTAATTTCAAATTTTAAAATAAAAAAAATTAAATGGCCTCCATTTTTAAACAAGAAGGCGGATGAAACTGGCCAACGAACTTAATTCAAACATTGGTATATACTATCTACACAACAAGTTACATCCAAATCCGTTCATAAATACGTGTGTTATCACGTGACAAAATTCAGAAGGTTACAAAATGTCAGCCACACTAGAAATTCAAACTGCTTTAATTCAGACATTTTTTATGATATAAACAAAACAAAAAAAATACTCTGAAATCTTTGTATCAAGGTCAAACATATAGGAAAGAAAATTTCAATTTCAGTTTTTTTTTTTTTTACTTTTTTTTAAATTTTAAATGACTGCCATTTTGAAATAAGATGGCGGATGAAACTGGCCAACGAACTCGGTTCAGACATTACTATATTCTATGTACACACCAAGTTAAATCCAAATTCGTTATAAATACGAGTGATATTACATAACAAAAATCAGACCTTTTAAAATGTCAGCCATACTAGAAGTTCAATGTGCCAACAACTCAGGGCATCATCTCAGCCATTTTTAAAGATTGAAACAAAGCAAAAAATGCTCTGAAATCTTTGTATCATTGTCAAACACACAGAATAAATACATTTTTCAATATTTCTGCACTAATTTGAAATTAAAAATTTTTTTTATTTAAATTGTCGCCATTTTGAAACAAGATGGCGGATGATGCTGGCAAACGAACTCGGTCTTTACATTAGTATTTGGACACTTTCAGTTTTTCACATTTTGCCAAATATTTAAAAATATACTTATCGGATTTTCATATTTATCAACATCTTTTTGATAAGCAGGACAATTAGGGGGGGTGTGACAAAAAAATCAAAGAATAATAGAAATATTGTACATGAAAATGCACGAAACGATTTATCGCTGCAGTATACAAATATGTTGATGATATACAACATATAAACAGATTTTTGTAAGAATAGCATTTACATTCACGGAAAAAGAGCGATTTTTTTAATTCAAAAAATTCTGGTATGTTTTTTGTTTATATCATGCAAAGTTTTCAGAACTACGGAAAAATTGGCAAATTGTAGTAGAAAAAACATAGAGCAATTGGAATATAGATATATTAAATATTTTATGAAATAGAAGTAGTTGTATGAAATAATTTAATCTGCGCATGCGCGAAAGATAAAAACGATTTTTTTTTACATCATTTAATAGTCAGTTATATGGAGTAACTCATAAAAAAATTCAATCAAATATCATGAAAATTAAAAAAAGATATCATTCTTATAGTAAACCGTATTTCCTTTGCTCTTTAAAAACAGCTGAATTATAAGGGATTCTCTACAATTTGACATTTTATATTAACTGATTTTTAGGAAAAAAATAGTATTTAATAAACACAATGTCTAATAAAATATTGCTGCTAAGAATGTTGCACCTGTTATAGAAAAGAAAAAGAGCTTTTATTCACATTCAGGGCCAAAACTAAGTGAGGAAGGGGGGCGGGGTATGTGCTTCCTAGTGCTAGGGGCATGTACCCCTAGCACCAGGGCGAAAAGATGCCAAATGTAGATTTTCTTTGACGATTTTTTTTCATGTCTATGTTTAGCATGATCTTGTTAAAATCGTCCTATCTGGGGAATGCCAAAGCATAGAAGAATCTAATGATGATGACATAAAAATGCTGTATAAAGCAGATTCTTTTTTTCGATTAGGTTTCACGATTTTAAAGTGCCGATTTTTAACAAAGCAGATTGCGTTGTTCGACATTATATATTTTAAAATTTAAAATAAGTCGGTTATTAAAAAATTTTAGAAATATTCTTTGTAAATATACTTTGCGAAGGAGAGGGGAAGGAGGTCGCCAAAATCCGCGTTTGCCTCAAAATAAAAAGGATGATTACATAAGGATCCTTTCTTACATAAGGAATTTTTTTCGATTCGGCTTCAAGACTTTAATAAATCATTATGTAACAAAGCAAATACTTAGTTTAGTATTGCACTATCTACCATTGAGCATTTGCAAACTTTCAACTTTAGAGATTTTGTCTAATATTTAAAAATATACTTGCCGGATTCTTTTTAAATTTCCTGAATATAAAGGTTATGTTTGATCTCATATCTATCAAAGTTTATTTGATAAGGAGGAAAATTTGGAGGACGACAAAAATCAAACAATAATAGGAATATTTGGAAACATTTTGTACATTGAAATGCTTGAAAACATCTGTTGCTGCATAATAGAAATATATGTGGATATTGTAAAGTATGGCCACAAATTTTTCAAAAAATAGCACTTACATTCATGAAATCTAGAGTCTTTTTAAGTGCAATTGAAATATATATATATTTAATATTTTCTAAAATATGAGTAGTTGTCTGAAATATTTTTTTAATCTGCGTGTTCGTGAACGATAACACTTAAACTTTTATATAATTTTAAATATTCAACTCTATGGAGCTACTCGTAAAAAAATCCAATGTGTCCAAAATACACTAAAAAAATTTCAACATTGCCTTTTTGACTCCTAGCGTTTAAAAATGAGTTCAAAAAAGCAATGTACGAGACATTCTATGGACTATAAGTCTTTTAAATCACGCGAATTTTTTAAACTTTTGATAAATTTCTTGCTGAAAAAAGATATGTGCTGCCATATACTTTTGTTATTTGATTGTAGCATTATAATTTAAGTATTTGTTCAATATAATCTTTTTTTTTTCTTTTACTCCAATTAAAAATATTTTTCAGGGAAAAATAAATTGAAAACAAGAATAAAACTTTATATATTTAAAATATACTCTTTTATTTATAATATCAAAGAATTTAAAGGTTTTAAAAATGTTTCTTCTTGTCCAAACAAATGATAAAAATGTTGAATTTTTCGATCAACAGTTTTCACTGTTCATATTTTTTTTTCTCACCAAGGAATAAAAAAGGCATGAATGAAAATTTAGATGCATTAAATATATTCATTTAGCTATACATCAAAACATTTTAAAACTGTAAAAGATGTCTTTCATTTTAAGATAAATAATTGAAATATTTAATTTTTTCCTCAAATTTCTTAATTATTTATTAATTTTCACATTGCAGAATTAAAAAAAAATACTGAATTACGCTTATCTGTTACTTATTGTTCATTCTTAAGTGTAAATAATTTTTAGTACAGTCTTTCCATTCCTGTGAGCCAATAATAAAACTTGAAATTTCAAGCATGTACAGGGTGTCCAGTTAATGACTGACCCATTTTGAATGTCAATAACTAAAAAAAAATAGTTTGAGATAAAAATGTGCGGTTTGCTGCATTGTTATCAGAAAATCAATAAATTTTTAGCTGCGCACTTTCTTAAAATATTTCGAATTTGGGCCAACAGATGGCGCTGGTGGCGGCAACAGGCTCTCGGAATTCAGATATTATTCTAGTTTTCACACGCACAATCTTTTTGACTCATTTCGCAGGATCGAATCTCAGTCAACATGTTGAATCGATTCTCCGCTCACCTGCAGGAATAGAGTTTGTTGGATTGCAACAGTTTTATAATAATATTTATGATTGTTTAATGTCTGTTTTGCTTAATAAAAACCAACAAAACATACTTTTAATAAGCATTGACTTTTCCCACATTTACCATAAATAAAATGTATTCAAAAAATGTTTCTAAACGGTTAACTGATTCTCTTTTTACGTACAATAAATTAAAAATATGGGATGAACACCGCTTTTTTAAGTTAAAAAAATCTTAATGTTTAATTTTAACATTTCTTCCTTCAATTAGTATGAAATTGTATTAAAAAAATTAGTAGTGTTAAAAAGCTTGTTTTGTCCAAACTCTTCTTGTCCACGTCGTGCAGTAAAATCAGTTAAGTGGTTGAAACAGTGGTACGGAAATATTGTTGGGACAAGTTCCCTGTCTAAAAAAAAAAAAAAAAAAAAAAAAAAAAAAAAAAAAAAAAAACGAGACAATGATTTATAAACTGCGTGACAGTGACACATAAAAATATAATAAACCTTAGAATGAAGAAATCCATTTTGCAAAAAAATATTGATTTCGACGGAGAACGTAACATACAAAACCAGCTGCTAAGGCAGAAATCTGCCTAAAACGAAATATTGTTCATTTTTCCGAAAACCTAAATTTATCCGTACATTATATTCATATTTTGACATTTATCATTATTAAAAAAATATTCTAAAAACTTTTTGAAAATTATATATGAAAAATTCTAATGTTCTAGTAATTTGGTAATATTTATATTTTTTAAAATTCAGTAGAACAAAAAAATAAGTAAAATAAGTAGCACTATAATGATTCTAAGATGATTCAAGACCTATTATGCTTTCTGTGATGAAATTTTGAAGAGGGGTGACTCGCAGGATATAAAAATAAATAAGTAGCTTTTTTTTAAGCATCCTTCCATTTCAGCGTAGAAGAGAGAAGGATTGTGTGTAAAAAGCATCTTAAAATCTGTCGTGGCTTTCTTAATAAAATTTTCTGATACGCTAAACGTCAAAATATAAATATAATGTGAAATCCATTCGGTTTGCGGAAAAATGAAAAATATTTCGTTTCAGACAAGTTTCCATCTTAGCAGGTAGTTTCGTATGTATTTTTCTCCGTCCTGATCAATATATTTTTTATGTTTTTGTAATAGATAAAATACAGCGGAGCATTTATTCTAAGGTGTAATATATTTTTACGTGCCGATTTATAAGTCACTGTTTTGCTTTTATTTTAGACATGGAACTTGCCACCAATATTTGCGTACTACTGTTTTAACTTCTGATTTCACTACACAACGTACAGGCAAGTTGAATTTGCTTGATCCATCTTTTAAAGTTTTTGACATTACAATTTTTTTGAGATACAATTTCATACTATTTAATGGAATAACTAATTTGATTAAGTATTAAGATTTTTTTAACTTAAAAAAGTGTTGTTTATCTCATATTTTCAATTTATTGCACGTAAAAAGAGAATCAATTAACCGATTACAAAAAAAAAAAAAAAAAAAAAAAAAAAAAAAAAAATTATACAATTTACTTATAGTAAATGAGTGAAAAGTCAATGCTTAATAAAAAGTATGTTTTGTTGGTTTTTTTGAGGAAAGTAGACATTATTCAATCATAAATATTATTTTTGTTTCCCTCCAACAAACTCTATTTCTGTAGGTGAGTGGAGAGTCGATTCAACATGTCGACTGAGATTTGACTCTGCGAAATGAGCCGAAATAGCTCATGCATATGAAAACTAGAGTAATGTCTGAATTTTGACAGCCTGTTGGCGCCGCCGGCGCCATCTGTTGGCCGAATTTCGAACTATTTTAAGAAAGTGTATACCTAAAAATTTATTGCTTTTCTAATAACAGTGCAGCAAACCACGCATTTTTATCTCAAATAGTTTCTTTGTTATTTAAATTCAAAATGGGTCAGTCATTTACTGTACACTAGGGTGGATTGAAAAATCGAAATTCGGATAATCGAATCGGCGCGTTATGCAAAAGTTGCCTTTTATGCATACTAATTCACATATGTTTTTTTATTGAAATCCATTCATATCTTCCGGTGCCCCAAACGCCTCAAAAATAGTTAAAAATTGAAATTTTTATAGATTTTATAATTTTTTTTTGCTTCTTAATATTTTTAAAATTATTTTTGGCGCGGGTTGCAAAAGTTGCCTTATATATATATTAGTTCAATTTTTTTTTTAATTAAAATCCATTCATATCTTCTGGTGCCCCCAAGCGCCCCCAAAATAGTACAAAAAATGAAATTTTTATAAAAATTTATAATTTTTGCTTTTTTAATTTCTTTTAAATTATTTTATCAGCGGGATAAAAAAGATGCATTTTATAGTATATTAGCATGCATCCAAATAATTTTCGACTTTGATAAATTTCTTCCAATTCCCCAAAACTTTTAATTATTTGCTGAAAATCGAGTTTCATGCAAATTTTGAGCTAAAAAATACAAGTAAAATTAACAGTTAAAGGATAATTTATCTAACGTAAAACGTAGATCGGGAGGATGAGAAATCGTTTATCGTATTTTATTAAGTGTATAAAATAAACTTTTTATACTTTATTATTTGAAAGACAACATAGATAGGAGAGTTCTCAGCAATGAGCAGCAATATTTGCATAGCAACATCACGTGGTGAATGTGGTTCTGATCTGGCATTAATGAAACCTGGTCCAGTTTATCACTCAAGATGGCTAAAACCTGCGTGTAGAGTTTTAAGGTTGTAAGTGGCTACAGAAAATCCTTCTGATAGTCTCATTACTCTTACAACATATATTATGAAGGTATATGCACCTGTATAGTTTCATATCAAAACAAAGCCATCCATAACTGAAGGAGCGCGTCATATTTGGAAACTTATCACATATTATAGATATTTGGAACCCAATTTAAGAAAGATCGTAGATGCTATTATTCAACGAAATAGTTTTTTTCCTCCCTGAAAATTTGCTATTGCTCACAGATAACAGAGAGCATATCAGATCTTTAGCAATACGAAAGCTAATTTTGCTAGAAATAAGAGAAAATCACCAGAAATGAGAATTTTCAAAGTACCCCAAATAAACTTCAAAGCGAAGGATTATTTTGAACTTATTGACTGGCAACGAGTTGGACATGTTGAACAACCTCTTTTGATGAATGTGCCTTGTGAAGAAATTGAGAATGTGATAAAAGTTGTAAAAACGAATGATTGGTCAAAATTTCCATGCCATACCCAAGCGGTTGAAAGATGCGTTCGATTAGTGTCTGAGGCATCAGAAACTGTATCTGGACAAGAAAAGAGACATTGTTTTATACTATAAAACACTATGATACCAAAAAAAAGATTACAAATTTTAAAAATATGTAAATTTCGAAATTGAAGGATGTATAACTTTCTCTACGTAAGTTCGATTTTTGTAATTTTTATGATTTAATGCTTTGATTTTTAAATTTATATGTGGTTTATTATAGTAAAATTAATGTTATTTATAACCTTATACGTTATTAATTAAACTGTTTTCAAAAATTGTAAGCATTTTTCGTAAATTATAATTCTTAATACATTTTTGTAAAAATTTCAGTTTTTAATTATAATTGGTGCATCAAAGATGTGAATAGATTTTGATTTAAAAAATATATGGGAGCTGCAGAGTTATGTAGTATTGTAATAACTTTCCAACCCAGTGCCAAATGAATTTCAAAAAGTAAAATAAAATAAAACAAAACAAAACAAATTTTTTTCAAGAAAATTTCAATTTTAAACTATTTTTGGGGCACTTGGGGCACCGGAAGATATAAATGAATTTTATTTAAAAAAAATATGTAAGCTAAGATAGATAAAAGATAGCTTTTGCACCCCGCGCCAAAAGTAATTAAGAAAAAATAAATAAACAAAAAAATATAAAAAAATCATAAAAAACTCAATTTTTAATTATTTTTGGGGCGCTTGGGGCACCGGAAGATATGAATGGATATTAATTAAAAAAATCCTGTAAACTAGTATGCATAAAAGGCAACTTTTGCACGTCGCGCCGATAGTGATTTCTAAAAAAAGTTTTTTTTCCTATACTTTTCGATCCACCCTACTGTACACCCTGTACACAAGACCTCGATTTCGTATCAACATTTAATGTAAAAATTTGTACTGAAATAAACAAGTCTGAAATCTATTACTTGCCATTTCCTAGTAAATGAATATGATGTATTTATATAATGATTTTCAATAAAATATGGGACCTGTCAGCCGTACCTGATTTTCTTATTTTATGTGATGACCCTTATGGAACATAATGACAAAAACATTACATCATGTTTTGAATTCTGATAAAATTAAAGAATCAAGAAAAAACACCATATTGTAGGCATTTATACTTCCGCAATAAAAAAAAAAACAATTAGTTTAATCTTTTAATAAAAAGATATGTCTCGTCTGATGAAATTCTTTTTAACCAAGAAATATATTAATATTCTGCAATTATATTTTAACGATCTATTTTAATCATAAAATCAAGAGCTTAATGTTTTTCTTAGTATAATATTTTCTGAAATACTAATTAAAATATCACTTTATGGTTTTTTAAAGCGGTTTTGAGTCATTTAGATGTTTACTTTTAGGTTATGTTGTTTAAAATTAATGCTAAATAACCCTTTTTTATGATTTATTTTATTGCCTCCAAAGCATCAAAGCTAATACTATTTCATTGTTGGTTCAATATTTTTCAAAATTTTACATCACATATCCATTAAGGGAATTTTTATTACAGTGAAATATACACTTTTTGGAATATTAAATAATCTAGCAATTTTTTCTTCATAAAGTATTCCGTTAATAATTATAAATTTTAGCTTTTTTAAACATTAAAAATATGCCTGAGTTGTGTATAAAAACTATTTATATAAGTTTTTAAAATTAAGTGCGTTTGCTTTCGGAAATATTTAAAATTCTGGTGTTTTCAATTTTACTTATCTACTTACTTATTTAAGGAGCCGTGAAAAATATTACATCTTTTCGAAGTAAACTAATAATGTATCATTACGTGAAAATCAGAACATATTCAAAAATTAGTTAGCACAATTCAATTTTATAATATCATTAAGACATACACGTGGAGCAGTTTAAATTAATAAACTTCCTATTAAAATCTTATAGTAAATTTATTTAATGGGAAGACATTAATATATTATCAGTCTATTCTGATAGGTCCGAATTACCGACATGTTTGGTTCAATTCAATCGTTACATCTACGTTAAAAGGAAAAAAATGGATGAAAAAAAAGAGATTGACATAACAATCGACTGATAGATTCCGCTAGTATCACCGAGGAAGCATTCTTAGCAGTCCACTTTATAGAAACTTTCTTATCACTAAATTTAATTATAACAAAACCATAAATTGAAAAACACTATTACTCGGAGTTTCTTTTCAAAATTCACGTAATTTGATATTCGCACGTTGTTCTTTGAATATCATTTGTTTAATCGCTGCATTCCCATAACTCAGTTTACGAACAAACAAACTGAAATCTTGCTACTCAGAATCTCCATTCACGCAATTAATCATCTGTATCTGCAATGATAGACATACAATCCAAATACGTGGAATATTTCTGCAACACTAACTGAAAATAATAATTAACAATTCTACACTGTAAAAAAAAAATCTGTAAAGGTACTAAACATTTTCTAGGAAACTGGGATTCCAAGAACTTTTCATGTAACGATAACAGGAAAAATCCATGTAACCGATTCTAAAACTTAAGTTTTTGTTGTTACCGTTTCGGGAAAAGTTCTTGGAAACCCAGTTTCCTAGATAAAGTACAGTACCTTTACAGATTTTTTTTTTTTACAGTGTAGCTAAAATTGTTTTCGATAGCGTTGTGAAAATGTTACGCCAAATAAAAAGATTTTACAGAAGAGATATTAAAATTGCAGGAGCAAAAAATGTGTTTTCAAAACATTCATTTTTTAAATTTGTTTAATTTTAAAGGAGCATGTTCAAAGTGTTTTGAAAATGCTTTAGACGTGTACTTCGATAGTATTGTAAATTGTGTGATGTTGACAAAGTGTTGAGCAGGACGGTGCTATTGTATGAACATATTTTCATCAACACTGTTTACAACACTATTTCCACACAATTAACAACACTATTTTTAGAACACATTTCTAGATAGCAACACTTTTTCAACATATTAAGAACACATTCCTAAATATCAACAGTTTTTCAATTTATTAAGAACGAAATCATATTACAAATAATGCTTTACATTTGAAGTTTTCTAATTCACAACACATTAATGTGTTGTTAATTTAGTGACAAAAAGTATTACAAAATATGCTTTTTTTGTGTGTTGAGAATTTGCAGTGTAGCTAATTCACTAGTATACATTCTGCCGTGACTGCATCAAATTCTTAGTGCATTTTTGAAATAATGAATTCTACATTTTTCTTAATGTCAAACGCATTTTTTAAGCTTCTCATCATAACATGTATTTATTTTGATTATTATTGCACTTTTCCGATATTTTTTGAGTACCACTTAATAATTTTTTCAAGCTTACCAAAAATTTCATTTTTAATTAAAATCCAATAAAAATTTTGGTATGAATTGAAATAAATTTTACAGGTTAAACAATGCAAAATGTATGCAAATTGTAGGAATTTTATCATACTTAAAAAAAAAAAAAAATACAATTTGAAAATATCTACTCTATATTACTTATCCTATGGGAGAAAATGCACGTTTTGCTAAAAAAAAAATTCCTTCTAAATTCTCAAACATTGTATTTAATGGAGGATTTCTCGATTCAGTGTATCCGGATAGTGGGTTAAACATCCATACTATTACGGAACTAAGTGATTCATACACGCCTGTATGCCACGGTCAAATACCTAATCAATCCAGGTCGGAGTGTTTCGTTTAGTCTTCCAGTTTTTTTAATTCTTGTATGAAACAATCAGTTTTCTTTATTCAAAATAAAATTTTACTCATAGTTATCAATTTAGTCTTCCATCTTTTTTGTCATTGTGTTGTACATCCATATTTTTTTCTTTAACTTATACCGAATGGTAAATATTTTAAAATCTTGGCTTGTTTTGAAAAAAATAATAATAATTAAATTTTCTAATGACGTAAAAATTTCGCAATCATGTCATTCGAATAATTATTTTTTTGTAATTATTACGACAAAGAACATTCATTTTTCTATAAGTAAATTTTTCAGGTGACGGGATTTTCTATTAAAGCTATTCTTCTTTAATTATTCCAATTCTTTTATATGTAGTATTTATATTAATAAACGACAATCCACTTGAAAGTAATAAAACTTTTGGCATAACAAAGTAAGCTGTTTTTTTTCACTTAAAAAAGATCATTGTTAATGTGTTTTAAAAAATTACAAAATGCATAAAATGTATTTAGATTTTATTATCTTTAAAAAAGTTAGTATTAACCCGAATTTTACCTTACACTGAAATGTGCTATAAAAAAATTGAAGCTTAATGTTTTTAAAGTATATATGTATACTTGTTTTATTATTTTCTTGACACTGGTTTATTATCACAGTCGTTAAAAGGTGTTTAAAGTTTATAAAGGAAAAACACCAGTTTGTTAAATTAAAGTTTGGTTTTACTACGGAAATTTTTTCCTTCGATAATGTAGTCTAAAGCTTCTTTATTGTTTTTGAAAGAAGATAAAACAGTTAATACATCTTTCTAAACTGTAAAATATTTTATCAAATTATCAAATAGAGAAAAATAAAGCAAATGGAGATTTTTATTTTCACACATTAAAAAAAAGAAGTATATATATCTGCTTGAAAAAAATTTTCTGTCTGAAGAAGTATTTTTTCAACATTAGAAAATTATTTTAAGCAAAGTATTAATCATGAGTGTCTCACGAAACCTTCATACTTAGTGATAATATTCTGGAAGAAATCTATAAAAAGTATTTATTGCTTATTATCTTTTACAAAATTAGCAGTATAACAAATTTTATCTTGTATAAAATGTATTACCATAAAACCCAAGCTCGGTGTTTGACAAACTATGGCTTTAATCCCTATTTTATTATTTTCTTCAATATGGTTAACCTTGATATGTGTTATAGCTATCCTTCATATGTGCTAACAGGTTTGTAAAAAATATTACGTTGCTCCATTAATTTTGTTTTATTACGTACAAAACGTTTTATTGAGTAATTCAGCCTTATGCTTACATATTGTGTTAGAAAAAATATATACTAGTTAATGCACATTTCCGATGTTTAACATATTTTCTAAAATTATAAAATGAAGAAAAGAAAACAAATAGCGGTGATTTTATTAACAGACATATAGTTATGCGTTTCATGGAAAAATTCATGGAATCTGAAGAGTATACTTTTTCAGAATTAGAAATTATTTAAAAAAAAATATATTAATTATGAGTTTCGCATGTAACTTTCATACTTCCTGATGATTTTTTGGATTTTTTTTCCGTTTATGGAAGCTTGAAGCATATAAAAAATATAAAGAGAGAAAGAGGAGAATATAAAATAAATAAAATATTATTTATGAATTAAAATTTCTACGTATATTACGATAACTATAATTCTATGCAAATTATTTGAAATATTTAATAGAATTTATATAATCAGCATGCAGTTTTACAAAATTTTATAAACTACAACAATATACATATCATGCACTTTTTCCAACATGAGCTAAGTTCACTTCTAGGCTTGAGCTTCTAAAAAAAAACCAAGCAGTAGTTATAACATTTTTCTTATAAATAAATGTTTTTGAATACATTCTCAAATCCAGTTCAAGCCGCAAGTTAGCGAATATTTCGTATCATTTATTTGTTTAAATAAATTAGTTGCCAAATGTTTTTTTACGATTAACTAGTAATTTTAAATGTAAGCTTATTCAAAATGAGAGAATTGTTTTAGATTTTAAAATATAACTCTTTGTTACCTATTTAGAAAATAAAATATTTATACATATAAATTTGAAGCGAACAACAAGAAAAAAAAGCATGAAGATATTAAAATAAAAACAGGGCCGATTTGGAAAACTCCATATTATACATTAATAATCTTTATACATTACATGCGTTTTTCTTAAAACTGCGCGCTTGTAACTCTATTGAAATGCATGTTTACAAGCACTTTGTCAAATTCCTTTAAAGCTAGATAGATTCTTTTGCACATTCTTTTGCACAGATATGCATAAAATGATTATACCTACAATCTCTACCGACAGTATTCTATATCAAAGACGTGGATTTTAATGGTTGCGTTTGGAAGGTGTTTTTAGCTCACAGGCTATCATAGCCTGAGAGCTTATGTGCTCGCCCGTTCTGTATGTATGTACGTGCGTACGTAACGCGATAACTCAGGTTAAAAATATCCGATCAACTTGAAATTGTGTATGTAAGTATATCCTGATATGGCGTTTAATTGATTAGTTTTTGGAGTTCATGCGATATGCGTAAGGGAAGAACGGGAGGTTCATGCTCCTCCCCTTCATCGATATAAATGGGTTTTTCATGCAAAATTATTTTTCGTTCAAAATTTAGAAATAGGATCATTCCGATGAGGCGCCTTCATGATTAGTATTAGGTGTTCATTGGATAAGTATAAACTGGAGGAACGGGGGTTTTAATGCCCCTCCCCTTAATTTATACCAATGGGTTTTTCATGCAGAATTATCATCTTTCGTTCAAATCTCTGAATAGTTTTGGAAGTTTAATGTTTAAGTATAAAAGAGGCGATAACTCTGCTTAAATTATATAAGTGAGTTTTTATTAAGAATTTTCCGATTTGCTCTGAATTTTGGATATAGATTTTCTATATGATAAAGCTTGTCCCTGATTAGTTTAGAGGATTCAATGATTAAATATAAAAAGGGGAAAGGGGGGAGGGCTGTTTCCCCTCCTTATTTTTTTTTTTGAACGGAATTAATTCTTGAAAATATAAAGCTGTAACGTACAATTAGTATGCGTAGCCTGTGAGCTCAATGCCATCAGTTCAACTGGGCAATATTCTTTTTATTTATTATTTATTTTTTTATGTTATTTATCTGCTATATATTTTTTGATACAATATTGTGTCCTTGCGTTTGACTTCTACTTCAATATTTAATTAAACATTAAAAGTAAAATATTTAGCAAAGAAAGTAGAACACAATATAATAACACCACCATATATAAATGTGTTTGAAATCAATTTTTTTAAATGTTATTTTAAATGCAATTTTTTAAAAAGTAAACTAAAGGATATAATATTTGGTTTACTTTTTAGTATTATAAACTTTAATAAGCTTCTTACAATGAAACATTAAATTAACTATATATATATATATATATATATATATATATATATTCATAATTTTTTTATTATACTAAAACAAAATATACAGCGCGGTACATTCTTTTTATTATTATAAAAAGTCAGAAACAAATAATTATTGAATTTTAAGTAAAACTTTAATCATTCTCATCCCTGTTCTTACCAAAAAATTCTGTTGAATAAACGATAAATACACTCTAAATGTAAGTATTGAAACAGAAGTATATTTTTTACGAGATTGCTTTAATAGATAAAGGAGTGCAAAGAGTTTTGTGGTTCCATGAAAATATATCGCACGTTGTCTGATCAATGGGACTTTCTCATAGGTCATTAAGTGTAAAAGCCTTATTACAACAGAGCCAATTTAAAAACAGGGAAAATTTCCATCAGTTAATATAAATAAAATCTAATGCATTGTTCATGATAGTATTTTTTTCTTCAATAAGGCATTTATATAATACAAAAATTTCATTAAAATTTCCATGTGTAATTTTGCCCAGTTGGACCTTTTGTAATTTGATGTTTCATACATAACAACCTAATATATGGATGTGAATCCTATCGATGTCAAGCTCATAAAACATTAGTATGAAAGTTTAAAGAAACTAGTAGCATTGGTGATCATCCAAGAACTGTCAAAACAAGAGTGAGTGATTAACATTATAGAAGGTTCATCAAAGGTGGCCACTACACTGTAAAAAATGTCAGATGTTTCTGAATATGTAAAAATGTACTATAATGAGAAACGAAAATAAACAGTGACTTCTTCTAACTCACCCAAGGTTTCAAAAAACGTTCCTTTGCCTCTAAAAATCCCAGAAAGTTATTTGTTTTCGAAATTTAAATAAAAATGTTTAAAAATTAATTTTTATTAGCTGCCCGTCCATTTCGGAAACGTTCCTAAGTAGCTTTTACAGTACAATAATCATTTTTCTCAAATCAAAATATCACTTTTTCGGATTCTATCAATTTACAAGTAAACAGTTTCAGTTGCTTAACTGATTTTGTGCATGCAATTGTAGCAAAATAATGTCAATTTTTATATTAATGTTAATACTGTTAATATTGTATGTTAATCTATTAAAAGTGCTCTCTGAATATCAAAATATTTTCGTATAAATTGGTAGTATCCGAAAAAGTGATATTTTGATTTGAGAAAAGTGATACTGTAAAATCTACTTAGAAACGTTTCCGAAATGGACGGGCAGCTAATAAAAATTACTTTTTATAAATTTTTCTTTAAATTTCGAAAACAAATAGCTTTCTGGAATTTTTAAACGTAAAAGAACGGTTTTAGAAACCTTAGGTGAGTTAGATGAGGTTACGGTATATTTTCGTTTCTGATTACAATGCATTTTTATACATTCAGAAACATCTGACATTTTTTACAGTGTACATTAAAAAAACTTTGCTCTTTTCTATCAGGAATAATATGTGAATATCCAAGATCAGATAAAAAGGTGAGATTTTTAAAATCCCATGCCGTATTTCTAATTATGTTATAAATATTTAAATTATCCCATCTTTGGCGACTAGATTACAAACATGAAGCTATATTAAAATTATTAAGCGACGAATATTAAGCTGAAAATTTTCAGGGTTATCCGATTGTTCAAGGGCCCCGAACCCACAAAATTCGTGGTGCACGGTGCGCACTTTCTGTCCGCGATTCTTTCGCTTTTCTTCTCTAACCTGACTCTCCAGTGGAAGTCAGAAATAAAAGAAAGAAAAAAAGCTTGGAAAACTAAAACTGGACAAACTTAAAAAGAAAATTGATTAAACGTAAAGCATCGAAAAACAGAAAGGATCGTTCTTAAGGCCCCCTAATCCAACACACGACCCTTGGGAATTCGAGCTTGATAGTCAACATTTCTAACAAATACACCCTAAGTTTGAATCATTCATGCACTGGATACAGGTCACACAACAGACCTTACAAATTATGTTATTTTTAAGTAAGACTGCAACATAAATGCAAACAGAGTATTTTTAAAAGCAGAGTATACAAAATTATGGAAATAGTCTCTGAAACGATTTTTAGCGGTTGCATAGGAATGCACAGTTGTGCAACTGTTAATTTAACCCTGTATCACACATTTTTTCTTTTGATTATGATATTCATGTTTTACTGATGAGGTGCTATTGCTCTTGATATATTTACTGTAAAACATTAGTGTAACGTCACTTCATAAAACTGGTGGCAGCCTTGCTGCCACCAATTTGATGGAGTATTTTAACCGATATAATCGGTGTAACATTGCCATGTTACACCAGTAATGCATGTTTTTATTACACCATTATGTAAATGAAAAATTACTCAATGAAGTATAAATCGTAGCTGACACCAATCTTATGGGGTAACGTGATCACAAATGTTTTACAGTGTTGCTTAGTAGTGGTCCCGGAACTTAGTAGCGGTCTCTGAGGCTCTGAGTTTGAATACCGACAAAGATATGTATGCAATTCTGCGTTCAAAGATAAATATATATGTAATGGTGAAGGAAATAAATTGCTATATCTTTTGTATGTGTGTGCTATCCGTTTTTGTGCATAAATAAGGATCATTCGAGACGACAGCCATAATTGATACATACATCAAGGCAGCCTCCGCTACGCTTCACTGCAAATACCTAAAGAGATTCTATGTTTATAACACGAAACACCTATTTTAATTTTAATTTTAATGTATCCTAATACATTTTTAGTGATTTTATAATATTCTACTATTATTATCACAATAACATTTTAAAAATTGAATTTTAATTTAATTTATTTATTTTTAGATATTTTTATGATAATTATCCATAGAGATAAACAAAGTGCATTCTATATAATTTATGAATATAATATAGAAATGGAGATAAAAAAATAAACATACCCAGATTATACTAAATTATAAAAGAATTGAGTGAATGTTTTAATCTTGGAAAGGAGACAAATGTAAATATTTGTAAAAAAAAATATTATTTTTACACAAACATGCATCTAAAGAAGATATTAAATGTTAAAAACATAATAAATCGCTACTTATTCCGGACTTTTCAAATAAATAATCCCTCCTTATATTTATTCGAAGCGAAATTTTCTTTCGTCAATATTTACATTAAATGCCTGCTCCTTTTTCAAATAGCATAAAAAAATAAAAAACACAATTTCATTATACTTACCTAAATCATTCTTTCATGAATAAAAACCTTTTGCTAAAATTTAAAAATTTATTGTATTCCTAAAAGATTTTATTTAATCGGAAAAGAATGCTTTAGATTGTTTAAACATTTGGCGTTATCTTCAAAAGATTTTTTGTCATTTCATTCAGTCTAATAATCCGCCTTTTCAAGGTTTGTAAATCATTTTTTGTCTTTAGTAAGTAAAATAAAAAATTGAATATTTTTTATATTCCGAATTTTTATGTTTATAAACATGTATATTTTTCAGACAGCTTTACCCTTTACATATCAGTTATGTTAATCAATTGTTGACCAGCAGTTTTACGAAATTTACGCTTAAATATATATATATAATTTCAAACATTAATTTTAAGTGTTTTTATACTCAAATATTCCATGATTAAGTAAACTAAATTGACATACAGATATTTTAGTAGATGTTATGAAATAGCATTATTCGAAATAACTACGAGAATTTCTGAACATTAAATTTTCCTTTATTTACTCATAGATATTTTGTTGTTAAATCAACCAAATATTGCTATTCAATAAATTCTTATAGGCATTTTAATAAAAAATCACCTTATTTTATAAGTGTTTTATCATTTTAGTTCGTTGAATCCACAAGAGAATGCATTATTGTTGCGACCACATTCGCACGATAATGTTAAACAATTTTTTCAAATCTCTGGTTCACATTTCAGTATTTTTAAACTATTCATTTTGTATAAGATATCTAACGTTTATGTCGAATGCTATATATAGTCAATAATAATAATAGTGATAATTAAAATAGTTTCACAACAAAAAATATTGGCCGATGGATGCATAGAAATTTTGCTGTAAATTCACACTATTTAAGTTTTTCAGTTTTTGGTATATTTTGTGAAATAGTATTAATCAAAATATCTACCAGAAATTCTTAATATTAAATGTCACTTTATTTACTCACAGCATTTTACGGTTAAATAGGACAATGTTTACCATTATATAAATTCGCATAGGCATTTTGAAGAAAAATAACCTTACTTTTAAAATGTGTTACCATTTTAGTTTGTTGCATCCAAAAAAGTATACATTATATTTCTGACGGTATACGCAGGATAATTTTAATCAATTCTTTCAAATTTCTGATACACACTTTAATATTTTTTACCTATTAGTTAATAATAATAATAATAATAATAATAATAATAATAATAATAATAATAATAATAATAATAATAATAATAATAATAATAACTAAATTAGTTTTATATTTACAACCTATCTTTTAAGAACTGATTTAAACACTAAAACTTTAGAAAAGAGGAAGAATGAATATTACAATTTATATTATATTTAAACCAAATATATTGAATTCAGATTACTTAAACCCAACATTTATTAAAATTCAGAAAAAAATCAAGGTTAAGTCTTTAGTAACTTACTAAAAATAATATAATTCTCGTGAGCTTAACAAAATACTTCAGAAAACTTTTATAACTTACTTCTTTTTGAAGATGTAGATTCAGTTTACTTTTTAAATAAGATTATTTTGAAAGAAAGGTCGTAGTGTAAGAACAGAGAGCTTTTTTACACTTATGTCTAGGGCGAAATAAAATAGCGTATTCTTGTAGCAAACGAAGAATTTAACTGCTCCTAAAAGACACTAATATTCAATATACAAGATTTATATATTTATATTAGAATTTTTTTATCAAAACCAAACAATCGGATGTAGAGCATTAAAAACCAGCAACATACTAATTACTTAAAATGGCCCGTTAATATTACAAATCAAATTAGCAAACTGACATTTTTTTAAAAACTTATTAAAGTTTAATTGAGCACATAACATCAGACTTTTTAATATACAAGATGAGTTATAAATTATGTTTGCCAGTTATAAGGAATATATATCCTAAAAACAAATAAGCAGGATGGGTTTAAGCATTAAACAGAGATTTGTAGACCTGTGTAAGTCGCCGTTTTCTCAAAAGTTCTATTTTTGATTACCTGTCGAAAAATGTGTCTCTAAAGCTATTAAACGCTTAAAAAATAAAAGCATCTTACTTATTTAGCTTAGTTAATAAAATAACTATTTTGTTTTGTTGTTACATTTTATAACATGCAGTATGTAATTTCAATCTCCCCTAATATGGCACATGAGCGTATTAGAATTAAATTATCATAACACTTACATATATTCCCATTTTGACGTAAACAACTTTTAATATTATAAAGAATATTAATATTTAAAATGTTTATTAAAAATAATATATTTTTATTATTAATGATTTAGGAATTATGTATTTACCAGCGAACAGAGGAAGCGCCTTGTACATAATTCAACTGTTCTTAGTTATACATATTTTCGATGCGGAAATATGCCCATATTAAAACTTTCCTAAGTATTGAGACATATTTGTGAATTACTGATAGAAAAACAGCATAAAATATTCCAGCATATCTTCTCAGTAAGCCCAAGGGATTCATGCTTAACGATGTTTTAAGTAGTTCTCGAAAACTCTAAGTACATACGTGAATATTTTAACTATCGCAAGGTTGACTGAATAAGACGTTCTTGAAATATTTATTTTGTAGGGTATTACTTCTACTAATGAAACATGTATGCAATTTTTAGTTGTATATTTTTTGGGAGTTCACGAGATTGAAGCAAAAGAAGTATAGATGTATTCTGTATTTAAATTATTCAAAAAATTTTATAGCACGAAAATTTTTCAAATGAATTTATGTTTATTTTAAAAGCAGGTTGCATGGTAAATTATATTTGTATTTGCAGATTATTTATTTTGAAAAATTTAAAAACAGCACGGATTTTGTTTAAAAAAATTACAAGTGAATATATAAATGATCTATGCATTAATATTTCAAGCATGTACAATAGAATTTTTAAAGCTACCAGTTTACATAGTTAGAATCTTTTAAGCATAAAGGATAAATCAATGTAAAAAAGCGTTTAGGATACCGAGAAACGTTTCCATGCGTTTACTTAAATATAGATTTTCTTTTCTAGAAGGATGTTATTATATATGCTAAGTTTATATTTCCAAGTAAATTATTTAAAAAATAAAAATGTGCACGATCCGACTTAATAGTTAAACGGACAATGCAGCCATTTCCAATGATTCATAAATTGCAAACCGGAAATGAGTTTCTTTGAACATGGTGTCAAGAAATTGGAGTAAGGTGGTTTAAATATCTAATGTAGTTTAAAGAAACAGATACGTTTTGAAATTTTATTCTACTTTTTTTTTTTAAATATCACAATTTATTAAACCAAACAACACCGAAACACTATCGATAAATTACAACTATGTATTAAACATTGGATAAATCCCAGTAAAAATTTCAATATGTTTAAAACACTGTAACATCATTAAAATTATATCAGGTTTGGATAGATCAGATATCATACGCTTTTTCTATGTTTAACGCAATGCAACAGAATTCTGTGTATTCCTGTAAATGAGCAGGAATCCACTTGGAGTTTTAATACCAAATATTTTATAGTAACTCGAAATAATACATTAAATTTCATAGCAATCTGACTACATTTATGCAAGCTATAGCACTGATAGATGGCAAACACACAGACAAAAGGAATTTATAAACACTTTTCAACTATTTTGCAAATTATTAAAATTGTGTTATAAATTACCAAAGCATAGTCTGTGTTAACACTTTTAGCAAACATGCAGAAATTCTGAAAACAGAATAAGATTTAAAAAAAAAAAAAAAAAAAAAAAAAAAACCTATTAATCAGTTTTATTTTTTGCATTTTTTTAACAAAATATTTAAATAGAACAATATTTTTATTAACAGATGTTAATAATCTTCCCCTCTCTATTGCGCTGTCAAAATTAATTTCAGCGATTTAATTTATTAAATACTTTAGTAACACTTGAAAAAACAATTTTTAATTTCTTGTTTGAAAGAAAATTCAAGCAACAGTTGTAGATATATCAAAAAAAATATTTGTTTTCATGAACGTTATAGCTATGTTTTTTCTGCAGTGAGGTTACTTAAATTAAAGGATGTGTTTGGGATTTATTACTTTTACAATAAAAAAAAACATTTTCATTTAGATTCACGTGAAGAAAAACGAAAACAAATCCATTATTAAATAATTGCTTGATATATGAAAATTGGCTATACTTTCAATTAGGAAAGGTTTATGAAGTTATCTTTTTTATTATTTTTAAATCAGTCGTATTGATCAATAACGAGTATATACAAAATGTTTATTTTTCAACTGAGTGAAAATATTTACTTTCAAAGCAGTTGGAAAAAAAATATTTATCTGTACTATATATCTGTATACTATACTATACCATATATCTGTATACTATATATCTGTATATCCTTTTTTACTTTCTTCTATCTTTACAAGAATAAAGTATTAGATTCTTGAAAAATTCCAAAATCCGGATTTCGACGAATTTACACGTTTTGGGGTTCAGGAAAACACAAAAAACATGTTTTTACAAATTATCTGTCTTTAAGTCTATTTGTCGGTCAGTCTGTCTCTCTGTATGTGACAAAACATTTGTAGGCACTCTATATTAAGAACTAATGCACAAAATTTTACAAAACTATAGATTCTGTTAAACATTAATATAAACTAGATCTGATTAGTTTTGGATGTAGTCTTGGATTCTCAACAGATGTAGCGGCTATGGTTAATTATTCACATTTTTTCAGTAGCCATATCTCACCAGATAATGGACGTATTTTCATTAAAATTTATATTTCGTTAGTCCTTTATATGTCAGGGTCCTTATTACTCTATGTGGTCTTTTTATCATTCTATGTCTCTATGGCGGTGTGATTTTCCAATCCGGCTTCCGCGGAATTCGCTGAGAACAGTGTTTTTGCTTGTAGATCCGTGTATTATTGGCCTTAAATTCATCTAAATCTGAATGTAGGATACAGTCATGAATCCCCTAAACATAATTTCTTTAATTCTGTCCCTGCTTATATGTTCTTAATTAACGATACATCTTGTGATTCGTTTCAATCAGAGGTGCCAACCTGACATCGATTATCCGTAATACATGCGGTAATTTGACCCTGGTTTAAGGAGTTTCGAACCAGAATTTTTTCAAAGAAATGAAATTAAATATGTTTCAGTAGCAATCCTGAAATTAGATAAATAAAGATTGATGAAATATATTTTCTGGTTTGAAATGACGTTAACCTGGATCAAACTAATCCAGGTATTGTGGAAGATTAGTGGAAAGTTGGCAGCTATGGTATTAATATAAAATCTACTAATAATTTCTCCTAAATTTCCTAAATTAATACAAAATCTCCTAAATTACTTTAAAAATTGTTTTATATGTAACGGTTGTAAGAAAAAATATAATTCAATAGATCATGCACACTTTATAATAGCTAATCTTTTTTTCTTTGTTAATGATAGGCTAAATAATATTTTACATTCGGAAATTTACTAAATAATTCAGTTTGTTCATTTAAAGAAGTTCTTATTTATAATATCTACACTAAAATATATATTAGAAGGAAGAAATCAAATATTGTATGGAAATGCAACATACTTAAGATTTTTCTATACACAAAATATTTCGAAGGATAGATAAGAAAATTTTTATTTTCACTTGGGGATAACATCTAAAACAAGAAATCGTCTTTTTTTCTGAATTCAATTTATTCTGATGAATAACAGAATTTCCTTAAGAGGAGTAAAGCTATCAAGATTACAATTGTTTTTCTGCTCTCTTTTGCCACTTATTGCAAGCAAGTTAAACTGAAAAGTAGAAAGACGAAGATGTTGAAAATGAAGGTAACATAATTGAAAATATATAAATGTAACATAATTTTTCTACTTTTCTACTTTTCTTTCCTTTTTCTAAGGAAATATTCAAATTTTCTGTATAAACTATTCTAATAGCAAAATAGTTTGCACGGCAGACTTAGGCACATTCTTTATAATCAATCAAGATTATTGAAACATAAAAATGTGCTTGAGATTTGAAGATATACTAAATAATTCATTTTGCTCATTTAAAGAAGTTTTTATAAATAATATCTACACTAAGTTATATTAAAAGGAAAAATCGAATATTGTATGCAAATGCAGCTTACTTAAGATTTTTCTATGCAGAAAATATTTCAAAGGATAGATAAGAAAAATTTCATCTTCACTTGGGGATAATAGCTAAAACAAGAAATCGTCTTTTTTCTGAATTTAATTTATTCTGATGAATAACACAACTCCCTTAAGAGGAGTAAAGCCATCAAAATTAAAATTGTTTTTTCTGTTCTCTTTTGCCACTTATTGCAAGCAAGTTAAACTGAAGAGTAGAAAGACGAAGATGTTGAAAATGAAGGAAACACAATTGAAAATATATAAATGTAACCTAATTTTTCTACTTTTCTATAGCAAAATAGTTTGCACTGCAGACTTAGGCACATTTTTTATAATCAATCAAGATTATTGAAACATAAAAATGTGCTTGAGATTTGAAGATATACTAAATAATTCATTTTGTTCATATAAAGAAGTTTTTATAAATAATATCTACACTAAATTATAGTAAAAGGAAAAAAATCGAATATTATATGAAAATGCAGCTTACATAAGATTTTTCTATGCAGAAAATATTTCAAAGGATAGATAAGAAAAATTTTATCTTCACTTGGGGATAACATCTAAAACAAGAAATCGTCCTTTTTTCTGAATTCAATTTATTCTGATGAATAACAGAACTCCCTTAAGATAAGTAAAGCTATCAAGATTACAATTGTTCTTTTGCTCGATTTTGCCACTTATTGCAATCGAGTTAAATTGAAGGGAAGAAAGACAAAAAATTGTGGGAAAAAAAAAACATAATAGAAAATAGCTAAATGTAATCCGATTTTTCAAGGGAAGTATTCACATTTTTTGTATACACCTTCACATAGCAAAATAGATTGTACGTCAGATTTAGGCTCAAATATATAATAGTAATGAGTATTTAGAATAGGAATTTTTTTTTTAATTTACCTTAAAAAGATTAAAAGTTATAGCAATAATTAAAAATATTAATTTATCAACAGTTCGGTGATTTCTTAGGTACTTTTCCAGGAATGTTTTCCCGGGTGTTTCCCTAGGAATAGTTTCCCAGGTATTTCCTCCGGGGTTGCCCATGGATCGGAAATTGCTCCATCGGAAATTGCTCCATGGGAAATTGCTGGCGGCTTATTCCGCAGGAAATCGTAAAAGACTCTTCCGACGTCCTTAAATTCTCAGTTTAAGATTAAGAGGAATTTTGATGACTTGGAGCTTCTGGTGAACTACTGAGGAGATTTCGTGCTATAAGCGGTGGAACTATACCTATTTGTTTTCGCAATGACGCCCCTTTCTATTTTTAAAATATTGCCAAGAAAGGATATAATCAATTATTTAAAATTATATAGCCATCGGAACCTGCCTATTCCTGTCACGTTTTACAGTGTTATGATGAAACTAATCTGAAGATCCATCTAAAAAAAATGACTTACAAAAAGATAAACTCAATCTTATGGTAACTATATGATTTTAAAATAAGGTGTTCTGGTGTAATAACGCCAGGCGGGGTAATAACGCCAAGTGCTAATATTATGCATAATTATGAAACAATCCGGTAAATGACACGCATGTACTCTGCGCAGAAGGCTTTTTAGTCATATAATCCGCAAAAAACAGGTTAAAGATAATTTGTTCCATTTGTAGGCCTTATTGCTTTTACAAGCAGCTAAAATGAAAGCTTAATCTAAAATATGCGAGATAAGTTTTGTGATGTGAAGATTATATTTTTTATCCAGAAATAATTTGTTTATTACATAAATTTGTAGTGCATTTCATGTACTTTCAAAATATTGTAGAAGATTTTGGATATCTTCTCGAGATAATTTATAGTTTAAAATGTACTACGCAATAAGGATACCGGGTTGATAACGTCAGTCCTTGGCGTTATTACCCCAGATGATTTCCAACAGTGACCGAACTACATCTTAAGGGGTTTAATTATTAATATGGGACAGCATTATTATCATTGTTGAAATGGTAAGATGTATATTTGGGTATTGGTAACGGGAGGGGGTCCAATACCCAAAACTAATCTCTCTATTTTGTTTTTTTAATACTAATGAAAAAAATAATGTTAAACTCGTATAAACAAAACTATATCAAATTGTTTTCGATATTCCAATTCGAACATCTTCAAAATCAGGTTTCTATTAATTTTTCATTGTATTGTTCAATTGAGTTCTAAATTTATACTATCCGCTTTCTCAGCGTTCGGTTTTTGAAAATTTTACAATTTTAATCTTTAACCGATGTGACAGAACTTGTAACGTAACTAATCTGAAGCGGTTTGTGAAACCGCAAGATTGAAAGATGTAAAAAAGGTGGGAATAACACATATGATTGTGTTTTTGTACTAAACGTTTTATACAAAACTATTATACTTAATATTCAATTATTTAAAAGTCTCTGGTGATAGTACTAAAGTTCCAAATCAAACAAAATTTCGGTAGTGTTTGTTGTTAAACTGAAAAATACAAGTTAAACTATAAAAATTAAAAGAAAAACAATGATCTGTGAGTTTGGTAAAATTAGTTAAAGGCTAAAAGGCAATCAATGATTGAAAATCATAGAATACTCTTCCTCTACTAAACTTTTTGTACACAATTAATTCAAATTTAATTTAATCCATTCAAATACTTCTAACAATAGTACGAGGACTTCAAACTAAAGAGAATTTCAGTTGTAGCTATAGTTAAGCAGGAAAATACAAGTTAAACTTTAAAATTTGGGGAGGGGGGGAGGAAACAGCGTTCAGTGAGATTGTTAGCAGCAGTTAAACATTAATTTTGTTGCTTATATAGATATAATAATATATAACCACATGGATCATGTATAAAATTTAATAAGAGATCTCATTGGGAGAATATTTTTTATCAAAAATCTTTTTTAATTAATTAAAAATTTTTTAAAGCAGGTTTTAAATAACGCCGACAATTTAACTTCAGTTTAAAGAACCCGCATTAATGTGGAGTTAAAGGTTATAAACTATTTACAAAAATACTGTAATAGTATTAACAAACATGTATATTACATATAACTCTAGTAATTATAAAATTTCACATGATTAAAATATTACATTATAAATGGTTTAAACCATGCAATGTTTCTTGTAATTATATGGAAGCGGGTCTTTTTAAGCAAAGGAAGGAACAAGATGTTATATTCTGTTGAAGCTAACCCTCACTCCTTTTTCTTTCATTTTCACAAAAAATTGAATATTTTCTATCGCATAGAATGCAATAAATACTGATTCAATTAAACACAGTTAAAACTGTGCAATGTTTCTAATAATTATATTTAAACGATCCTTTTTAAGCAAAAATAAGCTTAGAATCTGATATTCTTTTGCCTACCCCACACACACCACAACACCTTTCTTTTTCTTACATTTTCACAAAAAATTGAACATTTTCAATAGCTTAGAATACAATTTGTCTTGTAGGGTTTGTATTTTTAGAATTGGGCAATCTACATGCCAATATTATATCTTATTTTATAGTTTTGTTTGCACGGAGCTATTACCCATATAGGTGGGTAATAACGCCAAATAGCATTGGTCAAGAAATCACGTAATTGCATTTTGTGAATACACATCTGTTAAATTATCTTTTTTATATAGATAGTCAATGAGTTGCTGTATCAAATCCTATATTTGTTTGAAAAATACAATCTAAAACTAAGCCGTGAAAATTGGTAGAACCTTAACGTGGCATTATTACCCCAGGATACCTTAATTAATAGGACGAATTGCTGGCTAAGTTTTCATAGTAAATCATAAATATACTTTTGTGACGTGACGGCGACGTGACGTGATTACTGAAGAAAGAAAATGTTTACTGAAATCTTAAGAAGTATTTTAAAATTCTGTCTGCAGTTTAAACTGCATTAAATTTTATCATTTAATTGTATGGGTTTTTTCTTTTTTTTTAAGAAAATATTTACATTTATTAAATAAAATATTTTGTGAATGACTGTAATTTTCATGTGTTACAATTTTTAAATAATCTGTTTTGTACCGGCGATTTTTTTTCAAATGTTTCATTTGGTTATAATATTGGTTGGAATATTGATTATGCAATGTTCGAAATTACTATCAATTTTTTTTCTCAACTTCAAACTATATACACATCTCTCGTTTTAAACAGTTTATTCTCATGGAAAAACTCATCTCAATTTCTTTCGAACATAGATAAATTAACAAAAAACGACTCTCCATTATAAACCATAAGATTTTAACACATATTCTCATAAAAAAACATTCGAATCACAACTCAAAAACAAAAAGAATATTTTTTCACACAGCTTAAATAAAAGCTGTAAAAATAAAAATGTAATGTATTTCACTCACAATTTATCATTTGCACAGAAAACTTTTTACATTTTGATATAATTTGGTACATTTAGACTGCTAGGCGACACCGCCAGTATAAAATTAAATAGCATTTTATCAAACAGATATGAATTATTTCTGAGTAGAGCATTTTTACCTTTTATTCATATGGTAAAATAACCAGTGATGTGGGGCGGGTAAATACCCAGTGGGTAGGTAAATATTTTTTGGGTATTTACCTGGGTATTTACCCAAGCCTCGGGTAAATACCCAAAAACTGGGTATTTTCATATTTCAGCTTGAAAAAGCATATTTAAAGTAAAATTTATTTTTATTTGAAACTTAAATATTTATGAAGTCCAAAATCATAGAATGAGATATTCAAATTATGAAAGTTGTATGGCTTCAGCCACAATTAAAGAGAAGTCGAAACTTACATCGCAAAATTGCTTAATTTTACTGCTAGTGTGCTTCAGCTGCAAAGTAAGTGAATTGAATTTGTAGGAAATTTTCAAAGTAAATAATGTGAAGCTCTATTACATTTTTTAAAAAGAAAATATAAGACTACCTATCTGCACAGTTTATTGCAGAGCATTATACAGATTACATGTCACATCTATTTATTAAGAAAATAATAATAATAATCCATACTTAAGAGAAATTTAGATTGCTAATAATTAAAAAAAAAAAAGATAAATTACACAATCAAGCATTTAAATAAATAACTTAACAAACAATTTATTGATTTATGTTTATTAAACAATTTTTATTATTTTACAGTCTATAAATATTCACAATTGTCAGCTGAACTACAAAATTTTGGTTTTAGAAATTTAATTATCTTTTCCTAATATTGCAGACATGTATAAAGATTAAATAGGAATTTACTGATTATCTCTAAATATTAACAGTAGCTTAAAGGAATTGCAATTTCAAAGTATTCACTTTCTAAATAAATATTTTCATTTCCAATTTTATGAGTTGTGATTATTTCTTGCTGAATTAAAAAGCTGCCCAAAAATTTAAAATATTTTGCCTCAATACAAAACACTATTCAAATATTATGTATTTGATCATCAACTTAATTATAAACCTCCATGAATCATCTTTTAAGTTTTAAAATATAATTCCCATTTTCTAAAAATTTAGTAATACACACTCTTTTCTTGCTTTGTTTATAACCTGCAATTCCTTTAAATTTCAATTAGAAATTTCCACCAGAAGCAATAGATGGCGCCCAATCATTGCATAAGTATGAACCAAAACTAAACTAGATTTTACAAAGTAAAACTATGCTAGATTTTACAAACCAAGTTTTACCAAACTAGTTTTGGTTTGGATTTTGATTCTATAAACTGTTCTTCACTTGCTTTTAGATGTCTATGGTGTGCGTTTGAAAGAGTTAGAAGTAAAAATGGGAGGGAAAAAAAGGACTTGCATGAAATTTTTTTAATGTGAAAGGAAAAAGTGTGAAGTGCAAATATTGTAATAAGGATTACAAGCATGCTAATGTAAACAAAATGGAAAATCATATTAAGAAATGTTTCAAATGTCCTGCAGGTTTGAAAAAGGTTTTTGACAGTGATTTTAAATGCAAAAAATATCATAAGGAATCTATTTCTACTATGCCTTCAACTTCAAATGTAGAAGAAAATATAACAATTAGTGATACAGATGAACCTAATACTGGTCAAATGTCCAGTACATCTTCTAACACTTCATCGATACCGATAACAAGTGTACCTTCGCTTCTAAAAAATGCTGGAGATGGAACATCTAGTTTTTTGACAAATAAAAAAATTTCGAAGTCACAGATATCTATGACAGCATTTTTGGATCAGATGGATGAAATAACAAATATAAGTACATTTACATATTAATAAACAAAAATAAATACAATTTTGTTCTTTTAAAAGTAAATACTTAAATTAGAGCTGATATTAATTGAAATAAATTATTTGAAGCTTTTCTCTAGTATATGTCTCTGATTTTTAATATTACAATTTTTAATAAATTAATAAATTGTTTATTTTAAAATTTAAAAGATTCATTGAAATAAGCCTTTGCATTTTAATATATTTTTTCTTTTAATAAAAAAAATCGTTTAATTTGTTTTGAAGTGTAGATAAAGAAACACTGTTAAACACTGATGTGAAAAATATATAATTTAAAAGCAAGAATTCACTTTGTGATTGAAATAATACAGAGCTATAAGCAGTGGCATGGAATGAGTGTATGTGTTCAGGGGGGGGGGGGGGGGTTGGGCAGTTGGGGAAAATCTTCATATTCCCAAGGAACCCATTCCCTTGCCATTATACAATTTTATAAGACAAATATTTTTTGGCAGTTTCAATGTAATCCTATTTTTATATAGAATAGCAAAGCAAAAATAGATTGCTTAAAGCCACAAGTTTATAAATTTATTTGTAATGAAAACAGTCTGCTTTCAAGATTCATAGATTCTATAGGCTTTCAAAAAACATTCCATATAAAAAATAACGTTACAGGATATATGCATTTATTATTTAAAGAACATTTTGGATAAAAGTCAAATACTACATTTTATTTAAATGTAAATTTGACTTAAAAAGGAAATTAATTGAAAATATTGTTTATTCTAAAAGATAGTTATTGACACATAAATTCCTGATAAATTAATTTAACTTACAAATAATAAGTATAATAAATATTGTTAATACCTTCTAAAATCCCCTTCCCTTATGTAAATCCATATAAGGGTCTCCCCCATTTTTTAACTTTATCCTTAGCTTCCGTAGTTTTTAAAGTATAAATCGGTTGGTTTGCAGTATTGCAATTCAAAACAATTAAACAATGTAATTAAATACCATATACCTGACAAAATATCATATGCTGAATCCTATATCTTTAATCCGGAATCATTTGAACCACGGCAATAGCGAATTAGAGAAAATTTGAAACTAGAATGCATTTAGGTAAATGATAATAACATCAGGCATTATTATGATAATACAAAACACTAAGGCAATTTATAAATAAATAATACTAAGGAGTTCCACTTAAAAATATCTCAAAATTCAAAAA
Source organism: Maratus speculifer (assembly GCA_964019185.1). NCBI lineage: Eukaryota > Metazoa > Arthropoda > Arachnida > Araneae > Salticidae > Maratus > Maratus speculifer. The sequence continues at coordinate 59,209 of CAXHSM010000227.1, read as the reverse complement.
TATGTATATTTTGTATGGTGTCGCCATCTGTTGTTAGTTGTGGGAAACAATAAGATTTTTTTCCTTTTAACTTGGAATTTTATATTATTGAATAATAAATAACACAAATCACGAAACTGATAAATATAAATTTAAAAAATAAAACAATATAAAACATTTAAATCTAAGTAATTAATACTTTAAAATATCAATTTCAAGCATAAATTCAAAATTTTGAAAAAGGTAAATATATATAGCTGCATAAAATAGTGTTTTCTGAAATGTATTCTTGTATGCTAGTGGTGCCATCTATTATCATTTCATGAAAGAAAAGAAATAATAAAATGATAATAAAAGGTTTTGGAATATCTGAATTACAAGATTACAGATGCTATAGAAGTCTGGATTAAAAATGTAAAAATTCTATGCCTTGTATATTTTTATTTTGGAAAAATAAAACTACAAATGCTTCTTTTTTGTTTTAGGAAACACTCAATCAACATTTGGCTAAAGCCATTTTCATCAGTGAAAGTCCATTGTCATTGGTTGAACATCCTTTGTGGATTGAATTTTTAAAGAAAGTTCGACCTTCTTACAATTTACCTTCACGTTTTCGTCTTGCCTCAACTTACTTAGATTCTCAATATTCTGAAATGCAATGCGAAGTTAAGAGACAACTAACTGAATCAAAACACCTCCATTTGCAATGTGATGGTTGGAGTAACATAAGAAATGAGTCAATAATAAATTTTGTGATTTCAAAACCACAACCTCTATTTGTTGATTTTATCATGTCAAAGGAAAACAAGCATGATGCTTGTTATTTGGCTGAGCAAATTGAAAAAGTTATGAAAAATCATGATCCTGAAAATTTTTTTGTGATTATAGGTGGCAATGCTAAAAATATGATAGCAGCGTTTAGATTAGTAAAAGAAAAATATCCGCATGTTGTTCCATTAGGTTGCCTTGCCCATCTTTTACACCTATTGTGTTCTGATATTTCAGGATGCAAGTCAGTTAAACAATTTTTTACAAATGTAATTGATATAGTGAAAACTATCAAACGTAGCAACCGTTTAAGTGCATTGTTTAACCGGATTCAAGATCAAGAAAGCAAGAAAAATATTTCCTTGAAATTGCCAGGTAAAACTAGGTGGGGAAGCTACTTACACAGCCTTAAAAGCTTAAAAGATAACAAGTTTACGCTGCAAACTATGGCAGTTTGTGAAGAAGCTCAATTGTCTTCTCAGTTAAAAAAAAAAATATTTAAATGATACTTTTTGGATTCGTATTGAAAATATGATTGATATCTTTACTCCGATTGTAGAACTTATAGAATCTTTTGAATCAAATGAACCTCAGATTCATTTGGTGTATAACAAAATAAACAACTTAGAAAAAGTATTGCTAGAATTACTTCCTGTATCTTTATTGGAAAAAAATGAAGAAAAGCATATTATGGAGCAATTTAGAAAAAGAAAAGAATGTGGTCTTGGTCCTCTCCATCTTGCAGCAGACATTTTAAATCCTATAATGCAAGGACGTACTTTAGAACCTTCAGGTTTGCTTGATGGTTTAACATTCATTTATGATGTTGGCCATCACATGAAATTAGAGAGCACACAACTTAAAATAGATCTTGTTCATTACAGAGAAAAAGAAGGTCTCTGGGAAAGAAAAAACTTGTGGGAAGGGCTAGAGAATATGCCTCCTCTACAATGGTGGAAAAGCTTACGGGGCACTAATATATTAGCTGAAGTAGCTTTGCGCATATTAAGTGCACCTATTACGTCTGCCGCGACGGAAAGAACCTTTAGCACCTTTAGCTGGATTCACAGTAAAAAAAGAAACCGCTTGACATCAGAAAGAGCAGCTAAGCTAACCTACCTATCGTATAATTGGAAGCTGCTACACAATGAAGTAAATAAACAAAATACACCCAAAATAAAGAAACAGGAAACAAATGAAAATGTTTCAGAAACAATAAATTGTATAGAAGAATTACTTTCAAGTGACGACAGCTTAGAAATTAAGGACTTTGAAAATTCAGATTCCGAAGTTGTTGTGTCTGAAGTCTGACTGATTTTAAACTGAGAGAAAAATTGTGTCGATATGATAAAATTATATTTTTCATTTTCTATTTTATTATCGATATCTATAGTTTTGCATATTATTTATATATAAATGTTAAATTGTGTTTAATATTAGGCTGCTTTCTCAATCCAAAATTACTGAGTTTTATTTCCTTAAAGTCAAGCTATTGCTGATGCTAAATGGTTCTCTTCAACATACGAATATTGAATTAAGAAAATTATATTTTTCACTTTTATATTATATCTTTGCATAATTTATATATTTTTTATTTATATTTTTCACTTTTATATTTAATATGTGCTTAATTTGTGTATTATATATTTGTATATTATTTTTATATCAATATTATCCCTTAAATTTATTGAAAAAACAATTCTCTATAAACACATTAACTTTTTTATATGCTTCATTTTTAAAAATTACATTTAAATTCAATACTTAAGTGTAAAAAGTTGATTTTTTTTAATTAAAGGATTGTAAGAAGTCTAAAGTTCTATAATTTTCTTTCTTTTATACTCTTTTATCATAACTAAAAGTAAAATTAATGTAATTTCCCAAATATATATAATTGAAAATAAATACCCAGGTAAATACCCAAATTGGGTACTTACCCGGGTATTTACCCTGGGTATTTACCCTTAAAAATAAATACCCGGGTATTTTACATCACTGAAAATAACGTAAACTTTGCCATAATGTTAGACAATGTTTATATTCAGTAGTTGAAGATATTCAATTTTAAGTAATTGAAAAAAATATCATCTGTTAAAGATTTAGATCACATTTAAAAGATCAAAGCTATTGTTACACAGTTAGAGACCAACATATTAAAGACATCTGTTAAATCTTTGAGACTTTAAGACTAGAATCAAATGAATATTAAAAATTTACATCGATTCGAAACAGATTTTTTTTAAATGAAACTTGTTTTAAAATCATAAAATGAAAAGCAACATTAAATAAAAAATTTAGACTCTTTTAAATATAAATTCCGGTGTTAACTTTTTTTGTGAAATTTGAGTAAAAATTTCCGCAATTACAGTGTTAAATGTACAGAATTAGTAAAGATTTATTGAATAAATTAAAACAGCAAGTCAAACAATCCGCATCTATAATATCATTATCATAAAACTTCCGCAATTATAACTTCTAAAATATCCTGAAAACATCATTCATAAATGATTAAATCTAAAATCTAGTTTCACAATTCCTAATACTTATAAAATTAAAAACATGCGATTGTTTGTTAGACGTATCATAATTGGGAAACAACAAGGATTGCTACATGTTTTGGCTTCTTATGAAACTTATTCGCATGTCTCTGGCATTATATTTAATAAATTCTTTAGCTCTTTTGTTTTAACAAATGCAAACTAATTACTTTGGACATGCAATATAACGTTTATCTCATATAAAATGTATCTAAAATAAAATTTGTGTTTTGATAAATTGTTCGGTTTGCATGCCGTGTGTAATATTTTGTTATTTTAAATATTCTGCAAACAGACAGCTGTTTCTTAATAAGATATTCTCAAGTTGTTGCAAAGTAGTTAATAAATTTTGATACAGCATCAATTTATGAATTGCTGTGAGTTTTCGAAGTTGATTATTTCATATTCTACGTTATGTAAATAAATTTTTATTCATAACATTTTAGTTTCATAAGTTTTAGTTTGAATTATAATGTTTAAGTAAACATCTATTATGTATGTTTAAAAAGTAATTATGAAAGAGTTGGGTAAATATTATAACACATCTAAATAATCTTAGAAAGGAATTGTTGGTATAAGTATTTTATTTTGGTGCATTAAAATTGTCTCAAGAAATTATAAAAAAAAGTTTTATTGCTTTTACCATGTAGTTAAACATGTTTCAGAACATCTCTGTATATTGAAACATGTTTTCTGTAATTTGACATTTTTTTTTTTACTTTGACAGGTGAATTTTAGTAATTTTGAATTTAAATTACCTCGAGTTTGGTGATTTGTGGAAAAAAATGAAATTCATAGGAAAGCCATTTGTATGTGTATCTAGTGTATCTAGGCCCATCTATTTTTCTATCAAGTGTATATGGGCCATTTTCACCATTCCCTTACATTGTATGGTAACGGACTTGACAAGTAACGGATTTGACATTTCAAATAAAACTAAAAATAACTATTAAAATGAACTAGGATGCATATTTTCTAACTTAAATAATATTTTACATACCTTCTAAAACTATTTAATAAACTTACTTAGCAGCTTATATTTCATGCTAACGGACTTGACTTTTCAAATAAAACTATTAGATATAAACTAGCTTGTATAATTTCTAACTGAGATAATAATGCACATACCATCTGAAACTATTCAGTAAACGATATTTAATTACAAAAAAAAAAAAATCATTATTTTAATATTAAAATTTACGGTAACAGATTTGATAGCGAAAAAAAATACCAACCTTGATAAAAGTTTATTCTTGCCACTATTGCATAGCTTCACAATTGAAGAGTAAAAAATGGCATGTAGTAGTTGCTTGAATAGTTTATCTATATTGCCAAATATTTGCTGCTAACTTTAGGCAACATTGGAAATCTATTTTGACTAAAATAATCGCATGGTAACGGACTTGACAAAAAGTGAGGGATAAAAGATTTCTGATAATTTCTTAAAGAAAATATCTTTTGAAATATTTTTTTCATTAATATAGAACACTAGCAGTTCATATTTAAAACTATTAAACCTTTTTATTTAAAAAAGTTAGCTCAAATTAAAAAAACACAGTTAAAAACATAAAACGTAAAATGGGACAGGCATTTTTGCCTAGAATAGAAATTTTAAAGATTTATGTCTCAAACATTTTTATTAATTTTTTTTTTTAATTTTTCATGTTAGAAATGTTCAACATAACCTTCTTTAACTAATACATGGCTCAAATCAAACTTTAAATAATAATTTATGTTTGAATTTCCTTCTTTTTACTCTGGGACAGCATATGTAAGCGAAATTTGGAAATGATCCATACAGAATCTATGGAACGCAAATTATCTAGAACATTCCAAATTTACTTTGATGAAGTTACACATTTTTTAACTAAGGAAAAAGTAATAGGAAATGTTGACTGTCAATTTTCTAATATAGTCCCTTTAATGCTACAAAGCGTTTCATAATCTACGTATGATGCATTTTTTTCCATACTTGTTTACACTTAAAAATTTCAAGGGAAAAGTACAGGTTGTTAAATTCTTAAAATCGCACTTTTGGATATGACCCGAAGTGCATATCTTTCATAAATATATTCTTTAAATACATAAATTTATAGTACATACAAATGCGCACCAAAGCATCTGTTTTTATCTCGGAATAAATACATCAAACATGCTGCTTCATGAAGAAGTTTTATAAACCAGTTCAAAGTCCTACATAATAAATGTAAACTGTAATATATATATATATATATATAGATATATATAAAAATGATGCCGATATATAAATTTCCTAAAAAATACTTTGTTTTCGTTAAAGTCTTACTTTATATTCCATGTTAGATCTCAAAATTTATTTTTATATTATACAGTCTGATCCAGAAAGCTTTTTAAAATATTTTTTTACGAAATTTATGTATGAAATCGCAATGTAAGATTTTTTGCCAAACTCTCTTTACATTTATTGAAATATGCGTAATAAATTTTAAATAGCTTCTTTGCATTTTATGTTCCGTATTTATCTTCTGTTTTAGAATTGCTGTTTTGAGATTTTCAAATACACATATAACACATAAACTGACTTTTTTCCTTTTTATCTGGAAATAAATATTATTTTTTTCTTCAACTCTAGATGGTAAAAGTTTTGTTACAAAATTCGAGCTATTTCGTATTTCACAAAATATGCGTGTTTTATGTTTAATATACACATTGTTTCTTTATGATTTTTCTACTACATGTATAATTTTATTTAAATAAAAAATGCAAAAGCATATTTTATACAGCGGTTCTCAAGCGCGTATCCTTGCGTAGCTCTTGGTCAGCAAAATATACCTAGTGTCGATACCCAGATCCTACCTTTTACATTATAGTAATTATAAATAGGAAGATGGAAAGACAGAGACCAACAAGCATATATAAAGATACAAGTTTATATTTTACATTTAATGAAAGTACTACAGTACGGTACAGAAAACTTTTTAATGTGACTGAAGAACTGTCTTTTTTTTTCTCTTACCTATATATTTACAAGATCAGGCTGATTTTAGGTAGATTTCATATGAAATACTACCTATTGCGGTCACTCCAATATTGGAATTTCTGAAAAAAAATTGTAGATCTCCACCGATCGTGACCTCTAGACCTCAAAACTACCTTTAGTAAAAAAGTTTATCTATCTATCTATCTATCTTTCGATGGTATCTCACTTTCTTATGGACAAGATAACTTCTATAGTTCTGCTGCTATCTCTTCCAAACCGATACATAAAATCAACAGGCATAAAATCTCGGTTAAGTTCGTTAAAGGGCAAAATTGGTCCAAGGGAGTGGAAATAGGGAGGGTTTTTGTGAAAACCGAAAAAACGCCATAACTTCTTACTTAAAATAGATATCGAATCGGTTTAAAGTTTATATTATTTCTTAAAAATAGGCCGAAATTTTATGTATGACAGATTTTTGATAAATTTAGAAATGGGCTCAAGGGGCGAAAAAAAAACAGGGTTTTTGATTGAAAAAAATTCATATCTTCGTCTATTCTCAAGATATCAAATCCAACTAAATTTTGTGTAAATGCTCTTGACATTATCTAAAACTTTGTTTTCACAAGTTTATGATAGGACTAGTTCTTATCGATAAAATAAATTAAAAACAAAAAGAGTGGTGAAAAGAGACAAAAATCCATAACTTCGCCAATTCTTAAACTATCAAATCTATTTAAATTTATTTTAAATCTTCTCAATAATATCTACAACTATTGCATTGGCAAGTTTTTTATAGGACCAATTTGTATAGCAAAAATAAATTAAACAGAAATAGGAGTTGGAGAAAAAAACCTCAAATCCAAACTGCTTATATTCTGACTCATTTTTAAATTCAATTTTGATTTTAAACGCACCGAAATGACAGATCCTCTCTTTTAGGAACTATATAATGTGACGCATTGGTCAGTGTTTTGATAAAGACAGAATACATTTCAAAAAAGCTTGCCGAAAAAGGTAATTTGAACAGAATTTCCCGAAATAGTTGTGATTGAAAATTTGAGGAAGTATTCAAATAACAAATTGCGTTTTTTCTGTTTCATTTTTAAATCCATTTTTGCTCTCAAACGCATCCAATTGACAGTTCCTTCTATTTAGAAACTATATAATGTGAGGCACTGTTTTTTTTTTTTTTTTTTTTTTTTTTTTTTTTTTTTTTTTTTGATAAAGCTCAAAATATTTCAAAAAAGCTTCCAAAAGAGTATTTTGAACAGAATTTCCTAGAATAGTAGTGATTGAAAATTTAAGGAAGTATACAAATAACAAATTGCGTTTTTTTCTGACTCATTTTTAAATTTAGTTTTGCTTTCAAACGCATCCAATTGACAGGTTCTTTTATTTAAGAGCTGTATAATGTGCCGTATTTAACAATTTTTTGACAAAAGCTGAACATATTTTTAAAAACGCTGTCAAAGTGGGCCCTTCGTACAAAATTTCCCGAAGTGATCATGATTAAGAATATAGGTTGTATTCAAATAACAATTTGCGTTTTTTCTGACTGATTTTTAAATCCTTTTTTCCTTTCAAACGCATTCAATTGACAGTTTTCTGTTATTTACGAACTATATAATGTACTGTATTAGTCGATTTTTTAATAAAGTCAGAATATATTTCAAAATATGCTGTCAAAATGGGCATTTAAGCCGAATTTAGCTTAAGATGTTTCTTATAAAACTAGTTCTTAAAGAAAAAAGAAATTAAAATTTTTTCAAAAGAATCCAAATAAAGTTGTTAAACTAGGTTTATCTGTGATAAAATTTTAATTTTTATTATTGTAATGAGCACTCTTCGAAATCTACCTCTGCCTATAGGCCAAGCCGACAGAGATTTTTAATCATCTGGCCTGAAATTTCTACTGAGCCGATTTTGATAATTGTCTTTTTAAATAAAAGGACTTTATTTGTAGATGTGACCGTATTTGCTATTTTTTAATCCCATTTTTATATTTTAATTATAATTTAAAAAGTTGTTTTATGAATTTTCTTCATATTGGTGACAGTCGCAGTATTTTCATTGATTAAAGGAAAAGGGAAAACAATGGGAATTATGATATCATTATGGATGCCATTTTCGTATTACAGTTAATAATAACGTTTAAAACGTTTGAACAAAAGTTACGTCACGATTTAAATTAAATGATTTGAAATAATGAAAGAAGTACGAGAGATATAACAGAGCTTTAAATAACACTTCTTTCTAAGATTTAAAAATGGACCATGGAAAGGAAAGACGCGCTGTTCATTGTTAATCGGGCCTTGGACCATCTTAACCAGCCTTTTCACATCTCTTATTACTCTGTTAAAATGAGATTAATCTGTAGATCCACCTAAAGCAAATGACATTTAAAAAACACACTAGGGAACGTTTCCAGGTGTAAGTTCTGGATTTGGACGAGTGTGGTGTCAAAATAAACATCTTTTCATGCACATTAAAAAGTGCAATGGAACCACCCGTCCGAATCCAACCATTTTTGAGATATCATCACTTGAAGTGTTAAAGAATAAATAAACAAATTGACAGGCATATAAATAAATTGTTTAAGTTAAAAGTTTATTTGCATTATTTTAAATCCTTCTGCCAGTAGCATTTCCAGAGCTACGAGCAAAATCCTTTACACACAAACATTGACGGTTATGCCTCGTCTTTCAGACTGACACTTCACATTCTACGAAGTTTTGACACACGGCTGTATTCGGAAAGTTTAAAAGATGACGACCTCTTGAATTCTTTATAATTGTATTTATAATCACAAGAATAAGCATCGTTACTTTGATGTCAAAGCGTAAAATCTGTTAAAAATTAAAAACTTGATAACAAACATAATAGTAGAAACATCGTTACGTTAAATCATTTATTTCCATAAGAATAAGAAACCTATTATACATCTAACAAAACCGCCAGCTTAAGAAAAACATTCTATTTTACACACTACCTATACATACAATTTATTCATCACGTCACGTCACGCATTAGCCGAAAAAATTGTATAGAACAAGGTGCTGGAAGGAACAAAAACAAGTAGAAAAATTCTCCATTCGCGAAAACTTCGTAGAATCGAAAGTGCCTGTATAAAAGAGGGGAAATAACCCGCAATGTGTGGGTGAAAATAATTTTTCTAATGGCTCGGGAAAAGATAATCGCAAGTGGATTAAAAAGAATGAAAAGAAACTTTTAACTTACGAACATTTTATATACCTGCCTGTCAAATTATTTATTTATTCATTCACCTTCAAGTGCCGATATCTCGAAAACGGTTGGATTCGGACATACATAATCGTTCTTGCTACAGTCGTTGATTCTAACGTATAGCTCTTGCTTATAGCATAGACGCTTAGTTCATTCTAATGTACACTATCTACCAATAAATATTTGGAAACTTTCAATTTTTGACATTTTGTCAAATATTTAAAAGTATACTTGTCGGATTTTTCTGAAACTTCAGGATTATGGAGATTATGTCTGACAGCAGGGTTCCAACAACATTTTTAATATAAAATACAAGAATTTATTCTGCACTTTACATTGGAATTTCTCAAGCGCCAATGCTTTGAAATTGAATTTAAGCACCGATGCTGGGAAAGCAAAATAAAACAAATGAAGTAAAATTCGAATTATTTAGAACGGCACCAATAAATAACCGTAAATATATGTGAATATTTTTAAACAAACTGGCTTTTTTCGCGACAGCTCAACTTGCTCTTGTCAAAAATTCGAATTAAACTCCATTAGAAAATTCTAAACTAAATGTAATTTTCACGTCGATATAATAAATTTCATATTGTATTTTATGCAGGAAATAATACATTATAAATTACTAACTCTGCAAGAATTATTATTTTTGCCAACCACAAGTTGAGAAGTACATCTTTTTTCGGGTGCGTGACATCACATGCACGTTATCTATAGCTACCTGACTTTCACTAGACTTGAGAAATTTCTCGAAAGCAAGTCTTGTATATTTTGCTGAAACTATATTAATAGCAGGGTTAACAGAACCTTTTATTTATAAAACACAGATTTCTTTTACAACAAATTACTTTTCACAGATTTAATTTTATAAGTTATTTAGAAAATATTTCTTAACTATAAATTCATTTATTATCTCAATATTTTCTTTAATTCCGAGTTACGCAGCAAAGATGACACTTACTTCAAAGTTCTAAATTTAGTTCTGGAATATATTTACCTGTTACTTACATAATAGAGAATTGAACATTTTTAAATTTTTTTTATGTTTATTCAAAATGGAATTTCATCACGTGAAATTTAATGCTATGTGTACATAATTAAAAACGCTTATAGTAACAATAATCATTTTATTAAACACATTTTGGTCCTTATTATGAAAATTGTACTTTTTGTGTACGTATATATAAATATATTTTATTTTGTAAAAAACATATTTAATTTGATGAAGTGTTAAAAATATTTTTATTTCAAAATTTTCAGTTCTAATATGAGATTTAAAAAATTTTCATGAAACATAAAAGCATTTGTCAGTTTCAGTTCTATATACCAGCAAAATTTAACACGCGCAACTACGTGAATAAAAGATTTCAAAGGAAGAATCGCACTATTTATCAAAATGACAAGAATTGTCTCATATATCACTGAACAACTTGTAAGTTTGTACCATATTTATTTTTTGGAGTTGTGCCGAGATGTAGTTATAAATACTTTATGCGACACGTATCCGAATGTTATTACGCTCTCCTTTCCCTAGTGAAACAACCCGTGGGTTTCTATTAATTTTCTGTAAATAAAACTGATGGGCTATAAAATATAGATACTAAGCTTTATACAATGATTTGATTTCTTCAAAATTAATTGTAGGCTTCTGAATCTTAAATTGCTAGTTAACCATACTTTAATATACAGGGTGTCAATATAAGAGTATTCCAATTTTAATGGTATATAAGAACATTTAAATTTAGATTCTTTACAACATATAATGTATGTAATTGAAGGTAAACTAACCTATTCTTTCTTATAAACGTTTAATATATGAGCCTTTAAGTGTATGGCACGTATCCAATGAAAATTCCCGTTCTTTTCACACTTCGATTTAGAAGTCCAGAGCAAATAAAGCAATAGCGTATTCAATTCTTTTTATGAAATCTGGTTAATCATTAGGTACCGGTGACGGTACGTGACACGATCTATTATAAAGCCCCAAATGAATAAATCGCGACACTACAATGTCTTTTAAATCTTCAGCTGACCAATAACACTCTATGCACAGGAGTTACTATTTTCTGCATGTAGAACTGCAAGCGAGTAAATAACAAGGCAGCTCTCGTATAAGCACTATCCTAAAACTGTATGTGTTATTCACTATTTAATAACTGGAACCAATACTCTACAACCTTTACAATTGTTACAATTAAATAAAATAATTAGAACATTCTTTTTGGGATACCTATATATCGAAACCTTGAGTGATTTAAACATAAATAGTTATTACAATTAAAAGGATGTGCCCAGTTAAAACTGATGGAATTGAGCTCACAGTGTATTCACACTCATTTTATGTTTCAGCCTTATTTTTTAAAATCTAATACCTCTTGAAAACCGAATTAAGAGGGGTTTTTTTCAATCCCCCACATTTATACTTAACAATTGAACTCCTTATAATAAATCAGGGATGCGCCTTATCAAAATGAATGAATGTATATCCAAAATTTGATATATAGAAATTTCAGAGCAAATTGGCTAATTCTGCATAAAAACCCATTTTTCTTGTTTAAGTGGAGGTAATCGCTCGTTTTCCTATTTATACTTATTAAAAGAACCCTCAATAGTAATCAAGATTGCACCACATCAGAATGAATCTATGTCTAAAAATTTGAGCAAATTGGTACAAAGAGTACTCGGTTCTAAATATAGATACTCTGGTTATAGACCCTAGGTTGTTTCACATTCTGCGAGAAAACCCATTTATCTAATTTAAGGGGGGGGGGTTACTCCCCTTTCTCCCCGTTATACTTAACCAAAGAACCCCCAAAAGTAATCTAGGCGGATCATATCAGAATGATCCTATATCGAAAATTTGAATAAAATCTGATAATCCTGCATGAAAAAACAATTTATCCAAATTAAGATGGTCATTATAAGGGTCGTTCCCCCGTCCATTATACTTATCCAATGAACTCCCCAAACTAATCAAGAAATTACTTTATAAGAATAAACGTATATCCGAAAACAAATTTTATTCGTATATTTAAAAGAAAACGGATTTTTTATTGTAAGTTAGATTATTTGTCAGATACATTGTATATTGTTTTTGCGCAAATTATTGATAGTTTATAATTGACAATTTAAAATTAACATATTGAAAACTTAAACTAAAATTGGGAAAAAGATCTTTAAAAATATTAAAATTAAATTTATTTTAGAAAAAAGCTACATAAGTGCATATTTCATTATGTAATATTTTTGTCATACTAAAAGGAAATGTTAAAAGTATAATTTTTTTAATGATAGATGTTGAATTTATTTGGATTTCAAAATAGACTAAACTGTATCGTGACATTATTAACTTTGTTTTGGGGGGAAAATATTTAAAATTAGTTGATATATATATATTTTATATTTAAGAAAAATCTTCTGTTCGAATTATTTCATCCATCGTTGAGTCGATACAAAAATGTTCCGTAATATCAAAATTACTTCAAAATATCTAATAAGCTAAGAAGTTTAAAGGAATGTTTTTGAATTTTTCTAAACTTTTAATGATTCAAAAGTATTTCAAAATATTTCTAAAAAGTGTCCGTATAAGAGCGGTTCTAAAAATGCCACAGAAAAATAAATTCAAAAGACTGTTAGACATATTTAAAATTAAAAAAAAATATTCTCTATTTTTATAATTTCTTTTTTAAGTAGTGAATGTCTGTATTAAGTAATAATTTGTTTAAATGATTAAAGAAAACATCCTGTAATATCGTAAGATAAGCACATGGAAAATGCCGGATTATGAAATTTTACGGATTATACTATAAATGTCGTGCAAAACGTGTTGAAGTTAGAATTAAATAAAAATTACAATAAATAATGTATTTTGTTCTTTAAATTTCAGGAATGGAATAAAAAATACTCATTTATGAAAAGTGCAACACATGTATATGGCTATGCAATGAAAACTGCCAATGTGGGCCTATTTGTAAAAGAAACTTTTACCAAACTTCGAATATCAGTTTGTTTTGCAGTAGTTTTTTATCTTCTTTTTTATTTGATGTCATTTCATATAATATGGAGTTTCAGTATTTCTGCATTATTGAATAAAAAATCAAATGCCTCGAAAACTTGATAAATTTTTTCAAGACATCAGCTGCTTGATTTCAGCTGGAGTGACAGGCACTGCAAATGTCTGACAAAATAGGAATGATGAGTTTCCTCTCGCGAGTCACGAGGTGTGCTTTTAAACTTGGTGAGTGTATGAATCTTGTCGACTATCACACGCCTTTGTACTTCGTATACCTTTCAATACACATTTTTTTTAAACACGATGTATCATTTTAGCTAATCTTGTATAGCACAATAATAAACAAAAAATTAATTACGAGAACTCTGTGCACGCAAAGTCCAATAAATTCGATCAGAGTTAAAATTTTGTACATAAATTAAATAAAAGTTCCCTAATAATAATATATATATTACGGTTAATTTGATAAATTTCGTAATGTTTAACAATAACCGGTTATTATTAATAATGAACATGGCTTTTTATAAATTTGATAAATGTTGTATATTAATCAAATTTATAAGTTAATAATTACCAATGAAGTTCGGTCAATACGATTAATTAGGCTTTGTTGCGAATATATACTTTACAAAGATCCGTACTATCATAACTGTTTGAATCTAATAACAAAAAATATTTGTTAAGAGACAATAATAATAAATCAACAGAAGTGTTCTATTAATAAGATGCAAATTATTTTTCGCTCAGTTGGGAAATATTCAATTTGTATGATAAATTTAAAAATCTATTTGATTGTGTTAAAATAATAGAATATCTACATACCCATCGTTTTATGCGATTCTTTTACCTACTATTTATTCTGTCTAGCTGTCTAAGTGACAGACCAGATGTTATGACCAATACAATTATCTGAGCGAGAAATATCAGCGGCGTGTTGTCCAGTTAGCTTAAACAGTAAAGCATTGGCCCCGTAAGTGAAGGTTCTCGGTTCGATTCCCGGCATGGGCAATTTTTCGTTCAGTTGGAATTATTCAATTAGTGTGAAAAAGACAAAACAGTTTAAAATAATTATTTCAATAATTTCTGAATAAATTAGATAAAAATTTTAAACACTAAAATATGCGAAGAATAAATTATACAACTTTGAAATGTATACTTTTGGCTATGAGTATTTAGATTAAACGTATACAAAATAAATACCACAAGCCAAGCGAATTGAAATTTATTATATTCCTTGTAAATATGCATTTCTATATAATCTTTCTTAATATTTTGTTTCGTTCACATGGTTTTGATTCCTGTCGAATTACGGCACAAAATCAAGGTAGTTTATTTAGGTAGGGCGTACTGTAATTAATAATAACTGGTTAATTTGATAAATTCTCATAAATTATTTATAGGTATATTAATAGGTATATCTGGATATAATTTGTTTGTTACTAATAATAACATGTTACATAAAAACTGATAAATCAAATTGACCAAAACATATAGACGTATAGTTTAGAGGAAACAGTCAATAGAATAACATCCCCAGTATTGACACTTTAAGAACGTGTCTTTAAACTTACTTTAATTTTTATTACAAAGAAATAAGATATTTACTTGGAAAAAAAAAAGAATGCATATTTGTGCATCTATTTTGCCCACAAAAAGCAAAAAAAAATTTTAAAAGTATTTTTATAAAAACATATTTATAAAAAGTTGCTGAAATCACCAGTAATTGGCACATAGAGCACCAATGTATGACACCTTGTGATCCAGTAATTGGCACAAGTTTATATTTAAAAAAAAAACTTTACATTTTGAATTGGGTTTAATCGCTTTAAATGAATTTACTGCAGATGAAGATGCCATATTTCAGGTTTTTGAAAGTAAGAAATCAGCATATTAGTCTGAAATGTGAACACTTTAAAACAATACAGTATACTTATATTAATACCCAATAATTGTCATGCTGCTGCCCCCAGTAATTGTCATATGAAGCTTTAATGGATTCCAATTACTGATAATATTTCATATTTTCAAATAAAAATAAATGATAAACAAAATTAGTTTATAACTTTAAAAGTACTTTCAAAATAAGTGGTTTAATCTTAAATTCCTTGCAAATTCCTTGTAATTGGAATAGGTGCCAATTACTTGGAACTAGCAAAATTGAAGCACCATTAATTGGCATCTATCATTAATTCAGAAATCCAAATATTTGTGTCGAAAATACTTTTACAAAATTAAAGTAACCTTTTTTAACTAAACAAAACTGTTGTCAATTAAAATTTAAAATATATTATAAATCATATAATAATGAACTGAAAAGCATGCTTTCCTTAAACCAAAGAAGAAGCATTTGCAACAAAAATGGCTAATTTCATACAAGCCATAACTGTTTCTCTTTCCTAGGCACTATTGTCATCTAGTAGCATAAATCAAAGTTATAATCTTTAACGTAAATGAGCATATAACTGGTACATGGTCTCGCATTTTTAAAAGACTGGATATAAATCTTATTTTAGGGCATGTTTGTAGGATGTGCCAATCACTGGTGCATGCCAATTATTGGGAATGTTACCCTATATCTTTATTTTTTATTGATTAAACTCAAATCTTGAATATCTGAAAATTTGATTTTTGTTAATTGTCTTATTTTACACCCAACACTTTCATTTCTTTTATGCTAAAACTGATTTGAGTGTGGCTATTCCATAAAACCAGTCAAAATGTAGGCTATAACATATTTTACCTTAAAACGGGTATGATTAGAGAACAGGCAAGAAAAATGTAGTAAATTAGGTAAAGTACATACAACGGAATTTTTGTCAAATCGCACGCAATTCCGTCTCCGTGAAGTTTAGTGTAGTGCGTATTATCATTATGCAACAATATTTAGGGAATAATGTCATTTAAATTCAGCAATTTTATAAAATATGAGACAATATTATGAAGCATAGTATGAAAATTCAATCATCAACCTGAATTATTCTCGTCAATTTTTTTAAAATATTGTTAATATATTAAATTTACGCTTTTTATGCATTGATTTAAAAATAATTTAGCAAGCTTTTATGTAAAACTGAAGAAATATGATTAATTTTCTTAAAGAAATAACTAAAATTAAAATAAATTCAATAGGTTTTTTTACAAAAAACTTTTTTTAGAAATCACCTTGACATTTCATTAAAGTGCGAAAACGCATGGAGATTAATTACTTTTCTATTATCCGTTTTTTTTAATTATTATTTAACACTTTTAATATCCTCCAGTGTATGTGCTTATGAAAGCTATAAAATACTTTCGAAACACAAGAATCTGTTAAACAGTTAATCATCAAGGAATTCTTTAAATAGAATAACGTTAATTAGCTTTCAATTAAACCATAAAAAGTATGTTATTATTTTTTTAGCTTTATTTTTTTTCACTTTTGATTTTGATATTAAAATGCTGCTTCCAAGGCATGTATTATGTTTTTTTTTTTTTTTTTTTTTTTTTTTTATTTGTTTTGTTTGAAAAAAGAGAGAACGTAAATAAATTTCATTTCATTAAATTTCTCTTACAATGAAAAAAGTATTTTAATATATAAAACATTATTTTCAAAGAAAACTAATAAAATATTTTATGGTTATTCAAGTCAAGAATATGATTATAATTTTATAATATTTATGGAGATGAAGATATCAGTAACTTATTTTACACAATAACGTATTTTTAAAAAAAATAAAATTTATAATAAATAAACCTGGCCATTTACAGAATGAATAAGTGACAGCATTAATGTGAAAAAAATCCACACGTTTTTTAGGTTGTGTAGCAGAATATGTAGTTAAAATAAACGACCTTAAACATATGTACATATACAAATATTTATGTTTCTTGTAAAATTTGCCTATATTTAACATATTTTTAATTTCTATTCTGCTTTTATTCTCATTACTGTATACTTGATGTCGCCATTGCATATCATATGTTTTAATTTAAAATTGATTTACTTAATTTTTTAATTTTCATTTTGCTTTCTTCTGATAGATGGAGTCACTGCAGACTTGTCGTTAACTCGTTTAAATATTTATTCAGTTTTTGTCCGATAGATTCCGCCACTGCATAATCTGCTCTTACAATTGGTTAAAGCGATAATCGATTATGAATATGACGAAATTTTCAAATTAAAGATGATTTAAGATGTTCATTGGAACTTTGAAAGCAATATAACAGCACTCTCTCGAAATTGATCATGAATGATATTCGAAAATTAGATTAGTATATTTTTTATTTAATGTTTGTTTAGTTTTTAACTTTGCAGTATTTTGCGTACACCATTTACACCAAACTTTTGATTTATAAATATTGTAAATATTTATAAATATTGTAAAAAATATTGTTAATATTGTAAAAAAATTTCGTTGAAAAACTTTGCTTAACAAAGCGTTATACGCATAGGCGTAGCCAGCCAGCCTTTTGAACGGGGGGGGGGGGTGCCCAGATTTTTTAACCCTGACCTGTTGGGTACAAACAATATCTTATATAATAAAACCTGTTAAAACGGAACCTCGTGAAACTGCTCTAACTTCCGTTTTAAACAAGTTTTTATCTTAAAAGGTATAGTTGTGTGATATTTCTTTTAAAAAAGGGCCAAAACACAATTTTGTCTTTGTGAGGGGTATTAGAAGAGGTTCCAAAACTAAATCTTATGATAAAAAAGATATATAAATTTCCTTACAGCAGTGATATAAGACAGAGACTGTGTGTGGACACGTGTGAAACTTTTCGGCACCCTAACGTCTAATAAAAATAAAAAAAACGGTTTTTATATTGCTAGAAACTTCTGTAGGTGCAGAAGAAAGCTGTATGAGATCTAAAATATTTTATTATTCAAAGTCTTGTAGATGAAATTTAGTCTGGTGGTAAATCTCAGATAATATCTGCGATTCATCATCCGGCGAAATACACATACATGTGTGTGTATGCACGTGCATAGGCGTAACCAGCCTTTTGAATGGGGGTGCCCAAATTTTTTAACCTGAACATGTTGGGTACAAACAATATCTTATGTAGTAAAACCTAATAAAACGAAACCTAACTAACCTAAACGAAACGAAAACCGGTTTAAAGATCATTAAAATATCTATAAGAATTTCGTTTTGGAACTCCAAAAAAAGTATTCTCACCATATCATTAATAGCATTTTAAATATTTATTAATATTTTATTTTCTTAGGTGCTTTTTTTCATTCGTAAATTATACAACTGTGTTTTTCAATTGAAAATTTCTATGTTGATATGTCCTTGCTTCTGCAAAATTTCTTTATTTTTATGATATTTAATATTTATTATTCGCATCGTTATTTTTTCCTATTAAATGAGCTAGTGATTATAGTTGCAGAATGTTGTTGGTAAATTTTAATTGTTATACATAATAAATATTGGCTAATTTTATAATTGCTTTAATATGTCATCTACCACTTTGAACCCCTATGCCAAAGATGGGGTACGCGGGTACTACTTTGATGTTTCCAATCCGATTCCGAGGTGTTAATATCAAAAGAATTTTAAATGAATTTAGAGCTCCATTATTCGGAGTATGATTGTCCATTGGTATAATCGCTTTAAATAATTTTTTTTTTATTTTGGGGCATTAAAGTTTTTATGTTTTTCATAAATGACCAGGAAACCAGATGTCAATTTTCTATGGAAAAATATAGAAATAAATAAAATATTAAATCAACAAACTTGGAATTCATTTAAAAATAAGAGTTAGACAGATTTTAAAAAGTAAAAATATCTTAGTTGTGTGAAATTTTGTGGATAAGTTTTACAATAGCATAAGATGTGCATCACATACTGGCTTCACCATTTTTAATTCCTTTTGTGATTTTTCACCGCATTTTTAGACTCTGACAAGCACATCTGACATGAAATACTGTTAACCTTCTTATTTTATCTCGTTTTAAGCTTTTTTTAGCTTGGTTCTCAACTTGTGTTAGCTTCAATTCCGGATAAAAAAGAATCCAGGATACTTTGTATTCCTGATTTGGTCAAACAATGTCTTATAGCGGGCGATTTTTCTAATCTAATGCTATTGATAATTAATTACTGGAAAGATCAAGGTCGCAACAAATTATCACAAAACAGGCGATGATTATATGTTTTATGACTAGCCAGTATCATTATTTGAAGCATATGTCACTAAAAAACAAGTACAGCTATATTCACAATAGTGAAAAATAATGTAAGTGGCCATGTGATTGTACGTCTCTGTGTTGTATATCGCCTAGGTAATTTATCTATTATATCTAGCACATATTTCATTTCATTATAAAACTGAATCATTTCGGGTTTTTCTTTTGGTTTCATGATAATTTTGTCATGATGCATAGTAGATATATGAATAAATTCATTCTATTTTGGAACATCCGAACAAATACAGATAAAGACCCCAGAAACCAAGGTTCATAAGTGAAAAAATTGAAAAAAAGAACTAACAAAGTGTAGAGACGACCTAAAAATATGCATTTTTTTTTTTTTTTTTTTTTTTTTTTTTTTTTTTTTTTTTTGCAGGTAAAGAAATATACCTTTTAAATGAAAGACGAAAGTTATTTTTATTAAAAAATAAATTTAAAAATGCTTTTTAGTGTCTTGTAACCTTATTTTTATATGTATATATCTATGTCTTTTTTAATATTGAAATGCAAAGAAGAATTCAAATCTAGTAATTCTCATTTTTTAACAGCTGTACAAAACTTTTGTACTTAATGTTTAATGTATCGAATATATCAAATCGCTTATATATTCTTTCACAAACGAAACATATTTTGTTAATGAACAACGAAAGCCGCGCATTATAACTTTCAAAACAGCCGCTAAAGAATCATTTTCAACCTCGGTG
Organism: Maratus speculifer; assembly: GCA_964019185.1. NCBI lineage: Eukaryota > Metazoa > Arthropoda > Arachnida > Araneae > Salticidae > Maratus > Maratus speculifer. Next base: position 38,832 of record CAXHSM010000227.1, on the reverse strand, counting down.
GACTTTGTCCATTAAAGATATGGAAACATCAGTACATAGGGAAAGCGGCATTTACCCAGCATGTTTTTATTTTCTGTACGATCTTTGCGTTACACTTCAACTGATAACAAATTACGGAATAACACCCCCCTCCCCCCCCGAAAAAGACTGTTTATTGAACTAAGGGAAGGCATTGTTAAAATTTCCTTCATGCCTATTGGTGCTGTGTTCTTTGCACCCGCGACTGATAGGCTGACGTAACATAGAGTCTACGTAACAGGAGAAGGACAGCATTAGGTGACATCTAGTTCCATGGGTTTTTTTTCTTCAATGAATGATTTACAAAAGGGTATGACTAGCTACCACAAATCTTGTTTACGGTTAACGCTACGGTTATTTAAAATCCGATTTTGAAATGGTTCTTAAATTCGCGAATCATTGAAATGTTGTTAGTTTTGAGTCTTCTATAGAAATTATTTTTGCACACAAAGGATTTCAAGTAGAAAAAGGTTTTATTCAGGAAGATGTTTTCTCATATACATACCTAAATTACGCCTAACGTAGCTTCATCTTATCGGAGAATTTTAAGATTGATAGGTTCGTCCCTTATTTATTATACTGTATTTTATTATATAGAGATAGTCTTTGATAATATTTTATGTACACATGTTTAAGTGCAGTTCATAAAATTATAGTTTTTGTTAGAAGATATGTTATCCAACATGATTATACGAATATTACTGTCGAATATTATAATAATCAATTTATAATTTTTCCTAAATAACAAAAAGTAAGCATCTGAATATCAAGTACATTTTTTTAATTATTTCGGTTTTCATGAATATTATTATTTTTTATATTTTAGGGGTGTCTCTAGATTAAATTTTCCTTATACAAAATATAATGTAACCTTACAAAAAATGCCTAATATCAACAGATAAAAATATTATCGGAAAACATTTGGGTTTCTTTAATAAGATGCCGAATCAATAATTTTGATTCCACGTACACAAGAAATAAAATGCATATAATGCATTGTAATCCAAATAAAATTCAATGTAAAGTGCATGCCCTTCCGCTATGTCATCTACTCTCATGTATTTATGCATGTGGTATATTTTAATTTCGATTTTTATATCTTTACGTGAAATCACGTTGTATACTAAATCACTTACAGTAGAATAAGTTCTGATAAAATACACAGTTATAAGAACGTGACTTAATGCACGTTTCACATTTTAATTCAAAAAGATACGCTGGAATGTTACTTATGATATTTTACAAAAGAACGTAAAAACCTGGGGGGTCATAGGTTGATATTTTTGTTGTTGCTGTTGTTAGGCAACTGAATATTTCTTTTAACATTTCAATGGCTGAGTTACATCACGTTTTACACATATAAAAATAAAACTACCGTGGATTTCTCTAAAAGAAATAGGCAATACTATAATAGTTAGGCTAACATTTTTTTCTCCTTTTATTTATTTATTTATTTATTTATTTATTTATTTATTTTTGAGGCATAATGGAAAGACTGAAAATTTGCTGCGTGTTTACAAGCCCAATTAAATTGCATCACTAAATTATGTTTTTGGCTTCTTCTAGTAAAACATTCGTTCGCGAATAAAAAGTCCCTAGACAAAACATTTGTTAGCAAAAGGCATATTTTAGCGAAAATATCAACATACACTGAGGGAAAAAAAAGATCTGGCATCCAGAATCTAAATTGTGGATCTATGAAAAAAAATCTGCCATCCTTATAAATTCTAGTTGTCTTTTCCAGCGAGTTTTCAACTAGAATTCAAGTGCGTTTTCCTATATTATATGTTCCTATGTTCTATGTTCCTATTCTTTCCTATTTTCATACATTTTATGTGTACTGTATAACTAAAGCTGCACATATAGATCATTTGTAAGGGGAATTATGTTATTTTCTCTTCAACATGATTTCCTGTAAAAAGTTTTATTAAATCTGTTGTAATATACAATTGTAATTAGGGTATTCTTTTAAGGGCAACTTTATTTAACCTCCTGACTGAAGCTGGCTGATTTTTTCGCACACTAACCTGCAGGTTTCACTGCAGCATAAGCAATATTTAAATTAATATAATTCTACAAATAAAACCCAGTTTTGAAAAATTAAGTTAGGATTAAGATTATACACCTATACATAATAACATATTTTCTATCAGGTTGGAAAGAAATCTTTTTTTTAATATTTTTAATAAATTACAGAGAAAAAAACATTACAATTTTACTCTTTTGCCGGGCAGTCAGGAGGTTAAATATTAAAAAAACGAATAAATGAATCTACTATGAAACCGTAAACTGGTGCTTAGATAGTTAGTTTTAATATTCAATAAAATTATATACATTTATAATTTATAGGGAAAATTTTAAGACTCCTTAAAAAAGATAAATTCTTTTTAGGTTGAATAAACATGAATTATTTTTTGTTGCTGTATTTTTAAACTATTTTTCGCCTTTTAAAATTCTGATCTTTGAAAAAAACTGTTTCTGATGAGGTAGGAGAGATATTTAACCGCTAGCTATCACCTTTTATTTTGAAAAGATAAATAATTCATGGGATAGAAAATAGGATGCAATAAAAAACAAAATGCTTAGAGTGCTCTTTCATAATAACATTTTCTTGAATTACAGACAGAATCGGGATCAGATATCAGTTTTATTCATACGTGATATTTATAATTCATGATTGGTCGATTATTTTTCTTTTGTGATTGATGTTGATTTCAAAGAAGGAAACACTCCATACGGGATATTTTTTTTTCAGGAAAAGTATAAATTTGTAAATTACCAGAAGAGTTATTTTGCTTTCAAAATAAAACTATTGAACTTTTTGAAAACTACAAAAATACAGGTTCTAGGTATAACCAAAATTGTTCATCGGTTTTAGAATTCTGTTTATTTACAAGTACACGATGTACAAAGAGAAGTGATACATGAAAAGATGCATGCACTCAACAAGTTTCTGGTAGGATAAAGTGGGGACAGATGCTACAGTTTTACTTTTCTTTCAGTAAAAATGTACAATAAAGCAAATAACAACAAATTCAGTATCAGAAATCATTAGTCAAACACTTTAGAATCTAATTTCTATGTTAAATAAATATAAACTCTTTTAATAAAATATTATAGTTATTTTCCCGAACTTTATTTTTCAACAATATTTTTTTATGTGCTAGATTAGATATCGCACAAAGAAAATTCCAGCTGTTATGAGGTAGCTTTCAATACATATATATATATATATATACATATATATATATATTTGTAATGAAAGCTTGCGTATGTGCGTATATATATATATAGTACGTACTAATATCTCGACCGAAGTTTTTGGCCAGCTTCATCCGCCGTATTGTTTCAAATTGGCGGCCATTTATTTTTTTAAATTTATAATTTAAAATTAAGTAAAAAAATATATATATATAAATTGAAATATATTTTTCTTCCATGTATTTTACTTTCATACAAAGATAGCAGAGCATTTTTTGTTTCTCTATATCTTAAAAAATGGCTGAGTTATAGCACTTTCAATTTCTATTATGGCTGACCTTTTGAAATGATCTGATTTCAGATGTTGCTCATTACAAAAAGTAAAAAGTTACCTATTTGTCATGAGATAAGACGCATATTTATGAACTTTGTGTGCACATAGTATATACCGATGTCTGAACCGAGTTCAGAAGCTTGTTTAGTCACCCATTTTGTTTCAAAATGGTGGCCATCATGTATTTTTTAATTAAAATTTAAAATTAGGGACACAAAATTAGAAGTAAAAAAAGATTTTTCTTTTATTTGTTTTAACTTTATACAAAGATTCCAGAGCATTTATTGTTTTGTTAATGTCTTAAAAACTGGCTCAGCACTTTGAATTTCTAGTTTCGTTGACACTTTGAATCCTTTTATATATATATATATATATATATATATATATATATATGAGACAACTTTTTTTATAACAATGCATTTTTTTAATATCCAAAATTTTATGTTTCTTTTAACTTCTTTTTTTGTAATAAAGCTAATGAAGGTTTTATAATAATGCTTAATAAAGTATATAAAAATGTCAAATAATTCACATTCATATAATAAATTTAAAAAAAACACGTATCGAAAATATATTTGCTAAAACTACATCAAAAAGAGTAAATGTTTGTTTTTTATGATTAAAATTCTCTTATTTATAAAGTTTAAAAGTAATATAATCGGACATTTTAGTATATTTGAAATAGCAGATCTTAAAGTTTGAGACATCGACTGAGGAGCCAATCCTATTAGGGATGTCGAAATTCTTAGATTTTATCCCTAACAGTTGAGTAATTCTATTACAAAATTGTAAGAAAATATAAACTGAATATTTCTTTCATAGATTGTCATTAACAAATATATATATGAGAAAATTCCCTTATGAATTTTAATAAACTGTGTGTTATTTTGAAAGAGAAATCAATAGCTGCATATTTTTCACAGAAAAAATTCCATGCTTATACTCATCACTTACTTATTTTCTTTATATGAAAACACAAAATTAGTGCGCGATTAAATGTTTTTATTTAAAGAAAATGCAAATAAATTTCGCAAGCTATATTTTATTTTTATCAGTTCATTTTCACGTATTAGAAATAAAATAAAATATCATTCATTTTTTCTTTCTTGTAAGCAAGTATTTTGTTTAAATTATAGCAATCCGTTCAGTATGTTATTTCTAAATGTTAAATTCAATAGTGTCTTTTTCTGTTTCAAAGGGGATATAATATATATAAACCATTATCGATATGAATCTCATTATAAGCAATTCAGAATAACTTCTATTACTTTTAACAGCATGTCAGAAAGTTTTTAAATCGCACTTTACGAAAAATAATTCCGTGGAAAAACGGATAGCTACCACTCACAAAGTAGCTATCTATTATACATTTTTTCTGAAAACTTCGGTTTGTATATCACTTTCCAGGATGAAGATTTTCTGTTATTCAATACGGAAAATTTCGTTTTCTAAATAAATATGAGAAATAGAGCATTACTTTAAAAAGTACATAAAAACTAACTATACAACTAATACATATTTACGCGAATGAGCTATTCAGCGAGTGCCTACCAGCGAGACATATTTTTGAAATGTATGAAATTTTTACTATATACGTTTGTTTTTAGGTGATTAGAATACAAATAAAATCTTAATGTCATTTTAATTAACGTTTCCAATTTAGTCAATATTATATCAAATTACAGTAAATATTTGCATCTATGCTAAACGTGCTATAATGGAATTTGTTCAATATATTTCGCTTTTTTTTCAACAATATGTTGGTGAATATCACAAAATGTCTCATTGTGTTCATCGTTGATAGTGAACATATCAATTGAAAAACACTCAAAATTTATAGAGGTAATTTTTTTGTATTAGAAAATAAAAGATTTTCAATGTAAAATTCTGAAAAAATTATTATATTAGACATCTTGGGAATAACTTAAACAATAAGTTATTTTTTATGTAATTATACGCCATTATCTGGCATATGTATCTGCATCCTAAAATAATTTTTACATCCTTGTTTTCTTTTTTTTAGGTCTGACATTTTAATTTTGTCTAAAAGAATATGTTTTCTATATAGTAGCTGAAATTCCGTGTAAGGTTCAATTTTATTTATTAATACACCGTTCAGCAAAAGTTTAGACAATGATCGATTATGCTTCTATTTTCTGAAGTATGTTCCGAATATTTGTAATTCCTCTGTCAAATATTAGTTGTGACTTATCCTTTATTCACACACAATAAATTTTGAATTTTACATTTTACATAGAATATAATCACAAAAAAAATTAACATTGTGGCAAAAGTATAGACAATTTGTGTATTTACAGAAAAAATAACTACAAATTAAAATCGAGTTGCAGCCGCATTGTTTGCAGTTAGTGCAAGAATGTAACTTTTCATCGAAAAAACTAAATGCTGCATCTCTTAGGGGTCTATTTCGTACCAAACATGTTCAACAGCAGCTCGAAACTCATTAAAAGAAAACTATAACAAAAATTTCCATAAACATTACGACATATGATGTTACAAAAGTTTTCAATTGGGTCCGGATCAGAACTACACGCCGGCCAGTTGAGATCAATAGCATTTCAGAGTTAGAAGAAGTTCTTCTTTTGTATGCAACATGAATAGATGCTAAAATCCATACTTTAGATCAGTACAAGTTCCCCAAATGACTAAAAATTAATCTCCAACATATGTACGTAGTCTTGTGTTGCTTGGCAACCAATGAATAACTCCACAGATGCACGAGCATTAAAGCTAGGTGAGGACAAAATTATTTAAAATTCACCTTCTTTTTGTCGACTTAATAAAGTCCCAGGATCTTTGCTTAAGTCATTCCAATAGTATGCCCACGTGTTTGGGCCATTCAAATTCCACTTTTTTTTCGTTACTGACTATCATAGCGTACCATTTGGGTCCATATGACGTATGTTTGCAAGTTAATTGAATTCTGGACAATTTATAGCGATATTTTAAAGCTGATTGTTTTATTATTGTCATGTAAATTGATTTACCTGTTTCTTTAATCATCTACGCATCATGTCCGTCGACACAGAAATTCCTGACTTACTTTTAATGTGATTAACAATCATTATTTGTGTAAATGTCACTTTCTGGATCCTTTTGTCATCGCATTTTCTTGTCACACAAGGTCTTTCAGATTATGTTTTTTTTTTTTTTGTTTGGAGGAGTCATCCTTAGACTATACTTCATAGAAAAACCACTTTGGACGATTCAGTGCTGCTGAAATTTCTGCAACTGTCTTCCCTTTCCATTTCAGCTTCCCTATTTCAATTACCTCATCTAAATGGATATTTTTAGCTTGCGGCATCTTCACTAACTGATGCTGTATTGAGGTATAATTAAATACTTCAGACATGTGACATCATAACTTGGAAATTTGCATTTATCCATGAACAGTTTGCTAAAAATCCAAAAAGTGTTTAAACTTTTGCAATATGCAAATTTTACTTTTTTCAGTTAAATTATATATTATCTTGAATTATCACCATTATTTTTATTGTACATTGTTTAAAATATATTTGAAAATAAGTATAGCCATTTCTAAAACTCACGTGTTCGTATTTTTTATTTAAAGGTTAAAAAACACCTGTGTCTAAACTTTTGCTGAGCACTGTATATGGAAGCCAGGAAAATTACAATTTCATTCTAAAATATTTTTTACATTCTTCTTTTCTTTATTTTTCGGTCTAACATTTTAATTTTGTTTAAGGAGACATGTTTTCTATATAGTAGCTGAAATTCCATGTAATTTTCAGTTTTATTTGTTAATTTATAAATGCTAGGAATAGGACATAATAAAACTCTACTCTATTTTTACAAAGACTTTAATCTGATTCTTTTCAAAGAAATAGCTAAAAGATCTTTACTGGTAACTATAACTTTACTACTTCTGACATGAACTACGTCAAAAATAAGAAGATATACTCTGCAGCGCCATATTTATGTATGATAAAAAGCTAAAATACAGACTAGGTAATGGCATGAATTTTCAGTGACAATCACATTTTAACTATGGAAATTTAGTTGTAAAATACAGAATTTGTTACCTTTCTTATATATTTGTTTTATAAAGTAAAAATATTAATCAGAAATTAAAAAACTAGAAAACGATATTTATACAGTATAACAGAATGCTATTTACTTTGTACGCATCACAGAATGACATGCCAGGAATATCACAGATTGGAATTCTAAGCCTTATTTTTTATTGTTTTATTATGCTTTGAAATCTAATGTCTCTTTAAAATGCTCCTAAGGATATTTTATATTGGAATATACTAATAGAAACTGCATTATATATTCTCTTAATAGGAATTTTACTGTGCGGACAACAGTATCCGTATTTTTTTTATATTCACCTATGTTAGCAAGCCGAATACCTGCGTTATAAAGAAAAATATTTTTAATACCTCTTAAATTTACTAACATATATCAGATTTTGTATACAAAGCATGATTTCTTCTTTTTGTATGTACATACCAATAAAAACAGCTCTGAAATTAATAAATACATGCTTAAAAGCTGTATTTTCCTTCATAACATATCAGTAGATAAGCAGAAGCTTATGATGAAATTTAATTTCCATATGTTAAAAACTTTTGAAGAAATGAGGTTTCTTGTAAACTAAAAAAAACGAAGTAATCCAGTAAACATAAATAAAGATTTTAATGTGTAGCTTTATATTTTCCATGCAGTGTATATTTTTTTATTTGTTTGATTAGTTATGTAATAATTAAACAAATTTCATTAGGTAACATAGTATTAACATTTAGCTTCAATTCATATAATCACTTTTACAGCTTTCCTCTTTAATATGCAATTTATAAAAAGGTAAAATAATAATTTCTATCAGAATTCTTTCAAAAATATTTATTATGTAATATAATGCACACGGAAGTTATTCAGTAAATATTAATTCAAATATTCTTAACTATCAAAAGAGTTAAAAAAAAACAGAATATTTTGGACTGTTTATTCTAATCATATGAAAAATTTAAAGAATCAAGCAGAGAAAAAAAATTATTGATGAAAACATTATGAAAATATAGGAAATACATATTTTGATATTTTTTCTGAGATTCTCATTAAAATTTCTTATCAGAAATATGCAGTTTTCATACAAATTCTATAAAAAATGGTAAGTTAATCATCTGGATGGGAGTACATTTTTCGTCGAAATTTACATACTTAAAATTATGGGTATGGAATTCTTGTAAGGGAAACAGACAAATAATACACTTCCGAATGTTTGTACATAAAAAGAAAATGTAATTGAAATTCTGAAAATTTATTTGTTTTATTTCAGTTCAATTTCACAAAGTAGGAATAGAAAATTTCATTTCAACCATATATAGATTTTTTAAAACTTGTTTTTGAATTATCAGTAAGTAGTATTCCTTGCAACTTTATGTTTGTTTGAAATTGAAATGAATAAATTTTCTGTATGTGTATGTATTTTTTTCACGAAGAATAAATATAACATTAAATGGAAGTTATCACAGAGAAATTTATTCACATCAAGGAATTTTTAATTTTTTTAATTTTCTTACGCTTTTTTGGTGCGTTCGTAATTCTATAAATACTTAGAGCTTTCCATAATCGTCTTATCCGTCTGTCTATCTATGGCATATAGCCGCGCAAAAGCAACCCAACCGAAAGCTTTGAAATTTATATACATAATTTCTGCAGACTTTTTATAAAATCATTTCAAATTTTATGTAAACCAAATCAAAACTTTAAAAGATAATAATAAAAATTTTCTGCATTGTGTTAATTTTATCATGTGGAATAAAATCAGTGATATCGATGATAAATTATGATTATAGGTTAACATGATGATGTTATGAATATCAAAGCGATATATAAAATATACGAATAGTAATAATTTAGCATTTAAAAAAATAATGATGTGTTTTTATTTAGTTATTAGGTTTTCCTTAATTATATTGTTTTGATTATACGCGTCCTTTTTTTCAGAATTTTCATTTTTAAGTTAGGGGGTCGAATTATACGTGAATATATACGGTATATATATACAGAGAGAGAGAGAGAGATTAATTTTAAAATTATCTTCATATTTAATACTGCTATTTAATACGTTTATTCATACTTACATGCATTATTGCATGAAAATGCTCTTAAAAAGGGATTTCAAAACGATAATTAACAAAAATAAATAGTACATTGTTTGTCGAAATATCTGATAACTATATATATATAATTGCATTAAACTATGTATCCACAAAATCGCAATGGAAATTTAATCATCTGATTTGTTTAATAATTAAATTACATTAGTAAGACATGCATAAAATATCGCAACATATAGCTGCAAAAAATAAATGAAAGGAAATTTTGTATACCTTTATATTATTTCTTCCATAAGATGTTAAAAAATAAAATTCCAATTTTGTTTAGATAGCAGTGTGTGACAGAAATATATGTAATCTTCTTGTATTATGTTTTTAATGCATTAAGATATGGTGTTTTTTATGCGAAATATACAGGAATTAATATGAATTTTCATTTAATAGTATAGTTTTAAGAACGTGATCTGAACAATGCATTTTGTGCATCTCACTTCAAAATGACATGCTGGAATGTTATATATCAAAGCATTCAGAGATTAATACAGGAAAAAGTGAGATGTGTAGTTAATAAATTGGACCATATTTGATAAATATATGTAACTACATTAAACTAGCTATCCACAAAATCAGAATTGAAATTTAACCATCTGATTTGTTTAATATCATATCTATGTAAGTATTTTTATATTAAGAAAATATATAAGAAAAAAATCATCCTTAAAAATGTTCAAATTGGAAAAATATATATATAATAACGCAATATATAACTCAGAAAGATAAATGAAAAGAACATTGCAGTACCTAAATATTATTTCTTCCATAACATGTGAAAAACTAAAATTCCAATTTTGTTTACAGAGTAGTATGTGGCAGAAGGATATATAATCTTCTTGTGTTTTATTTTTTATGCATTAAGGTATGGTATACTTTATGTGAAATATATGGGAATGAATATAAATTTCTTTTTAAAAATATAGTTTTGAAAACGTGATTTGAACAATACAATTCATACATCTCGTTTTAAAAAGACGTGCTAGAATGTTAAATTTCAAAGTATTCTGAAACTAGAATTTGAAAAAGTAAGATGCATAGTTAATTAAATGTAGATTTTTAATGTTTTATTACTTACGGTGTAGCAAATCAAAATAAAAAAGAATAAGGATTTTTTTGGACCACGCCAGTGCATATATATATTTCTTAATTTTAAAATTAGCTCCATATTTAATTTTGCTATTTAATACGTTTTACCCGTACTTGCATACATTATTGTATAAACGTGCTCCTAAATTTAAAAAAAAAAGATACTAAACAGTACTAACTTAGATTATAATACACCATATATCTGATATCTATGAGTGAAACTACTTTATACTATATATCCACAAATTTAATCATCTGATATGTTTAATCATTATATCTACGTAACCATTTTAATATTAAAAATACATGTAATAATGCATGTAACATTAAAAATGCATACAAGAAATAAATGCACCCTTAAAAATAGTCAAATTAGAAAAAAAAATACATAATATAACACAACATATAACTTCAAAAGATAAAAGAAAGGAAAATTGCCATACCTTTGTATTATCTCTTCCATAAGACGATAAAAAATAAATTCCAATTTTGTTTAGACAGCAGTATGTGACAGAAGGACATATAATCTTCTTGTTTTTTGTTTTTTATGTATTAAGATATGGTATTTTTATGCGAAATATATGGAAATGAATATAAATTTTCGTTTAAAAATATAGTTTTAAGAATGTGACCTGAACAATGCATTTTATGCATCTCGCTTCTAAAAGACGTGTTGGAATGTTAGATTTCAAAGCAAGCAGAAATTAGTGTATGAAAAAGTAAAATGTGTAGTTAATTAAATATAGGTTTTTAATATTTTTATATCTTATGTTGTAGCAAATCAAAATGAGAAAAAAAGATTTTTTCGGATCACCCTAGTGCGTATATATACAGTGTATTTCTAAATTCATGGTACAAACTTTAAGGGTTGATAGTACACATCAAGACAAACAATATTAAATGGGAAACTTAGGGTCCCAAACGTCTTCCGAAGAAGATAAGCGCCATTAAAGTTTAGGGTCCAAAAATTCAAATAATTATAAAAAACAGAAAAATTGGTCGATTCGTTTGCGGTTTTCACTAAAACTATTCTTTATGTTAGTATTTCTTGAAAATAAATTATAAAGATAAATTTCAAAAAATGCCAATAGAGGGCGCTTTAGACTTTGGAGTAACGAACAACTATTTTTTACTGTTATTTTTTGTATCTCATTAAATTTTTTTAGAAGCTTAGCAATAAACTTAAATTTTGAGCTCAAAATCTAAATCGTTGAGAGTGGTTAAGTAGCGCAAACTGAACTGTGGAAGGAGGTTCAAACTTCAAATGATTATAAAAAACGTAAAAATTGGTCAATTGATTTGCGATTTTCACTAAAATTATTCTTTATGTCAGTATTATCGTGAAAATAAATTATAAAGATAAAATTCAAAAAATGCTGATAGAGGGCGCTTTAGACTTTAGAGTAACATACAACTATTTTTTACCGTTATTTTTTGCATCTCATAAAATTTATTTTAGAAGCTTAGACATAAGTTTAAATTTTGAGATGAAAATCTGAATCGTTGGGAGTGGTTAAGTATTGCAAACTGAACTGTGTTCAATGGGGGTGGGGAGGTTCAAATTTCAAATGATTATAAAAAACGGAAAAATTGGTCGATTCGTTTGCCGTTTCCGATAAAACTATTCTTTATGTCAATATTTCCTTGAAAATAAATTTTAAAGATTAATTTTTAAAAATACCGTTAGAGGGCGCCTTAAACTTTACAGTAACCAACAACTATTTTTAACTATTATTTTTTGTATCTAATTAAATGCTTGCAAATGCTTAGATTTAAATTTTGAGCTCAAATTCTAAATCGATGGCAGGTGTTAAGAAGCGCAAACTGAACAGTGTTCAGGAGTTAAAATGTTACCCTCCCCACCCCTCGAACACATTTCAATTTTCCGCTGCTTAATTACTGACAGCGATGCAGATCTTGGGCTAAAAATTTAAGTTTGAACTTTTACAAGCATTTAATTAGATACAAAAAATAACGGTTAAAAATAGTTGTTGGTTACTCTAAAGTTTAAGGCGCCCTCTAACGGTATTTTTTGAAATTAATCTTTAAAATTTATTTTCAAGGAAATATTGACATAAAAAATAGTTTTAGTGAAAAAGTCAAACGAATTGACCAATTTTTCCGTTTTTTATAATCATTTAAAATTTGAACCTCCCCACCCCCATTGAACACAGTTCAGTTTGCGCTACTTAACCACTCCCAACGATTCAGATTTTCATCTAAAAATTTAAGTTTATGTCTAAGCTACTAAAAAAATTTATGAGATGAAAAAAATAACGGTAAAAAATAGTTGTACGTTACTCCAAAGTCTAAAGCGCCCTCTATCGGCATTTTTTGAATTTTATCTTTATAATTTATTTTCAAGATAATACTGACATAAAGAATAATTTTAGTGAAAATCGTAAAACAATTGACCAATTTTTCTGTTTTTTATAATCATTTGGAATTTGAACCTTCTCCGACAGTTCAGTTAGGGCTGCTTAACCACTCCCAATGACTTAGATTTTGAGCTCAAAATTTAAGTTTATGTCTACGCTTCTAAAAAAAATTAATGAGATGCAAAAAATAACAGTAAAAAATAGTTGTTCGTTACTCCAAAGTTTAAAGCGCCCTCTATTGGCATTTTTTGAAATTTATTTTTATAATTTATTTTCAAGACAATGCTGACATAAAGAATAGTTTTAGTGAAAACCGCAAACGAATCGAGGAATTTTTCTGTTTTTTATAATCATTTGTATTTTTGTACCCTAAACTTTAAAGGCACCTATCTCCTTCGGAAGACGTTTGGGACCCTTAGTTTCCTATTTAATATTGTTTGTCTTGATGTGTACTATCACCCATTAAAGTTTATACCATGAATTGAGAAACACCCTGTATATATATATATATATATATATTAATTTTCAAATTATCTCGATATTTAATACCATTTTTTAATACATTTTATCCGTACTTGCATACATTATTGTATAAACGTGCTCTTATTTTTTTTTAAACATTAAATAGAACTAATGTAGATTATATTAGACAATATATCTGATATCTATAAGTGAAACTACATTAAACTATATAACCACAAATTTAATCAACTACTTTGTTTAATCATTATATCTATCTAACCATTTTCATATTAAAAAATACATGTAAGAAATAATTCACCCTCAAAAATATTCAAATAACAAAAAATACATAAAATAACTCAACATATAACTTCAAAAGATAAAAGAAAAATATTCATAAAAAAAATTCATACTTAAAAATTACATTAGTAAGAAATGCATAAAAAAACGCAACATATAACTGCAAAAAAAATGAAAGGAAATTTTGTATAACTTTATATTATTTCTTCCATGAGACGTTAAAAAATAAAATTCCAATTTTGTTTAGACAGCAGTATGTGACAAAAAGTTATGTAATATTCTTGTGTTTTGTTTTTTATGGATTAAGATATGGTATCTTCCATACGAAACATACAGGAATGAATATAAATTTTCATTTTAAAATATAGCTTTAAGAATGTGACTTGAACAATGCATTTGATATATCTCGCTTCAAAAAGACGTGCTGGTATGTTAGATATCAAAGCATTCAGAAATTAAAACAGGAAAAAGTGAGATGTGTAGTTAATAATGTGGATTATATTTGACTAAATATATAAAACTACATTAAATTAGATATCGACAAATTCAGAATTGAAATTTAACCATCTGATCTGGTTAATATTAAATCTATGTAAGCATTTTCAAATTAAGAAAATACATAAGGAAAAAAATCACCCTTAAAAATGTTCATATTGGAAAGAAATACATAAAATAACTCATCGTATAACTGCAAAAAAATAAACGAAAGGAAATTTTCTATACCTTTATATTATTTCTTCCATAAGACCTTAAAAAAATTCCAATTTTATTTAGACATCAGTATGCGACAGAAAAATATATTATCTTTTGTGTTTTTGTTTTTTATGCATTAAGATATGGTATTTTTTATGCGAAATATATGGGAATGAATATAAATTTCCTTTAAAAATATAGTCTTATGAACGTGACCTGAACAATGCGTTTTAGGTATCTCACGTCAAAAGACGTTCTGGAATGTCAGAATTCCAGAAATTAGGACATGAAAAAGTAAGGTGTTTAGTTAATTGAATGTAAATTTAAATGTTTTCCCTAACTGTCTGGATGTTTCCTATAAATGAAAATATTTAAAACAAATATATTATTTATATTTTTATTGTACACTCTTAAAACGAAAGATTGGATTTGGCTTCTCAGGAAATAGCTGTAATTTATTCAATCGTGAATGAGTTGTTTTTTAAATGTTTTACACATCTTGATTAATATTGCTTATTTAAATAACTCATCTTCATTTAAATTGTTTAAAAACAACTCACTCGCCTGAGATGTTTCAACTCTTTATGAGAAGCTACCTTTCAAAACGCAAGCTGATCGAATTTCGTCTAAACTTGAGGTTTTTTTTGGAGAGTTTTTGGAGAGAAATTTTAAGAGAGTGAATTTTATTTTTTAAAGGTACAAAAAATCGTTTCAAGTATTAAGTAAATAATAAATGTATAATGTAATTATATTTCTGTTGGACAGTAATCTAACAATAACGATATTAATTGTTCAAAATTTGTAAAAATGATTTTATTATTTGTTCATTCTTTATTAAAGTAAAAAAAAATATATATTGCGTATTAAATTTTAACGCGTAATTAAAACTAAATATTTAAAAAATTAAAACTGTGAGGAGTGATAATGTATGCATTTTGCGAAGTTTTTTCTTTGCTCAAAATAATAATGCATCTTTAAATCTTTGTATAGACTTCTTTCAGTACAGAATCTTTGTACTTTAAATCGTTGCAACGGAAAATTGTAGGATACATGCTTAAAATTTTAATGTTTTATTTTCCGCATTTTATTGAGATTTTTTTCAATACGTCAGCCACGTTAGTCACCGGTGTTTGACACTTTCCGTGGCTTTCCGTTTGAAAACGGCTTACGTTAGACTTTTCCTTCACCGGTGACTTTTCGTTTATGCCGATGTCACTGACGGCTGTCAGTGTAAAATATGTTATAAAACTAATAAAAATTATATCGCTTATGTAATTACTGAAAAATTATTTAAAATTATTTAACTTTTACTTATTTTAAAATTACATATTCTTAAAATTACACTGTAAAAAAATTATAATTTTACGGTATTTTACCGTGAATTATCCAGTAAATTTACGGAATATGTCATTTTTTTACATAAACGGTCAACTTCCGTAATTTTTTGTGTTTTACGGGCAATAACCATTAATGTAATGGAAAAGTCCGTAGATATAGAAATAAAGAAAAAATATCATCTCTGCTGCAGCTTTTTTACAATGTATTTAAAATGCAAAATTTCGGTATCAGTCACCGTGGTATTCAACCTGTTGAATAATTCAATAGTTGACCATAATATGTACGTATTTTGATATTAAAAACACATGGAAGAAATAAATTCCATCTTTAAAATATACAAATTAGAAAGTAATGCAAAAAATAACGCAACATATAACATCAAAAGATAAATGAAAAGAAAATTGCTATACCCTTATATTACTTATTCCTCGGACGTTTAAAACAAAAATTTCAATTTTGTTTAGACTGCATTATGTGGCAGAAGGATATGAAATCTTCTTGTGCTTGGTTTTAATGCTTTAAAGCCCCACAATAGTCACTGAGAAAGACCCGGATGATAATGTAAAATCTATACAAGCGTTCTTTTTAAATATCTCGCTCAAATTTTAATATTTTTACATGTTTTTTTTTGTTTTTTTTTTGCATAGGACAGCTGAGGGCGATCTACAACCGGCCTAGTTTTTACTTTTTCAATTTTGCTTATATATATATATATATTTTTATTATGATAGTTTCACTTACACAACCATGTTAAACAGATTTTGAAATTTAAAGTATTTTTTAATATCTGAAACAGGAATTAAAAAAGTAAAAACTAGGCCGGTTGTATATCGTCCTCAGCTATCGTCCCTACATTATCATCCGGGTGTTTTTCTATGACCAGTGATGCGCCTTAAGATGTGATATCTTATATGTGAAATATATAGGAATGAATATAAATTCCCCTTTAAAAATATAGTTTTGAAAACGTGACCTGTGAAATGCATTTCATACATCTTGTTTCCAAAAGCCGTGCTAGAATGTTAAATTTCAAAGAATTCAGAAATTAGTATATGAAAAAGTAAGATGTGTAGTTATTTAAATACAGATTTTTAATATTTTTATCTCTAAATTTCTGGATGTCTACTACTTATCAAAATGCTTAAGATAAATACGATGTGTATATTTTTATTATATTTTTTTTTATTTCAAAATGTAAAAAAAAAAAAAAAAAAAAAAAAAAAAAAAAAAAAAAAAAAAAAAAGTTAAGGGAAATAACTAATGAATATTGTATTTATAATTCTGTAATCTAACAATATCGAAATTATCTCTTCAAAATTCTTAAAATTTATTTGCACTTTATTTATGCTTTATGAAATTTAAAAATTATATATTACGCATGAAATTTTAATGCTTAATTAAAATTAAATATTTAATGAATAAAAACTGTAAGAAGTGTTCAAGTATGTATTTTGCGAAGTTTTTTCTTCTCTTAAATTAATAATGCATCATTAAACTTTTGTACAGTGCGCAACAGAAAATTTTAGGATACACACTGAAAATTTTCATATTTTATTTTTCGCATTTTATTGAGATTTTTTTAGTACGTCAACTACGTTAGTCACCGATGACTAACACTGAACTTTCCGTTTATGCTGATATCATCGACGACAGTCAGTGTAAAATATGCTATAAAACTAATAAAAATTATATCAATTTAAGTAATTACTGAAAATTTATTTAAAATTATTTAACTTTTACTTATTTTAGAATTACATTTTCTTAATAAATACTTAAAATGGAATGTCTGATATCAGCCACCGAGGTATTCAACCTATTGAATAATTCAATAGTTCACCATACTATGTACGCATTTTGATATTAAAAATACATGGAAGAAATAAATTCATTTTTTAAAATATACAAGTTAGAAAGTAATACATAGAATAGCACAACATATAACTTCAACAGAAAAAAGAAAGAAAAATTTCTATTCCTTTATATTATTTCTTCCATAAGACGTTAAAAAATAAAATTCCAATTTTATTTAGACAGCAGTATGTGACAGAAGGATATGTAATCTTCTTGTTTTTTGTTTTTATGCATTAAGATATGGTATCATTTATGTGAAATGCATAGGAATAAATATAAATTTTCCTTTAAAAATATAGTTTTGAAAACGTGACCTGAATAATGAATTTTAGACATCTTGCTTAAAAATAATAATAATAATAATAATAACGTGGTAGAATGTTACTAGTATATTTTAAAGCTTTCAGAAATTTTAACATGGAAAAGTAAGAGGTGTAGTTAATTAAAGCGTAGATTTTGTAACCAACTAAGCATTTTGATATTAAAAATATATGTAAGGTATAAAATCAATCTTAAAAAAGTCCATAAAAGAAAGAAATACATAGAATAACAGAACATATAACTGCTAAAAATAAATGAAAGGAAAATGTCTATACCTTTATATTACTCCTTTCTAAGACGTTAAAAACTAAAATTCCAATTTTGATTAGACAGCAGTATGTGACAGAAAGATAAGTAATCTTCTTGTGTGTTGTTTTTTATGCATTAAGATGTGGTATTTTTTGTGTGAAATATATGGGAGTGAATATAAATTTCCTTTTAAAAATATAATTTTATGAGCGTGACCTGAACTAAGCGTTTTAGGTATCTCGCGTCAAAAGACGTACTGGAATGTTAGATTTTCAGAAATTAGGACATTTTATCATTAAATTTATGTAAGCATTTGGATATTAAAAATATATGTAAGAAATAAATTCATACTTAAAAAATATATTAGTAAGAAATGCATAAAATAACGCAACATGTAACTGCAAAAACTAAAATTTCGATTTTGTTTAGGCAGCAGTATGTGACAGAAGGATATTTAATCTTCTTGTGTTTTGTTTTTATGAATTAAGATATGATATCTTTTATGCGAAATATATAGGGATGAATATAAATTTCCTTTTAAAAATATAGTTTTGAAAACGTGACCTGGACAATGCATTTCATACATCTCGCTTCAAAAACACGTGCCAGATTGTTAAATTTCAAAGTATTCGAAATTAGTACATGAAAATATAAGATGTATAGTTAATTAAAAACAGATTTTTAATATTTTTTTCTTACTTTCTGGATGTTTCCTATTTATGATAATACTAAAGACAAATATATTATATATATACATTGTAAATTTTAACATTTAAAAACTATGAATAAGGTGATCTGGTATAATAATGCCAGGCGGGGTAGTAACGTTAAGTGCTAATATTATGCATAATTATGAAATAATCTGGTAAATGACACCCATGTGCTCTGCGCAGAAAGGTTTTGAGTCATATAAATAGCAAAATACAGCTTCCAGTTAATTTGTTTCATTTTTAGGTCTTATTGTTTATACAAGCAACTAAAATTAGCGCTTGATCTAAAATTTGCGAGATATGTTTTGTGATGTGAAGACTATTTTTTTTTATCCGGAAATACTTTGTTAATTACATAAATTTGTAGTACATTTCATGGACACCCATGCGCTCTGCGCAGAAAGGTTTTGAGTCATATAAATAGCAAAATACAGCTTCAAGTTAATTTGTTTCATTTTTAGGTCTTATTGTTTATACAAGCAACTAAAATTAGCGCTTGATCTAAAATTTGCGAGATATGTTTTGTGATGTGAAGACTATTTTTTTTTTATACGGAAATACTTTGTTAATTACATAAATGTGTAGTACATTTCATGGACTTTCAAAATGTTGTTGAAGATTTTGGATATCTTCTCGAGATAATTTGTAATTTAAAATGTACAGCGCAATAACTATAACGGGGTAATAACGCCAATCCTTGGCATTAATACCCTGGTAATTCCCTACAGTGGCCGAGCTACTTCCTAAATACTGATTCAAATAAACTCAGATAAAACTGTGCAATATTTCTAATAATTCTACATAAGCGGCCCTGAGCTTTCTGCAGGCCCGATTTTGATAATTATCTTTTTTTTAATGAAAGCTATTCATGTGTAGATGTGCCCATTCGGGCTAATTTTTGATTTATTTCCATTTTTATATTTTATTTTTAATTTTAAAAAGCTTTTTCGTGACATTTATTCAAAACAGTGGCAACAGGTTAAGCTTTTTTCACTTTTCTCACTTCAAATTTATTTTACTTTATTACTTTTCACCAACCAGGAGCTTGATCTCATTGGTGAATGTGTCATCGCATTTCAAAGAAAAAAAAATAATGGTTTTCGTAAAATTTAATCCTAATAAAATGATTGTGCATAATTATTCACAAATTGCAGTACAATACACAGAGTATTTACTGAGTAATATTATTAAGTATTATGTAAATAAATTAACATAAAAAAAACCCTGAATAAAATATAATATTTAAAGCATTTTTTTTTTTTTTTTTTTTTTTTTTTTTTGATGGAGAAAATGTCGTCATTCAGAAACCAGATATTTTTGTTCCATGAATATAATATATATTGTTATAGCTGTGTCAGTGATGATATTATATTTACTGACTTTTATTACTGCTTCTAAATGAACAGAACTTTTTCTATTTAATTAAAGTTCCTTGGTATGCACAAATGAAAATATTTCATTAAATTGCGCCATTTTCATTTAACTGTAATAAACATTTTATTAAAGTAATTTTTTTTAAATAACTGCGTAAATCACGCTTTTATTTCGGAAAAGATGAGTGCTTCTGAAGGTGTAAATTATGTCATATTAGAAAAAGATGAATAAAACATGTGATATGCCTGTATTACGATATTTCTTATTTACATAATATCAAAAATTAACTAAAATCATTTCGTTGTATTAAATTATTATTTAAAATAAAAATTAATAAAACGTTTTCTACCTATCAATAACAAACTCAATATTTTTATTATTTTTAATAGCAAAGATTTCGTTTTTATTTTCGTTGTCATGACAATAAAATTAATTTTGACAAGTTCATGGAGGCTACAAACCAATAAATAAATTAAATTTATTGCAAGTGCTGTAACTGTACAGTGGGTTCGTTAAGCGATGCAAAGTAGAAACTCTCTGTTTCTATTATAATTCTGTAATGTTTTGTTGACATTAAATTATGAGGTGGAACCGTTGAAATTCAACGAAAGAAAAGTTTTAAAAAAGAACAGTTTCATTGATTTATAATAAATCTACAAAATTAGTTATAGCAAAAATACATCTTGGTCAGTCTAACTCTCAAACAAATATTATTTTAAGCTAAAATTAACAAAATAAATAAAGCTAAACCATCCAAATTATTAAACAAAATAAAATTGAAATTCACCGGATTTTATAACAGACGATATTTTAAAAATAGTATACACATTTTAATTTCTATTTTTTTTTTTTTTTTTTTTTTTCTTTTAAAGAAAATGGAGTGATTATGTTGCCACAATTACAAAATTGGTATTAAAAATTATATAAAAAATTATATCTAAAAAATAAATTGAGATACAACTTTGAAACAAATTGCATTTAAAAATATATATTTTTTCTACACAGTGGTATAAAAATTTTAAATGTACGATGTTTAGAAGAGTAAAATTTGCAGTACCGAAAATTGCAAAACAGAAATTGCACAGGAAAATGTTGCAGATTTTAATTTCTATATATTTTTTCACTTTTAAGAGAAAATAGAGTAATTTTGATTCCACAATTCCAAAATTGGTATTAAAAACTATAAAATAATTAATATCTCAAAAATAAACTGAGATACAGCTTTCAAAATAATAATAATGAATAAAATTCATATTTTATATTAAGTACACTTTTCTTTTATGACATTCATTTCTATTATACATAAGCTTTAAATGTAACATACTTATCTAATATATATTCTTTTCCGTCGAATTTCGACGGGTGCAGCTAGTAGTTACTTAAAATGGAATGTGACTGTGGTATTCAACATGTCAAATAATTCAGCATTTGATTATTGCAAAAAAATCTTACTATTAAACAAAACAATTATTTCTAAGGAAATTGATAATTATTATTTTTTCTTTTTCAAACTTTTAACGTGTAAAAAATCAATAGCTTCTATATATGCATTGAATTTAGATTTATGTTTTGTTTGTAACATTATCGATCTTTCCATAATAATAATAATAGTTTATGAGATTAGAGATTGGACAATAAATAGTTCTTTTAAAAATACTCAATTAAACTTACGAATTGTGTTACATTTGTTTTCCGGTTTTATTTAGATTTGAGTATTTAGGAAAAATTCGGGAGGATTGTTTTTCTTAGGGAATTTGTCCTGCTTTGTGATTAATCCGCGATTCAAAATTGGTCGATTCGTTTGCGGTTTTTACTGAAACTATTATTTATGTCAGTATTTTCTTAAAAATTTATTTTAAA
Source organism: Maratus speculifer (assembly GCA_964019185.1). Lineage (NCBI taxonomy): Eukaryota > Metazoa > Arthropoda > Arachnida > Araneae > Salticidae > Maratus > Maratus speculifer. The sequence continues at coordinate 16,496 of CAXHSM010000227.1, read as the reverse complement.
GATAAATTTTAAAAAAATTCCGTTAGAGGGCGCCTTAAACTTTAGAGTAACCAACAACTATTTATAACCGTTATTTTTTGTATCTAATGAAATGCTTGCAAAAGCTAAAACTTAAATTTTGAGCTCAAATTCTCAATTGTTGGGAGGAGTTAAGAAACGCAAACTGAACTATGTTCAGAAGTTAAAATTTAACTTACCCCCCCCCCTCCCCCCGAATATTGTTCAATTTTGCGTTACTTAACCATACCCAACGATTCATAATTTGAGCTCAAAATTTAAGTCTAAGCTTTTGCAAAAATTTAATTAGATACAAAAAACATCGGTTAAAGTTTCAGAATAAGATTTTAAAAAAACATATTGTCGGTATACAAGTAACTTTAATACTTATTACCGAAACTAAAAAAAATAAGAACTGACTTAATATTGATGTTTTTTGTTTAGTTAATTTAATATTTTCACATTTTGTTTTTTTAGACACTTTGACTGCAAAACTTTCTCTTACGATGTTCTTTATTTGATATATAATTTACATGATCTGATCATTATTAAAATGTTTTTAAAGTTGTTTACACATTTTTTTTCAAACAGGACATGCTACCCCATATTAAAAAATACAAACGAGTGATGATCACGGACCTACCTAGTCCAGTTGTTTCATTTTAATGGGGCAACAGGACCCACGAAAAAAGAAAATTAAATACATATATTTTTCTTATAAGACAAAGATTTTGACAACTTATGTCTGATAAAGTGAACCTTACTGAACACAATTACAGAGGTTCGAATTTTATTTCAGATGAACATTAACTTTTAGAATATAAATTTCGTGAATTTCTACAGTCACATGGTAAAATCATGGCCCAGTTAACTCACTTAAACCTGTACTGTTTACTAAGTAAATTCATAACGAAATAGAAAACGTAGTTTAAGGAAAGAGATCTCTCTTAAAACATCAGCCAAAATATAACTCAAGTTTAGCCGAAATACATTCAACTCACATTTGAAATTCAACTTCTCGTAAAGAGTTGAAAAAAATTGGATTAAACGAGGTTTTTTTAAGCAATTTAAATCAAGATAAGTAATTTAAATAAGAAATTAAAAATTAGTTGGTGTGTCAATCCCAAATATTTCTTCTACATCATAAGTACATTTTAATATTTTAAAAAAAATAGTTACACATGTTAATGCTTTAATAATTTTAATTCAATACAATATCAATTTTGATTGTCATCTTAAATTTCTGCTTCAGTCATTTAATTGGAGAAATAACGAGTTTCTGTCTCTGCATGAGCCGATGAACAATACAATGATAGGCAGATATTTTTTTTAAAATTCAAGGATAACCTACTTACCATGCACAAAAATATTACAAAAATGTCAACCATACAGAAAATTGACCCATAAAATGTGTAAATCTGTCGAAAACCGGAAGTTGAAAAAAATTTCGATTGCAATACTTCCTTTTATTAAAGACTGAGGAAAGTAAAAAGATGAGTATTTTAATCAAGATGGAATAAAATGTTTAAAAAACAACTCATTCATGATGCAGTAGCTTACAGCTCTTTCCTTAGAAACAAATCAATTATTTCGTTTTCGGACTGAAATATTTTCTGTATGCATATTAATTGTCTAAGTAAAAGAAAAATCAATTTCTATGAATAAATTTTAGGAATTAGATATTTTTATTATTTTTATTTAATAGTTTTAATAACTTTTTACAAGCTCATTTTTGCTTTATTGCTATAGAACCAATATGTATTTGTATTAAAAAACTTTTAAAAAAAAGATATAAATTACTTTATTTCTTATATTTTTTTTAAACTTTTCTTTCGCGGAGTTTTCCAACAGCAAGAAATAAACACCTTTTAATGAAAAATCATTTGTGAAAATGCTTTAATATTCATATGGCATTTTTTCTTTAAATGTGGGAATCTACTTTGTATTACATAAATTTCAGATTCACTCAATATTATTTTGTAGAATTTTAAACAGTATTCGATAACAAGAAGTCTTATTCATATTATTATTTATTAATCTATTAGAATAAAAAATCATAAAATAATTTCGAAATAAAATTATGATTATTAATACAGAAACTTTTCTATATGTTTTTGTATTAGAATTACATATATGAAAAATATGCTCTCTATTTGTAGATTTATAAAGTTTTAAATACTGTTAATAGTATATTGATGAATACAATCAAATAATAAAATTAAATAATTTTTTAAGGTAGCTGAGAATTGAATTATGATCTAGAACCAATAATTTCAATTTAGAAAACGTAATTAAGTTTAATACGATATTTATAACTATTGCATAATAGAAAGAGAATTACAATTACTTAATAAAGTTAGTAAAGTTTGAAGACTTTTGAGACTGAATTATACTAAAGTATTGATAATTTTAACTTAGAAAATGATATTAAATGATATTATTAAGGATATTAAGATGATGTACATAACAAAACAAAAGTATCCTGATTTCTAAAACGATCCTTCGATTAGAGAACCCTTCTATAAATATTTATCCACATACTTTATCAAAAAATAATTCTATTTATGCAATATATAGATTTTTTGTTTATCAAAAATGTCCCAGCTGCAGATGAAAGCGATGCTTAAATTTTGACAGAGAAATGAAATTGTATGACACTTGAATAAAAATTTGATGTGCATTTTATCCATTGGAAATATATCTGTTCATTTTTTTTTTATTTAAATAGATACTGTCAGTTCTTTGTTTTTGAATGTTAACCTGATGTGCAATACATTCGGATCAAAATTTTTATAATCTTTTATAATAATAACTTACAAGAAATATATTAAATGTTTGCTTCTTTTGAAAGATATTATTTATTCTTTATTTATTGCAAGAATTTCTTTATTCTTTCTCAATTTTATTCATATAGTTATCGTCAGTTATCTGTTTCTGAATATAACTTGATGTACAATAAATTCAAATAATTTTTTTTTTACATTTTTTTTATAACTAGTCCGAAATGCCTATCTCAAAATGTTTTCCTTTCGCATGAATGTTAATATTTAAAAAAGTTGTTACAAATGTTAGTGATTCAATAGTAGTACTTCAAAGCTACTCCAACTATGATATTAATTTTCTGCTCCTTTTTACTATTGTTATTAAAAAACTGTTAATCTGGATTGCAATATTTAATAAAATCTATATTTTTCGTTCTACTGTCATACTTGATCTGTTTTCTTATCATTGGCTTAAAGGATGTAAAGTTCTCGTTGCTCTGAGTCGTCGATATACTGCAAAACGAAATCAAAAGTCGAAAAACATAAAAAACGCATACAGCGACCTCTTCTGTTAGAATACTTCCGAATTCAATTGATATTTGCTTTACATAGAAAAAACATAGTCTTATTTATAATCTATTTCAGTATAAAATTTCAAAATAATTAATTCAGCAATTTTTCTTTTTTAAGGTTTCTGAACCGTCTAGAAAATATGTACTTTTTTGATTAAAAAAGAAAATAAAACAAACAGAAGTTAATTAAAAAATATATTCATATCTGAAACAAATAAACATTTGGGATGGAAAATTATCATTTGTAAGGATTCATAATGTTGTAATATTTTGAATTTTAAATATTTTAACTACACTGAGATTAACCACAAAAAATCGCTTTTATGAATGTAATAAAAAATATGTGTCAAAAAGAAAGGCTTTATATAAATTTTTGTCAAATGTTAATCAAGTATATTGCAAAGTTATACTTAAATCTTATTATTTTTTTTCAATTTTTCTTCTAATTATTTTGTGCTTTTCTAAATACATTTCCAATTTTTAGTTAAAATTAATTGAGAACGTTTCAAGGGGTTTTTTTCCCCTTAAAAAATGTACAAAAACTAAATGTAAAATGTATCAACAATTTCAACAACAATAATTTTTCCCAAGTAAACAAAGAATTCTTTTCATAACACGAAATATTTTGAAATCCTATACATAATTTTTTTAATCTATGTATGCAGTGTTATTGTTTAACATATTTTTTGTACGTAAAAAATCAATTGACGTTTCTCTATACAAATAATTAAAATTAACAGACAATAAACTGATATTTTCGAAAATAACAAATAATTAAATACCGAGCAATAGCATGGTACACAGTCAACCTATTGCATTCCTGGCCCCGTCTAAATTTTCATACCAGGTTGGGCTGTTACATTAATTTTGTTCATGTCTGTCTTAATAGATATGTGTACCTTTAATAATTAATTAGTTAAACTCAGACGTTAATTTCTATGTTCTTAAAAAAATTCATTGCGAATCGATGGATTATTAAAATTATTCATCGAATTTCTCATCTCTAACCTCTCAACTGGTTGACGGCAGGTGCTGGGTTCGGCCGTCGTGTGAGGCCGTCGGCCTAACCGTTTGGAGTTTTCTTTGTTTACTTCAAACCTTGCGTAAATACGGGTTAGACTCCCTTAGAAAGACTCCCATGAAGGACACTCCTCCGCCTGGGCCTATAGCCCTCGAGTAGATAATCGATTGACACAAAATAAACCAATACTAAACATATTTCTCATCATCACTTGCCGTTGGGATGCCGGCCAATGGCATTCCCCAATATCTTGTTTGGGTTTATAAGTGACAAATTACGGAGAAAGGACAACGCAAGGTAGCTTGAAGAGTAACAGCATGGTACGCTACCGACCCAATTCGATTCCTGGCATCATCTAATTTTTCATTCCATGTTGGGTTGTTGTATTAATTGTGTTCATGTCTGTCTTAATATACATATTTAGCTTTTATAATTAAATAATTAAAATGTTAAGCTTATCATTAAACATTGATTTCTTATAGTTAAACTTTAAATTTACCTTAAATAAAAAAATAAACAAAAATGCTTTTTGTATTTAGACTAATGAAGAATGTTTAATAATACACATATTTTGAGTAAACTTCTGAAGATTTATTTTCTAACTTTTTATATTACCTTTTCAAATAATAAAAAACGAAAAATCATGTATAATGCATAGGTTATGAAACACGTTCCAACACATTCTGAATAAAATACAACGAAAAATTACTTGGCACAGTACAATATAAATTTAAAAAATATATATACGTGTCATCAGTAGAAATTATGACTGCCCAAAAAAATCAAAAATTGCCGAAATATATGTTGACGAAGCAGATTCAACGACAAAGTTTTCAGGACGTTTTTGAAATTTTATTGGCTTAAAAACTTGTTTAATTATTTCACTTACATGACCTGTTTTTTGAGATATTCTGTCGCGATTCTATTGACTGATAAACTTTATCTTTGAATCAGCTTCTCTTACATTGGTTGGTTTCTAGAATTTGCTGTGATGTTATTGGTTCATAAATTTGTCACTGAATCCGCTTCTGCAGTATATATTTCGGCAATTTTCTTTTCGGATCAATCTTAATTTGGACTGATGGTTGTACGGTATGACTACCGAAACAGGTTTTCAATAAGAAATAAAGTGTTTTTGTGCTGTAGACGTTGTTTTTTTTATTTATCTACACTTGTAATACTTTTAAAAAATTTACAGTTTATAAAATATGATATTTACGTAAATACGTTAAATTAAATTGTGAGGCCTACCCGAGAATTAAATCTCTGCTAGCACGTAAAATATTAAATTTTTATCACTATACTTCCATTTAAGTAATAAAAAGTTTGCAAACTGTACAGATAGTTATTTTCACCATAGAGGTAATAAGATCATATAGTTTTTGGAGGCTGAAATGGAAAATTAACTCATTAATATGCCAGTCGTAAGGAAGACATTTAGAAATACGCTTACATTTGTATAAAAAGCGCTCAGATATTATTCATAAAAACCGCTAATAAAAGATATTCCGAAACTTTTTTTCTCTATTATTTGAGACCACTACATTGAGTTTAAAAATGCCAAAAATTTATTAGGTATTATAAATTGATGCGTGATGGGTAAATTTATAAAATATTGTAAATTATAATAATTTTAGTGGAAGAAGTAGTATTAAAAACAACGAATAATAGCAAAAATCGTAAGCTATAAGTTTAACAGCTTGATTTTCATGTAAAAACTATCAAAGAACACAAAAGAATTGCCTGCTTCTAAATGTAATGAGAAAATTTAAAAAAACGTTACATTATATCAATACTTGATTTTAGATGTATATTGATTAAAGTTTCTATTGCTAGATGAAAGAACGTATTAATTTAAAAGCAATTTAAGAAATATTTCACATCTCAAAAAATTTAATATGAATCTTTTACTTTTAAGTTTTTGTATTAAAAGAGTTTTAAATTGCCGATATTGCGATTAAAGTACCTTTGATGTCATTGATCTATAGAAATGCTTTTAGAGTTTTGTTTGATGCTGTTATCTAATGATTTAAGGTTTCAAGATCAAAGAATGTTTAATTTTTATGTTACTCTGCAAATGGTACTTAAATGAATTTTCCACTGTAAATTAGTAATGTGAACAATTGTTATGCTTTGACAAGTATTCTCATCTTATTTATTTATATATAAAGTTAGTTAGTACTTTAGTTATAATTTTGAAGATAGTTAGTTTCTACTATATCCTTATGAATTACGATAAAATAGTGTTTATATGAGATGCTTTGTGTTAAAAAGTTCTTAATATAGTTAAAATAGTTATATAGCTCAAATTATAAATAATAAGATTGATTGGAGCAATAATTCTTTTTAAATTTAGTTTTTTAGCTATTTTTAAAACCATCAAATTTGAAATAAATATATGCAAATTTGTTAGCTAATTTGATAAATAGGTGTAAAGTTAATAAATTAGTCATTAAGATTAGATTAATAGATTAGTCATTATTAGTTATTACGATTTGATGAGAATGAACAACACAGCAGCATAAAGCACAAATATATATTTTTTTATTTAATATCACATTCTGTTTCATGGAGGAATTAGTATAATTAATAATCGTGGGCAAAAATGATTAAAAAAATAAAAATTAAAATTTACACATGAAATTTGATATTTTATGACACGTACCTCTTTATACACAATTAGGGTTTTTAAATATTTTATTGATATTTCGCATTTAAATGAGCTTAAATTAATTAATTTTATCGGATTAACACTCTGCAACATTAATTATATCAGTATTTTTAATTATTCAGTAAAATTAATAAAAGTAAATTTTGTTCCAATAACTTGTTCGGATTTTTTTTTTTTTTTTTTTTTTTTTTTTTTTTTTTTTGTAAAATACAGCCATTTAACATGAACAAAATAACTGTTATTTTGTGTACTGTTCTTAAACAGTTGCAGCAAACATATTGGTCAAATTCATGTGCATAAAATGTATAGTGTGTTTAGGTATGTGCCATATTCTGCACATGGTGCAGTAAAGGATTAAAATATATGTGTTGGATTGAAAAAAATCAGCACTATTTAGTTACAACTATAACAGAGTGAAATATTTTATCATTTTTGATACCTTACATGAACCACAGGACTCTGATATTAGACATCGGTACACTAGGAACACACGATAAATACTCAGCATTGAGGTGGTATTCCAGCATTGCAACTCTCAACTTGCAGCCAGCAGCCTAAAAATAAAAAAATAAAAAATGTTTCTTATTTTACACAAATACACTACAATAATCAATGAAAATGTATAACAACATTTTCACAGTTGCCCATAATTCTGAAGAACGTTATTTGCCTTTATAAATTACAAAAAAAAAATCTATATACTGAATTTTAAAAAAGGATTTATTAAAAGAAAGGTTTTTTTTCTTTTTTTTCCCATTGCGTTTTTGGAAATGTTGTGTGAATATTCAGTTTTCTCAATCTGGAATATAAAAATTTCGGTTGCTATCATTTTTTCAAGTAAATATTTTTTGTTACACATATAAATTTATTTACGAGAGTGAATCAAATATAAACCGGAATTTTTACTCTTTTTATTTATTCGTATAAGGTACAAAACAAAAAGTTACATATTATTTTTCTATATAATCCCCTAATTTCAAAACATATCTATCTAATGGATTTAAGTTTTATAATGCCGTCATCATAGATAGAAGAGGTGCGTGTTTCCAGCCAATTTCATAAGGAGCCTTCAAGAGTAGAGTCATCGCCGAATCTTTCACTTCTCAATGTTCTTTCTAAGACCCGAACAAGTGATAATCACAGGATAAATAAAAAATATTGGTATGTCATTCCAGTGTTGTCCAGTGTCTTTATTTCAATTTTTGGAAAATTTGGTTGGATGTATGGTGATCATATGGGCTTTTTTTAAAACAAAATCAATTCTCCAATCGGAAATCTACGTTTTTTCTTCCGATATGAGCAATTTATTTTGTACAACAGTTGGCAGTAGTAAGACAGTATCTCGAACGGCGCCAATGTTTTTCTTAGTCAAAATTGTTAGTGGGGCACGTTTTCAATCTCTGCTCGCCCTTTCATAAAATTTTTGGCGGATCATACATTTTTTCTTCAAGCATGTCCCCCCCCCCCAAATTGTACTTTGAAGACTTCATAAGATTCGAACGTAAGATTATTCGTAAGACTTCAAAACTATAAGACGTTGAAACTGTAGGTGAAACTATCTACGAAATTGTAGACGTCAATCTCTACCTTATTAAACATGATACCGACTATTATGGATGTTTGAATGACTGTTGGACGTTGAAGGTTAAGCAGAAGAAGTCAAATGAACCAGCACGTCTTGACATTGTTTGAATGATTTCTACTATTGAAAAGTATGTATTTTGTCAAGCATGATTCACCATACGTATTCTGCAATATTTTTAATTATTCCACAAACAAATCTTTGTTTGAAACCTAAGGAAACCTAAGACCCCTTAAGGCAACTTTTTAAATTTAATATTTTAAACCTAAAAATCAAAGAGCACTCTACAGTCTACAGCATATTTGAAACAAGCAGATGGCTCGAAATTCTAGCTTGGCACGTGTTTCCAAATTATAGAAAATAAATGATGTGATATATTATTTTTTTACGTTGTTTAAATGATAAGTTCGATACACTTTTTACACAAAAGGCTTATTTTGATTTCATCCTGATTCATTTCGTGTAAACCGCAGATTAATATTTTTATTTTTTAAGAATGCATCAAACTTTTCACGTGGGCGGCATATAAATTTTAAAGATAGTATTTTTTTTTACTGCATTTTATTATTAATTTTCCAAATGTAAATTTATTTTATCCTAAATATTTAAATTTAATTAAAACTATTTTTTAGATTTGCAACATTGACCTCATTATAGCTTAAATATATCCATTATTTCAATACTTTTAGTACTAGGAATATAATTAGAACTTTGAAAGTAAATAGTATAAGTTTATGTCATTACTTAAAGCAATAAGAACAAAAATGTCCTTTTTATATATATATTTTTCCTAATTTAGTTTTGAAATTCCATGTGAGACAGTGATATTTCTGAAAGTTTGAAATTTGTTTCAAATTCAAATGAGTAACCTCTGGTATACAATCAAGCTTTTCTTTCAGAAGAATGAAATATTTAAAAAAAGAAGATAAGTTTGAGAAATTTATTCATGAGCAATCGATGGAAACTTCGATTATCTTTAAATAACTGTCGCAGAAAAGTTCCAAAATTACTTTTGCATTTTCAGTAAAATGGGGAAAATGTCGACGTTAAATGTTGTAAAATGTATTTTTTTTTCAAAACAAGATTATATATATATTATGTATGCAATATATTCACTAATTATAGAATCATATGTAGAATAAAAAAAGAAGATTTTGCGTTGCATTTGCTGGAATTATGATGCTACATAAAAGAAAAATGTAATTTCTTAAATATTTGTAAGGTATGATGTATAGTATTTAATAATTTCAAACACATATTAGAAGTACAATGTATGGTATCGTAAACGGATAAATGTAGCTAATAGTAAAACAAATATATATTAGATTATATTGGGCTGGAATACTGCTATATTATAAAACGTAATATTATAATAATGCTGAATTTCCAAGGAGATTTTCTTTAACAAACCTTTTTTCCTCAATGGAAAAAAATAATTTTACAAAAATGTAGTGAAATTTCATTTCATTTCATTATTGTTGAAGATTAAAAAAATGTGTACATTACTATAGGACAATTAAAACTGCATGTATTTTTTTTAACTAAACAAAAGTTAGCACAATTTTCCGTTTAAATGTGTCCTATTATATATAATTACCATCCAATAATAATATGAAACAATGCTAAAGATTATAGATATGTTTTTATGTTCATATCAATTAATTGTATAAATATGAATTCATGATTGAATATAATTTGTATAGAATATCATGACGGTAAAGACATTATTATTTGTGGAGAACAGGGTGGAACCCAATTTTCAAACACATAACCAAGAATGTAGATCACGTGATTCAAAGACTCTGTCAATATGCTATAAAATTTTTAATTTGTAACCGATTTTAGTAAAATATGAAAACTTGTAGAATGCTTTATTGTGTGTTGTGTACATCTTTATAAGTACTTTGGGTTTGTAAAATTTCGAAAAGTTTTGTGCATACTCGATCAGTTTACAATCTCATGAGCAAATTTTTAGTATGTCTAATAAGTAAAATTAATAATATTCGTATACTGATGTTTATACATTCTGCTAATAACCAAGCCTTTGTAAATACTACAGCCCATGAAATAAATCAACGAATTATGCGCTGAAAGAGTACAAAATATTTTCAGTTTTAATTTCTTTTAAATTTTTAACGACATGTAATTGTATTTAAAATGCTTCATAAAGACCAATCATAAATTATTAAGATTTTTCTAATTTATGTAACTTGTTTACATACATTGTCATACAAATCTATGTTTGATTTCATATTTCTTTGATGTTTCTTTTTTTTATGCGTTAATCGTAAATTACTTCACAAAAGTAAATCAAACAGCCTTTCTGTTACAACTTTTTAAGAAACATCTATGTGAATAAAAAAATAATGTAAAAGATCTTTTATTTAATTTTTTTCAATAAGAAAAACTGGTCAGTGAAACATTGAGGCTACGTGATATATTTTTTAAGCAATAAAAAAAAATTTTCAGTCATTGTAAACATTTATTTCTAATAGATAATTAAAAAAAATTAAACAAATATAGTAATAATTTACTGAAACTCCACAAAATATAATTATTTTTTGGCTGCGAAATATTTCTTTTGTTAAAATGCAATATTTTATTGAATATAAAGCAAAAAAAATATATTAAACATGTTACCTACATCAATATATTTTGATATGGTGGAACGAAATCCATCATACAACTTTAAGAAAGAAATTTCCGTGATACACAGCGCAATATATCACTGTGAGATTAACTTTTCTGTCTATCATATGAGCGTGTACAATACGTATTGCTTAATCTTACATGTAGATGCGTCCAGAAATATTTTATTTTGAATATATTGGAACATTAATCTTTTTTTTACATCATTGTGTTTATTAAATTTAGATAACATCGAAAAAAGATATTTAAAAACGATTTAAAATTATTAATAGTAACATTTATATTTAACTTCTGCCTCTTATGTACTATTATAAAACATTCTTGATTAAAAACTATACAATTTACATTAGCATAAAAAATATTAATATATTTGTTGACATGACTATTTATTTCATATGAAGTAAAGTAAATATAAAATACATTATCAGAAAGGATCTATTTTGATATATTGGATTAATATCAATCATGATACATTAAGGAAGGAATTTCTTTGTCACACAGAAATGAATTACGTGAGGCCCGCCACACACTAGTGAAACACTGAACGAAAGAACGTGCGACGTGCGACAATTTCACTCTGATAACAAAGAAAAAACCGGTTTGACTGCGTCATGTTGCACGATTTTTTACGCATGTCTCTGTGGTGTGTGGCGTGCCTGATACACGACACATCTAATGAGTTTCTGCGATACATTATATATTTATGTGAAATTAATCTTTTTCAATTGTCATACAGACGTGCAATGTATGTACGCTATGTTCGTTTGTACATGTATAAATTTTCAGAAAGGTTTTATTTGAATAATACTGTGTAATAAATCAATTTTCTGACATCACTCTATGCCATCAGCTTGTCATTGCATCGTTAATAAATATGAGTTATAGCTCCTTTAAAAAATACCCAAGTTAACTTATAGATTTAAAATAGGTAATATCTAAATAGATATCATCTTGATTATTTTTAAAGCCTCCGCTGACAGAAATATTCTTCCAACTATAAAAAGTATGCTAATCAAATAAGAGAAGGCGCTGCAATTCAGTCCTATTTTTACACTAAAAATTTTAATTCAATTAAAAACATGTGAAAAATAAAGGTATTTTTTAATTATTTGTGAATTTTTATTTTGTATATTTTTATTTTGCATATTATTATTTTGTTAATTACCATGTTCTGCTTCCCTCATATTTTTATTGAACTCTAATTTTGGAAACATAGTAGTTTTTCTTTTAATATAAAAATATTAACATTAGTACCAAAGTACAGCACCTATATTATACCTTAGCTCTAAGCATGATGTAGCGTAAACAATACGTCATTTTTCTATGTGAAACAAAAATAAATTTGACGAAATCGAGCAATAAAAAAAACTTTGGTGTGAAAAAATACTTTCGTTATATGTTGCAGATTTAATGAAATAATTATTTTAATAGCAGTGTAAAATAACAACAATAAAAAATATCGTCTTTTGAAGTTTACTGCCGAAATAACATTGACTTTTTTAGTGGGTCGCAGATCAGCAACACGGTGAAACAAAGGATTAATTTTATTTGCATATATAAATTTTGTTACCCTTCTCAAGCATATTTATCTTTGGTTCATAAAATTCTATGTAGATGACACTGTACCTGCAAAGTAAAGAAAAGTATAATTTTTTTTCTAATTTATATTCGAACTAGCAGCGTTCGCCCGCTACGCTGGTCAGTTTCTTTAAAATAATCTTGAATCAAACGTAATATATTTAAATAAACAATCTTAATATCTAATCAAGTACTCACAATTTTTGTTAGATTTATGTAATCTTACATTGTTCAGTTCAAAGTTCATGTTGGAGACTAAATACCTCTAAAATGACTAAACAACTGACAAATTAGAAAAGTACTGAAGTATTTATAAAAAAATTTTGTACTTTTTTTTATGTTGAATTCTACCTGAATTTGCTTCTGAGGTATGGTGAAACATGTTATTATTTTAGACCATCCGACGAACTTCCTAGCGGAGAGATTTTATATATATAGATAGATAAGGATTGAAAATTTCAGCTTTTTGCACCGTAGAGATCGTCAAATTAGGAAAATGTGAAGTATCTCACGAACTCCTTGATTTAAAAGAATTTGCTTATTACCATTCGATCCAGTATAAAAAAATACACTAAAATATGTTATCAGTTGAAAAATAACTACAAAAGCCGATTTTTAAAGAATTTTTTTAAAGTTCGTTCTTTTTTTTTACTTTCCTTAGGCGTGGAAATTTCGAAAATCCCTTCTTAGCGGCACTAGATGTTATAAGAAGTATTTTTACCCAATTTTCAAAATTTGGATCGATAGATTTTTTTGTGCTGTGATTAATACGAAATCCAAGTTTTCTTTTATATATATATAGATTATTCTAATTATTATTATTTCTATTTATTTAGAAAGAAACAAACAAAAATAATGCATTGAAATTTAATAAACTTGCAATTTTCTCATGTATTTAAACTTCTCCACAGTTTATATTCTAAAAAAATATAAAGTCATATTTAAATGTAAAACAAATCCTAAACGCGTATAGACACTAAATGTAACGAATCACAATATATATCTTTAATGAAATAAAAAAAAATCTTTTTTTTTATAAAGAACAAACCTTTCTTATCGAATTTAGTTAAAAACATAATATTCAACTTTTGCATGTAAAAGCCAAAGTATGACTTATTAAAAATACATTTAGTAAATAATAATTTGTTTCCTGTATTAATGTTAAATCACCAATCATTATTTCATAATTACGAAATCTTTCTAAACTTAAGTTTTCATTTCTGAGCTTTCTGAGAAAAAAATTAACAAGCCTTACCAATCCACAATTTGAAGAAACCGACGAACGTCTCCATTTCAAGGGTCTCAGAATTTTTACTTTTTACCTAACGTTTCAATTTCAGAAAATGTCACATTAAATTTTTTTTCTCGGAGTCAATGAAACAGAAATGCATAGCTTTTTTAATATACAAAACTTTATATATCTTCTATTTAAAATATATATTTTTAATATCGTGTACACCGTTAAAAATCTGGCCTTATGATCCATCTTCCATGAAATCTTCTAAACCAAATTTTGGTTCACAATAGCTGACACTGTAAGATGGTGAAATCTTGAACCAATATTTCCCGTAAAGCATGGTGACGTCACTGCAACGTCATTGTGAAGTCACATTGTGACTTTGTGACCATCGATTGTCGATGTGACGTCACGTGAAGTCGATGTGAAGTCACAGTGACTAAAATGTGAATTCGTTATGGCCGTTTTAGAGCTCTTTTGTGACGTTTCACAAAGTGGTCACAATGTGACAAATTTGTGAAAAATGTGTCATTTGTGACTAATTTGACATTAACATCGTGACGAAACTGTGACAAAAGCGACGATATTTAAATTACCAGAAACATGTTTTTTTAAGTAAAAACATGTTTTGAAGGATATTTATAAATTTATAAAGATTTTTAAGAAAGTCACATCTCAGTCACAATGTGACGTCACTGAGTGGTGGCATTTTGGTCACAGATGTGATGTGACCAAAGTGACTCACAATGACGTCACAGTGACGTCACTGTGACTATGCATGCTATTAGGGTTGGAGCTTCTGTTGAAGCATAGTTTCAGTAGTTGGAACGAGGTTGAAATAAGAAGCTCCAAATCTTGGTATGAGATTTCACCATTTTATGGTGTTAGCTACTGAGCACCAAAATTTGGTTCAAACTAGAGCAAAAATTTTAACAATGTATTATAATTTTATTTTTTTAGCATGTTTAATTTTGATTAAAAAAAAAAAATGTGTTTAAAATTCGTTTTTGATTTGCATCCACTGCTAGCAAGATTGTAGCAAAGCTATTGGTTCAAGATAACTCCAAATAATAATATAAAATTTATATTCCTTAAACGTATATTTCATTTGTTAGCAATTCATTTCTGTATTTATTTAAAATTGGAAATTTTTCAACAACAAAAAACTTTTTTTCAAAATTTTATATTTTAAATTTAAATTTCAAATAAATAAATGAATAAATTGCTTACAACTGAATTATACATTTAAGATACATTAGTTTTACATAATTATCAGTACTTTTCTATGATAGAGCGGGGAGGGGGTGTTATTAAGGGGGTGGGGAATTAAGTTGTCTGTATTAAAAATTAATGCATTTATGTTTCACAGAGACTAACAAAGAAATTAAAATGTAACATGTTGCGTTATTAGGACACGGCTAGGTAAAAAGTAAGACTCCTGAGATCCCTTAAGGCCCCGCAATATCACTGAAAAGATCCGGATGATTATGTAAAGTCTACGGGAGCGTTGTTTTCAAATGTCTCGCTAAAATTTTAATATTTTTACAAGATTTTTTTCTGTATAGGATAACTGAGGACGATTTACCACCGGCCTAGTTTTTTCTTTTTCGATTTTGCTTATACATTTTTTATATTATGATAGTTTCAATTTCAGAACTCGTTTATACCGGTTTTGAAATTTAAAGGCATTAATGAAAAAATCTGAAACCAAAATTGAAAAAGTAAAAACTTGCCCGTTTGTGGATTGTCATTAACTCTCCTATGCAAAAAAAAAAATAAAATAAAATAAAATAAAATAAATAGATAAATAAATAATAAAAAATAAATAAATAAATAAATAAATAAATAATAAAAAATAAATAAATAAATAAAATAAAATAAAATAAAAATAAAATAAAATTTGAGCAAGACATTTGAAAAGAACGCTCCCATAGACTTTACAATATTATTTGGGACTTCTTCGCTGACTAGTGTTGGGCCTTAAACTCAATTTCTGTCAAGTGCTCGGTGGCCCAGTGAGTGAGATGTCGAATTCAAGATACATGGACAAGGGATAAAATACGAGCAAATATACGGAAAAACGGAAAACGAATTTTTGGGTAGTACTGCTGCCAGGAATATCTCCGGGTATTGAAAGAAAATATTTCTGCGAGCGTAATGAGTAATGGTCTTTTATTAATCACCTCTCTGACAAATAGAAACAAAAAGTAATGGAAGAATTTTTTTCCGCTCGAATTGTACAGTACGTACAAACAAAGCAACGTGTATATTTTTTTCTTAGTTTTGGCACGAAAAAAATAAGAATTTATGCCATGTTACTTTATTCTTCGATTCATTTTACGTTAATTATCACAAAAGAAAAATCAATCATCAGTCTCTGTATTTATGTCACCTAATACTGATATATAGCTAAATGACAGCAAGTCA
>CAXHSM010000225.1:0-24000 GCA_964019185.1 Maratus speculifer | reverse complement strand
AGTTAGAAATAAAATCACAAATTTCATGTTTCTTTAATATTATTATCTCGGAACCGTGCAACGCCGGGCAGGTCAGCTAGTTTATTAATAAAATAAAACATAATAATAATAATGAAAAAGAAACCATAAACCGACTTTTGGCCCGGGAAAGATTCAAACCTACAACGCCCGATTGCAAGCTCAATGCTCAAGCTCGTTCGGCCATCGAGCTCACATTCAAAGTTTTCCTGAAATGTTCAAATGTCCTGAAATTCAAAGGTTGCTTTATCTAATAAAAAGAATATTGCCCAGTTAAGCTGATGGCATTGAGCTCACAGGCTACGCATACTAATTGTACATTACAGCCTTGTATTTTCGTTAATTCCGTTCGAAAAAAAAAAAAAAAAAATTAAGAAGGGGAAACAGCTCTTCCCTTTCTCCTTTTTTATACTTAATCATTGAACCTCCTAAACTATCAAGTACATGCTTTATCATATTAAAAAATCTATATCCAAAATTCAGAGCAAATCGGACAATTCTTAATAAAAACCCATTTAGCATTCATATAATTTAAGAGGAGTTATTCCCCTCTTTTATACTTAACCATTAAACTTCCAAAACTATTCAGAGATTTGAACGAAATCTGACAATTCTGCCTGAAAAATCCATTTATACAAGTTAAGGGGAGGGGCATTAGAACCCCCGTTCCCCCTGTTTATACTTATTCAATGAACACCTAATAACAGCCACGGACTCGCCTCATCAGAATGATCCTATATCTAAATTTTGAACGAAAACTGTTAATTCTGCATGAAAATCCCGTTTATATCAATTAAGGGGAGGTGCACGAGCCCCCCGTTCCCCCCTGTTTATACTTATTCAATGAACACCTAATAACAGCCACGGACTCGCCTCATCAGAATGATCCTATATCTAAATTTTGAACGAAAACTGTTAATTCTGCATGAAAATCCCGTTTATATCAATTAAGGGGAGGGGCATGAGCCCCCCGTTCCCCCTGTTTATACTTATTCAATGAACACCTAATAACAGCCACGGACTCGCCTCATCAGAATGATCCTATATCTAAATTTTGAACGAAAACTGTTAATTCTGCATGAAAACCCCGTTTATATCAATTAAGAGAGGGGCATGAGCCCCCCGTTCCCCCTCTTATACATATCGAATGAACTCCAAAAACTAATCAGGGAAGCGCCTTATCAGGATATACCTATATACAAAATTTCAAGTGGATCCGATATTTTTATCATGAGTTATCGCGTTACGCACGAACGCACGTACATACAGAACGGACGGGCACATAAGCTCTCAGGCTATGATAGCCTGTGAGCTAAAAAAGTTAGCCAACCGAACTATTAAACGAAATCGGGATAGCGCATGCGGTGATAGTCTTCGTAGGGAGCTATTGCTGTTTGGATCCACTAGTGGTGAATATGAACATTAGTTTTTAAAAGACTCTTTTGAACATAGAGTAAAAAGAGAGAATAGAGATGAAGTATGATCGCAGGAAGTGACGCAAAAAATATAACCTTAAAAACCGCAACATTAGGTCTAATCACAATCGCCGTTTAAGAATGCTGCATAACCACTTACGACGCATTCTCATTGGTCAAAAAATAGACTTTAAAAACAGAGGTAATTTTTCGCGATATTTTTAACATTGTAGGCGAATTGTGGCATCAACCAAAACTATCCTCTTGCATTGTAGCTGACGTCACGATTAATCTTAGCTTTCATTTCATACTGCCTTAAAGTCGACTGGTAAGATTAATCACTTAGGTACACTGTTAAAAATCTGCTGCATTTTGCTGCAACGCACTCCCCTGCTTGTATAGAAAACGGTTACTTGGCCGTGAAATGGCGCTTTTTCATTGGTTGGAATAGAGATATTATATACAAGTGGTGGAGGGCGTTGCAGCAAAATGCAGCAGATTTTTAACAGTGTAGTTGCTTTGAACATGCCCATTCTCATTAATTAAAGAAAAAACTTAGGCAGCATGTAGAAAACATACACTGTAAAAAATTTTACCCTTTTGCTACATCGTCACTCCCCCGCTTTTATAGAACATCTCACTTTTGACCCATGAGAATGCTCCATAATTGGCTGAAGTAATCGTTTTCTATAAAAGAGGTGGAATGATGATGCAGCAAAGGGTCAAAATTTTAACAGTGTATGTTTAATGTTAATTCTGATCAGTTTCTTCCCGCTTTCTGCGAATTCGTCTCATCACTTCCGATTATTACGAATTCGGAATCTAGCTAACATGTTCGCCTTACTAATATATCCAAAATAACAAACTGAGCATGCGTGTGAACTTCGATTAAAATTCTATCTACACTGTAAAAAATTTGACCCTTTTGCTGCATCTCCACTTCCCCGCTTTTATAGAATTTCTCTCTTTTGACCCATGAGAATGCTTCATGATATGCTGAAGTAATCGTTTTCTATAAAAGCGGTGGAGTGGATGCAAAAGGATCAAATTTTTTACAGTGTATTAGAAAAATTGCACATGTTTACCGAGGTTGGTATGTGTTATGTATCATCATGCTAAATTGGCGATCGAAAATATTTCAATTTCTTGTTTAAGTGAAGCACCTGTTAATGAGTAGAGCATAGAATTTCAGTAGTAAACTATTTCGATATTTATAAATGACATTATATTTGATTTTTATTATCTGTAAACAATTTTGATAATGAATTTATCTGAATAATATACGTATATTACTGTCAAGAAGGATGAAAATAATACAATTTATCGAGTTATTTTTCTATTAATAATTAACAAAATAATAATAATAATGTAGTATGGGATGAAAATGTCACACCTGATAAGATAAAATTGCCAATATTGTTACCTTTTATGTACAATTTTTGTAGTAGAGAGAATTTCAATCGAAGTCCATTCACATGTGCAGTTTATTATTTTGGATATATCGGTTAGGAACGCCGAAATGCATGTGGGAAGAATTGCTCTTTCCATTCGAACCTCAATCAAGGCCAGATTCCGAGTGAACCGAATTCCGATTGAACTGAATTCCGATTCCTCTCGCTTCAAAGAATGAACGTAAATAGAATACGGAAATAGTATTGTTCAGATTGATACACTGTTAAAAATCTGCCTCTTGTACAGAAAAGGGTTTCTTGACTGTATTATAGAGCATTCTCATTGGTCGGAATAGAGATATTATACACAAGCGGCGGAGTGCGTATGCAACAAAATGCAGCAGATTTTTAACAGCGCACTGTAAAAAATATGACTACACTGTTAAAAATCTGCTGCATTTTGCTGCAACGCACTCCCCTGCTTGTATAGAAAACGGTTACTTGGCCGTGAGATGGCGCTTTCTCATTGGTTGGAATAGAGATATTATATACAAGTGGTGGAGGGCGTTGCAGCAAAATGCAGCAGATTTTTAACAGTGTATTTTGCTGCATCGTCAATTCCCCGCTTTTATAGAAAACGATTGTTTCAGGCTACCATGGCGCATTCTCATTGGTCAAAAAAGTGATATTCTACTAGCAAAAGCCGTGCTTTGTTTGGATTCGCGAAGCATTATTTCATAAGATAAATATTTGAAAATAACATTATTATTTTATATTATTTTTGCATCTTTATTAAGCAAAAACTTTATCTTATGTTTTGGCGTATTTAAATTTTAGAAATGTAAATTCAGCCAAATAATTAAGAATTTCCTCGGAATTTTTTATCTGTGATATAAGACTGGTATAAATAAAAATATTTTCGAAGCAAAATTTTACAAAATATTTTTTTAATTTTTAATCAAAAGTTTTAAAGATGTTTTTACATTTCCCAATAGCCTCTGGAGTTATCTGAAATGATTTGAAATAGGTATGTTTTCAATCTTTGTAATTCACATCAAATAATCTTTGATAG
This sequence comes from Maratus speculifer, assembly GCA_964019185.1. Lineage (NCBI taxonomy): Eukaryota > Metazoa > Arthropoda > Arachnida > Araneae > Salticidae > Maratus > Maratus speculifer. The sequence continues at coordinate 20,104 of CAXHSM010000225.1, read as the reverse complement.
CAATCTTAGAATAATACATTCAAACAAAATATTTGGAAAAACTTTAAAATCTACTCTCGTTGATACTAAGAACTATTAAATGTATTTTTTTTAAATTCTAATTTCTCCTTTTTTTTCTGCATACCAGCATATGAAATTTTTTTATATTGTAGAATCTCTCGTAAGGAAATTTTCTATTAAATGATAAACCTTGAAGGAATTTCACTCTCGACAACTCTACGTGCGTTAAGCAAACTGTTGTCTCTTTATCCCCAATATCTACTACTGTTTATCTGATGTCAAACCTTGAGATTTATGAATTATAACTGCAAAAACTGATTGCAAAGGAAATTGTTTTATTGAGCAATTTATGCTTCCATTTTTCCAGAATTTAATTATTGGGGGAATTGGTACGCACCAATTCTTATAAGTTAAATTACTGCAGTATTCAAATTTATCCATGATTATTCGCGGTATCTGGTCTGATGGCTTGTGATTTTCTTTAATACGCGCAACAAAGTCTAAAGTACCGTTCACTAAACCTTTTTCGGTCCATAAATAAGAACGTAACATTACTTTAAATCCAAATGATAAAGTAAGAAATGATTAAAGTCCATTTATAGTTTCTGAATCGGCCAACTTTGCTTTAGTACATTTATAAAGAGCTTGAATCGAGGCAACAACTTTTAGCAGTTCTTTTAATTTTTCATTTATATGGCAAATTTAAAAATTAATTTTATTTGCTTACAATTCTTTTGTTGCCACTTTACTAAAAAAAAAAAAAATTCCATAATACAATTCTTTTAAAATGTTTAAGTGTCATCTGTGCAAACGATTTTGCGGAGTGATGAAAACATATTTCATTTATTAAATTAATTATGATTCTATCTATAATTATTTACTCCATGATTTATATTTTTTTTTCTGAAAATATACGCGTTTCATTTTTTATTTATTTGCTAAAATGCATCCGCATTGGAAATGCATATAAAATAAATTAATTAAAATAATAATTTTTTGAAAAGTATTTCTGTAAAAAAAATAATATTCTGCAAATCTACAGATCATAATTTATATTTGTGTTTAATTTCAAGTGAAAATACTGTATAGTTTTTTTGTAAAGTGTACGACAAAGTGTCATTTGAGTGGACTAGTAGAGGATTCGCTTCGCTCATCCTAATAAAAGCGGGGGAGAGACGATGCAGCAAAATATTCATATTTTTTACAGTGTGTATTCTTTGTCGGCTGCCTAAACGCCTTCACATGCAACTGTGAAGTGTTCCTCCAATATTATCGCCTTTTTTTTTCTCTCCTGTGGATAATTTCAGATTTGCAATCTGCAACTAGCGAACGTTTTACCTGCATCCATGGCACATGACAACAAACGGGCTAATCCCTATTTTCAGCTTTCGCACCACGTGCTTTGTTACGAATTGGATATCCTGGATTGCATCTATCTCATAGTGGGGCTTCCATGGCGGAGTGGCTGTTGCACCACGCCACCATTTCCTTGCGAGCATAGGAGGTTGTTGTTTCAATTATAGCTGGTTACATTGCGCACACTCTTTGTGCTGAGCTCCCGGTTATATTTCGTCACTCCCCCGCTTGCATATTAGCAACCTTTACATGGATACGGACATGGGAAAAAATCTTGTGCTGTGATTGGCTAATATTATGGAGCAAAGTCATGCCTCGCGAGCACGTTATTTAACATAGTGCAGGGGAGAGAGAACAATAAACTGGCATGGCTTTATGATGTCCAATATCATAGATTTCTAATCACAAGATTTTTATCTATACAAATGTGAAATTTCAAAGACAAAAAAATATAAAGTTTTGGACGAGTATTCATTTTTGTTCATCGTAACATCAATTGATTAAATGATTCAAAATCGAACAATTTACAGAAATCAAACATTAGTTAGATGAACATTTAAAATTCTTTATCTGCATTTTTACAAAGCAGCTGCAACAATATGGAATTATTGTTTTACGAAACTAAGTTTATTCAATTGAAATCTATGTTAAAAAAAAAAGTTAGAATGTGCTTGAAGGCTGCAAGGTGCAAAGTTCGTTTGTCTCCAAGTGCATGCTTGCTAGTTCAATGGTGGTGTCGCGAAGTTGACCGCTTGGGAGTAGGTTGCTGCCTGGTTCCGTGCTGTCAGATTTGGTGTCCCCTTTTTCGTTGCTTTCAGGTCGTAGATTAAGTTTGTTTTTGTCTTTTCTGTTGTATTGTTGCAGTATTTGTGGTCGGTGAGTTGTTTTGTTTTGAATTTGTGTTTTGTGTAGTTTTGTGTTGTCTAGTTGTTTGTGTTTTGCTGTAATGACCTCGGAATTTCATATTACTGATGCAAGTGCATCGGACTCTGAAACTTTTGTTCAGGAAGTACACTCTACCTCACAGCAAATTTCATTTGCGTTTGCTAACGGATTATCTCAAGTGTGTCTATTTTTAGAGCCGCAGGCGGGTCATATCCCTCGTGCTAATCCAAAAGCTCTCAAAGCTGAATTTGATAGTAAAGTGGGTCCTAATGCCCCTCTAAAACTTCGGTTTACACGCAACGGAAAACTTCTTGTTGAAACTGATGATTTAAAATGTGCGCTGGCTGTAGCGGATGTTGATAGTTTATTAAATACTCCCATAAAAACATACGTGCAACAGGAATCTGTCACATCTCGCTTTGTTTTGCACAATATCGATACAAGTTTTCGATTAGACGAACTTGCTCAAGAAATTCAAGATGAAAATTCAATTAAGGTTAAGGAAGTACGTCGTTTCACAAAAAGAGACAACTCTGTTGTTCATTTATCTAACACTGTCTTAGTCACTATTTATGGCACTGTCCTTCCTCGCCAAATTAAGTTGTTCTATATGATGGAAAAGATTCGTCCTTTTTATGATAGACCTAGGCAATGTTTACACTGCTGGCGATTTGATCACGCTACCTCCAAATGTAAAAATGATGTCGTGTGCAGGAAATGTAGCGGTTCTCATGCTGCAGCTTCTTGTGCCAATCCTGACTTGAAATGCTCCAACTGCCAAGCCGCCCACTTAGCCTCGGACTTACAATGTCCGGCCCGCTCCCGCGAAATGGACTTTTTAAAATTTAAGACTGATAACCACCTGCCGATCACGGAAGCGCGAAGGCGCTACTCGAAGGTTTCTAAATCCAAGAGTTACGCTGACGCTGCTAAACCTGCTAGTGATCCCCCGTATGTCACTAAATCGGCTCTTGATCAAACGATGGAATTGTTCTTCCAACGTACTCAAGAAGCCATTCTCAATATAATGCAACAACAGACCCAAATTTTCCTGCAGGCTATGCAGGGCCTAGTCAGCTCACTTACAATGGTGGGTCCCAATACTAGTCTGAAAACCGCCCCGGCTCCTGAAGTTGTTACTTCTCCCGTAAATGGGACAAATAAGCCAAAAAAACCAAAACTATCTAACTCTCTGACTGTGCCAAACATATCTTCTACTCAAAACCCACTCATATCGAGTGGGAAAATACTTGCTCAAGCACCTCGTACTGTTGATGAGCCGAACAGGGATGGGATGGAGGAAACCTAGCGTCCCTCCCCCCGTCCCTGGGTTTTGTCTCCCCCTGGTTGTTCCCTGATCCCTGTTTCTTTGATTGGTGCCTAATTTTGCTTTGTTTTTTTTTTTAACTTTTTCCCTGTTTTTGGATTAGGGTATTATGGCTTTGTGTACTAAATCTTTTTCCGTGTTACAGTGGAACTCTAGAGGCATCAAAAACAAGTGTCATTGGTTAAAATGTCTTCCTTTCTTGAATGCAGATGTTTTTATTTTCCAAGAGTCCTTCCTGAAGGAGGGTGATCCTTTTTATTGCCCTATTATGGTAGTTTATAGGCAGGACAGGGCAAGCAGAGGTGGTGGTCTAGTTACTGCGGTGAATAGCAAGTTTTCCTCTACGATAATGGATTTAACTTCCTTTGGTTCCCAGGGTGTTGAAGCTCTTGGAGTTAAAATTTGGCTCAACAGGTGTTGGCTCTCGATTATTAACGTTTACGCTCCTGAGGGAAAGGTCCGTGAATCCTGGCTTCAACGTCTTTCCAATTCTTTGTGCCATCCTTTTCTCATTCTTGGCGATTTTAATCAAAAGCATACGGCTTGGGGCAGCTTGAATAACACTCCTGGTTCTGAGGAGATTTTCAACTGGCTTCTTAATAATGATGTGTGCATCCTGAACACTTCTCAGCCCACTCATGTTGCTTATTCCGGTTCCCTTTCCTTGATAGATCTTTCTTTCTCTAGTGCTGACATTTTTAGCAATATTGACACCTACGTTCACCCGGATTGCTTTGATTCTGATCATTTTCCAATTATCCATAATTTTAGCTACTCAGTGTCTCCATCTTGGCGTATCACTACAGATTGGGACTCGGTTGAGGATGATTTTAATAGGCATCTGGACAGTTCTATGCCTACCTCCATGGATCATTTTCATAGGAATTTTCGTGACGTAATCCAGCATAATTCTGTAAAACGACTGGTGCAGCGTAGTAATAACCCTCCTTGGTGGGATGCTAGGTGTGCTTGGCTCCTTGGGCAGAAACGAAGATTCCTGCGCCTGGCTAAAACTAATCTTTCACGTGAGCATTGGAAAACTTATAAATTTTATGCCGCCAAACTTAAACGGTACATGAAATACAAGGCTCGTAGTTATTGGGGAGACCTCTGTGAAAAGACTGGTAAAGAGACTATCTACCGAATTATCAAAAGTCTGGCAAATAGGACCGATTCCGCTTCAAATTTTCTCTTAATGGAGGGCAATAGAGAAATCCTGGACTTCACCGAGCAAGCCAATGCTTTTGCAGATCAGTTCAGTGACACATGCGGGGGTGCCCACATCCCTTATGATCTTAGCAGTTCTGATGAGCGTTGGAACAAACCAATCAGTTTCGAAGAGCTGAACCGTGCTATCCAGGACACTAAGAACACCACCCCAGGTGAAGACGGCATTCCGGCTCGTGTCTACAAAGCCCTATCGATGGAGAACAAGCATAAATTGCTTCGGCTGTTTAATGATAGTTTCTTGTCTGGGTTTGTTCCTGACAGCTGGAGATCTGCTTTAATTCTGCCGATTTGGAAGATTGGTAAACCCAAGGAGTGCCTCAGCAGTTACCGCCCTATCGCTCTGACGCCCGTCGGGTGTAAGATTATGGAGCGGGTCCTTCTTCAAAGAATTTTGGATTGGGTTATGCCTCGTCAACTGTTCAACGCTAGACATTTTGGTTTCCTCCCGAAAAGCGATTGCATAAAGGCTTTGAAACTTTTTTACTCGGACGTCAAGCAAGCCAGAGCTGAAAAGAAGTATGTCGTTGCGCTCAAGCTCGACATACATGCTGCTTATGACTCTGTATGGAGGGATGGTCTCATCCACAAGATGGCTAGTGTTGGAATTGTTGGTAACACTGCATTATGGATCCGCAACTGGATTAGTGTCCGGAAGATTAAAGTAAAGTGGCATGGTGCTTTCTCGCGCTCTGTGCCTTCTTTTCGTGGCGTGCCGCAGGGCAGTGTTCTTTCGCCTATTCTGTTCATGATCTTTTTGTGGGACCTGTTTGAGGTGGTGGATTCTGGGGTCCAGATCATCGTGTACGCTGATGATATCATCCTTTATTTTTCGGATTTCTTGCTTGATATGGTCTTGTTGAAACTTCAGGATATCTTAAACAGGATCAATGCTTGGTGTTCCCATTGGCAGCTTGACCTCCGTCCGGACAAATGTATTGCCATAAACTTTTCTCGTCAGAAGGATCTTCCCTCTCAGAACCTTCACCTTCATGGTCTAGATATTCCCTGGATGAATAGCACGAAAATTTTGGGTGTGATTTTTTCTTCCAATCTGTCTTTTAATACTCATATTGCTTACATCCGGAAGAAATGTACGAAGCGTCTGAATCTGCTTAAAGCTGTGGCCAACCCCAATTGGGGAGCTAAAACCATCAACCTTATTCCCCTTGTTAATTCACTCATCCGTAGTGTTATTGATTATGCTTGTCCTGTATATGGTGTCGCTGCTAGATCTTCCCTTAAAAGTCTGGACATTGTTTATAATGCTGCTCTCCGGTTTGCGGCGGGCCTTCCCAAGTGCACTCCTATCTTCAAGCTGTATCGTGAAACGAACCAAGAGCCTCTTTGTTTCAGACGTAGGTACCTTACGTCCTCTTTTTATATCCGTTGTTCTCCTGCTGCGAATTTTGTCTGTCCGTGTGCTAACATTCTTCCTACTGATTTTAGCTGGTCTACTGATTTTGCTGAGGTTTCCCCTCATATGTTGATCCAGTCTTTCTGGCCCTCTGGGAATATTATGGACTACTGTGAGATCTTTGTCGATGAGCTGCCTTTTCAGTCTAAGAATCTGCCGCCTACCACCATCAGCGAATGCTTTAACTTGTATATGTCTGAGTACCATTCTCGCAGCAACATTTGTATCATTGCTACGGATGCATCGAAAACGGACTGCAAAACTTCTATCGCTGCGGTCAATATTACTGATAACATTTCTAGGGCTTATCTTGTTCATCATCTGAACTCTACCTTCACGGCCGAAGTTCTGGCCCTCAACCTAGCCATCCAGTGTTTCTTGATCAGCAGGAATCACTATATCATTTTATCGGATAGTAAATCTGCTCTTGTAGCGTTAAGGCATTTACACTATAAATCTCCAACGGTCATTTTGCACCTTTTTCAGACGTTGCACCGGGTTCGTGGTCGGGTGGAAAAGATTACTTTGATCTGGGTTCCAGGTCACGTTGGCATCTCTCCTAATGAACGTGCAGACAGTCTGGCAAGGAATGGCCCGTACGCGGTCAGTACTTATAGTGGTGTGGCGCCTGAAGATTTAAAGAAGCACTTAAAGGACAAGCTTCACGCTAGTTTCCAGCAGTGGTGGGATCATTGTAAGTATGCCACTGAGTCTCCGTATCTTGGTCCTAATATTTACAAGTGGACTCATACTCGTAAGGAAGATATCTTTATCGCTCGTTTACGAACTCTTACTGCTATGACTGATAAGCGTTTGCATACTTTCAAGTTAAGAAATTCTCCTACCTGTTCTTTTTGTTCTGTGGAGGATGGCACCGAATTTCATTATGTGTTCCAATGTCGTGCTTTTGATGACGAGAGGGTGCTTTTACGGGATGCTATGAGGACTGTTAATGATTGCAATGACTCTCTTGATGATTGGAGTGATCTTTGGAATTGTGTTGGCTCTAATCGTCGAGTTTTTCGCCTGTTTCTCGGTCTTTTCCTTGGGAGCGGACGCTTTTAGTTACCATTCTCTTGTTGTCTGGTGCTTTTGTTCTTGTTGATGGCGGGTGTTGCTGGCTTCGGTTTGTTTGTTGTTGGTTGTGTTGTGTTGTATAGTTCCTGCAATCTTGGATAATTTCTTTTTATCCCTAGGGGGATGTAGTTTTCGAGGTTTGAGATCTCTTTGCGGGTTTGGAGCTTTTGGCTAGTGAAGTTCTCCATGAACATGGATAGAGGGATCCCTCTATCGGTGTTCATGAGTCTCTCTCTGTTTTTCTGCTGTTGGTGCTCTCTCCTGGTTTTGCAGTATGTGATCATTTGAGGTTATGCCGGCTCTTTGCTGCAGCACCTACTCCTCAAAGCTCTAATAATAATAATAATAATAATAGTTCAATGGTTAAAATATCCAATTTTAAACGAAAATAGACAATTTCTATAAATACAATCATTCTGCTACCTTCAAGAACTATTATGTTTTTTTCTTATGTAAACTAATTTTAACTATTCTTTTTTCGTATGACTATAATATTTTGTGATTCGTATATTCGTGTAACCATTGCTTATTCGTGTAAAATTATGCTAGATGCACATTTTTTTAGACAGCTACATCTGTGAGCCATAAACTTACGATAAAAAAATTAAAATGTTTTTTGTTTCGTATTTTTGCACAAAATACCTTCCGGCATGAAGTTATGCATTATTTAAACTTTGGAATTTTAAATAAATTGAAACATATCTATTTAACTATAAAAATTGTAAAAAATTAAATAATAAGAAATTTCATTCAATTATTTCTACGACGCAGTCTTATCTATCACACCGATCCGGAGAACAACTTTTGTACAACAAGTATCAACAATACAAACGCCTTTTCATTCCCAGTTAAAGGGGAGAAATACAACGTCCATTAAATTCCCGTTAAAGAGACGATAGAACCAATCAGCCAATCACTGAACAGAATTCTTTCCCATGTCCGTATCAATGTAAAGGTTGCTAATATGCCCCTCGCTTTTATAGAATACCTCTATTTTGACCCATGAGAATGTTAGATAGGCTGAAGTAATCGTTTTCTATAAAAGCGGTGGAGTGACGGTGCAGCAAAAGGGTCAAATTTTTAACAGTGTACACTGTAAAAAGTTTGACCCTTTTGCTGCATCGTTACTCCCCCGCTTTTATAGAATATCTCTATTTTGACCCATTAGAATGCTCCATAATACGCTGAATTAATCGTTTTCTATAAAAGTGGTGGAGTGACGATGCAGCAAAAGCATCAAATTTTTAAAATTTCTTTGTGCTATCTTTTCCCTATACTGTAAAAAATTTGACTCTTTAGCTGCATCGTCACTCCCCCGCTTTTCTAGAATATCTCACTTTTGACCCATGAGAATGCTCCATAATAGGCCGAAGTAATCGTTTTTTATATCAGCTCTATATGAGTGACGATGCAGCAAAAGGCTCAAATTTTTAACAGTGTATACACTATTAGATGTTTGAAACGTTTTCTGCATCATCACTCCACCACTTTTATAGAAAACAATTACTTTACTGTATTATGAAGCATTCTCATAGATCAAAATAACGATATTCTATAAAAGCGGTGGAGTGATGATGCAATAAAAGTTTAAATTTTTAACAGTGTATATTGACGGTGACATAAAAGGAGTACACTGTTAAAAATCTGCTGCATTTTGCTGCAACGCCCTCCACCACTTGTATATAATGTCTCTATTCCAACCAATGAGAAAGCGCCATTTCACGGCCAAGTAACCGTTTTCTATACAAGCAGGGGAGTGCGTTGCAGCAAAATGCAGCAGATTTTTAACAGTGTACGTTCAACGGAGTCACCGGTTATGTAACGGTAGGATCGGTTGGTTACACTGTTAAAAATTTGAACCATTTGCTGCAGCGTCACTCCGCCGCTTTTATAGAATATTTCTTTTATGACCAATAAGAATGCTCCATGACACAGTAAAGTAAACGTTTTCCATTAAAGTGGTAGAGTAACGCTGCAGCAAATGGGTCAAATTTTTAACAGTGTACCAAAGCGTTCAGTGCTGCTAACCGTTATGCAATCAATGTCGTTCAGCAGAAGTAACCGAAGTGACTAATTGGCTCAGTCTAATTTTTTATGTATTATATAGAAAAATGGACAAATCTGTAATCTTTAACACTCAAATGTAGTAAAACCTCTGAATAGCATAAACCTCATTGAACAGATTTCTGCATCGGGCCCGGTTGTTCTTCTTCTTCGCCTTCATCTTCTTATTTTTTTTTTTTTTTTTTTTTTTTTTTTTTTTTAAGCACCGGTTCGAATCTACGTCACTTCCTCCAGTTTTAGCCAATTAGATTGCTGAGCTTGGCTGAGCCAATTTGGGCTCGTACTAGAAAGGGGCCGAACTAACCGAAAAAAAATCTTCTGTTACTTGGGTCACGTGATTGGTTGCATAAACATTTATGACAACAACAACACTGTAAAAAATTTTACCCTTTTGCTGCATCGTCACTCCATTGCTTTTATAGGAAACGATTACTTCGCTGTATTATGGAGAATTCTCATTGGTCGAAACAGTGATATTTTATAAAAGCGATGGAGTCACGATACAGCAAAAGTGTCAAATTTTTTACAGTGAATAAAATAATAATTACAGCAACGTACTACAGATGGCACTACAAGTAAGCAATACCAATGGAGTCCAGTGAATCTGTCAACAGGTAAGAAACCGGTCATTTACCGTGACGTCATGTAACCGATCACATTGGCCACTTTGAGTCTGTTGAACGCACTCAAGCAGGCTTCCATGTCAAGCACACATGTCAGATGTATGTTGTTCAATATTATAAATACCTCGTAGTTGGTTTACGAATAGAATGCTGAAATAATTTTAGCAAAAGCTCTTATATTAAGATTAATAACTAAGTATTAAAGCGGCTTCATCATGAAAAATGAAAATATGCAGGAAGAAGCTGCAAGATTGGAAAAGCTATTTCAAGACGCAATTTCAGGTGACTATACCGATGACAAATACAAAAGTATTTCAGAGATTGTAAGCTTTATTAAGTACCACATCGACAATTTTCAACACCGTTCTTGTGATAAAGTAATATTTATTATAGGTTCAACTGGTGCTGGTAAAAGCACTTTGATGAATTATCTATCTAAGGAAAATAACTTATTAGTTTCTGAATACGGAAAATTATATGCTAAAGACAGTATAGCTGATATTGGAGAGGGAACGACTGGCTCAACTACTTTATTTCCTAATACGTGGAAACACTATGACATAGATGGTGTCTTTATTGATTGTGCTGGAGATTTTGATACTAGAGGAGTGCTAATAGAAGCTATTAATTCTAAAGTTAAAGCTCTTATGGCAAATAGTGTAAAATGTGCAAAAATAATATTTGTTATTCCTGAAGCGTCTCTAAGTGCTGAAGGTGCTTATGGGAAAATTTTCAAAGAGGCTCTAGATAAAAATGCTAAATTTTTCAATGATATAAAATATTTTAGAGAAAGTATTGTTCTTGTCATTTCGCACGCTAATCGCAATATAAAAACACTTGAAATGATCGATACGCTACTAGACAATGTACTAAATCGATCTTCTTTAAATAATTACACTGATACTATCAAACATGTAATTGAACAAAAGAATATGGTTACGTTTTGTAAACCTTCTGAAGAAGCAAATTCTGGCAGTTTATATGGACCTCCTGCATGGAATACTGGTGAAAGAGAATTAATAATAAAAAAAATCTCTGCGGTAAATTTCATTGCCATTCCACACAGAGATTTCTTCAACATTTCTTTGTCTCTGGAAACTAAAGAGCAAATGAGCAAGGCACTTACTATAGTAAAAGTGAAAGCGGCACAAATTCTAAGGAATGCAGTTGAAGATTCCATAACACCTAAATTAACTGTATATGCAACAGAATTGAAGCTTTTTGCAGATTTTTTGAAACTGTTGGTAACTAAAAAAATTTCTACTGGTTTGGAGAAATATGTAAAATACTTAAATTACAATAATTTTCTTCCAATATCACCTGATTCCGAGGTAATCAATAGATTAACTGATGAGTTAAAATGTTTAGAATCCTTTACTAATGATCAACAAAACAATAGGGAAAACTATGATTGGAATGATCTTGCAGAAATTCCGCCTTTATTTCATAATATACGAGATGAAGTCATTACTATTATTAAGTCTTCAGAGTTATTTACAGAATTCGGTTCATATAATAATTTAATAGTTAAAGGTGGTTTCTCCGATTCGGAAAATGTAAAAAAATACTTCAAAGAGCTTGATGAAACACTCAAAGAAAAATGCACCATTGAATCACTGAGATATAATACAAATTCAAAATACTATTATGATATAGAAGTGGAAGAACTTGATTATATGGAAAAAGAACCTTATACAAAAGTAGAAAACTACGAGGAAGATGTACCTTATACAAGAATTGAAGCCCATGAGAAGGATGTACCTTATACCAACACAGAGTACTACACTGAGGAAGAAGATGCTCCAATTAGAAATATTGCGACTAGTCTTTTATCTCTTGGTGTAGTACCACTTTTGAAAACTCTTTTCACAGGAGATGCTCTCATGTATGATACGGTAAAAAAAAGTAGAGAAGTTACTTGCTATAGGAGGGAACTTGTAGAAAAAGAAGTAGAGGATTTTAAAAGAGTAACCAAAACTAGAGAAATAACGGACTACAGAGATAAGCCTGTCTACAAAAGTGTTACTAAAAGGCAATTTAACGAGTCTGACTATAATAAAGATATTAAGAAAACAGACGATTTGACGACTAAATTACGTAAGAGCGTCATAGAAACTTTAAATAAAATGAAACTGTCTAATCAAAAAATAAAAGCTACGCTCAGTGAAGATGTGCTCAATAAAGTTAAAATGAATATCAGTCAAAGTCAAGAACATATTCGGGAACAATTTACAACTTCGTTTGAAGATTTATATGAACAATGGAAATTTTTAGAATATCAGTCGCTTTTCTTAAAAAAGCCCGATATCTCTTGATATAAATAACATGAAACAGTTATTGGATTAAAATACACTTTGATATTGAACAGTTGCAATAAGGGCAACTGTTAGCAGTTTGCAACTATAGCATTATAGGCTGTTTAAAGTAATCTCTGCAAAAATCCTTACTCGATAAAGTGATTGTATTTAAAATTTTCCATAATTGTTTAATGAAGCATAATTTTAATTTATTTAGAGAATGAATTATTCTAAATCTTTGTTTTTCAGCAACAACACTTTGTTCCCTATTATGGTTGTAAAAGAATGCTCCTGACTTTGTAATAGCTTTTGAAGTTCGGAGCTTTGTACATAAGCTACTATAGTTAATCTAAATCAACGCACTTTTTGACAGGTGGCAATGGCCTAATCGAGTGGATTATAATTTTTAATTTAAATTTTTAGCAGTGATATTACGCTCGAAATTATTATCGATACTTAATAAGCGATTTATCACATTGCTAACTAAGTGTGAAACCAACAGGCTGAAAAACGTCCGGTTCGATTCCAGACATTTTCTTCCCCATTGGTTCTACGCTTAGTTAGCAATGTGATAAATCGCGTATTAAAATTGGATTTAATGTTATTTTAGATAATCTTGTACTACAACTTAAACCCCCTCCCCACTTAACCCCCCCCCCCAAAAAAAAAAATGCTGTCGATCAGTTTGAATGTTTTATCGTAAGTGTTATATGCTCTAATATTTCTGACATTTGCTCTAAAAAAGAATAACTTAAGTAACATATTTTTATAATTGTTTTATTCCTTTTTAATTTTTGTACGCAAGTTTAAATAGATGCAAAAAGTATGTATGTAACATAAATTAAGATTGAATAACTCGCTTACTTGTTTTTATCTTATTTATCATCTATTTTTACACGCGAAGTGAAATATTTTTATTTATTAAACTTCTATTCATTTACGAAACTCTCTGTGTGATCTGCTATCACACTTACCCACTTGTTAAACTATAACAATGTGTTTTCATGCCATTTGTGAACATAACAATAAAAATGATTCATTTGCTTATTTTGTATGAAATAAGTTTAAAAGGTTTAAAAAAAAAGGGGGGGGGGATAATCGGATATACAACAGTAATAAATTAATACGAAAGAGAAATTGAAAACAGTAGTTTTGGAATTTGAAATGGGATTTAGTAAATTTTGCTTTAAATCTTATGTTTTCTTTATGAACACAAAATACTGAAATTTCAAATTAACATCAATTTAATTTGCTGATTTTTATTGGTTTGTTTTTAACTAAAATGGTTTTTGTGTTTAACCATTTCTGCTTACCCACACCCTTTTCACAAACTATCACAACTTCATGAACCCTCCTCCCCACCCCCTCCATGTGTGGCATCATTTGTGAACGGCCCCTAAGGACTTTATTGACCCAAAACGTTAAAACAGAATGGCAAAACATGAAATTTATTTTTGAGAAATTTAATTGTATATTAGCTGAATGGGTTTCCAGTGCTCCTATACGTGATGCAAGTGTCCTATTACGTTCTTCATATCATGTTTTGTAAGTGTTGTCTTTACTAATTTTTTAAAGAAATATTTTTAGTGGCAATAAAACAATTTTATTTTACGTAATTTAATCCTTTCTGGTCTGGTGTATTAATATGCTTCTTTTAATTGAGTATTGCTTTAAGAAATATTTTTGTTATTGTCTACATATGTAGTTATGGTAATATGTTTAGCTATATGGTTTCATTAACGTTTAGGTATTTAATATTTGCTTAATTCTCTTTGCACCATTTGAGATTCTTTTATTTTAAATATATTTTTCATTTTTTTAATTTAAAATAAAGGTTACTTTTCTGACAATCATGTATATTGAAGAGGAAAAGTATTATAAAGTTGTAATATCAGTTAAATCTCCTTGCAATATATTTAATAGATTTCTTCAAAAACCCTTCCTTAGTCTATTGTCATAAGAATTGAACAGTACGCAAAACAACATTCGTTATGTTTCAGCCTATGGTATATACGTTAAAACTAATTTATTTAGATAGCTAAGGTTAATGTTATTAATGTAAAAGCTGTTTTTCCTAAAAATTGAAATAAATTGGACCCTGAAAGGTTAAATAAATTAAATCAATGGAAATCCGGTGAGTGGAGAGAGGAAATTATTGGATGTGCTCTTGTGTGCCACTGATTACTTTACATATAGTAAGAGAATTTTTTTTTTTAAATATAAAATGTATTTAGCTCATACTGATTTTTTTTTTTTCCTAAATTTAGAAAAGAGATGAGCCCTCCTCCCCCGCCCCCCCCCAAAAAAAAAGCTATTTTGTACAAATTACTCTTTTTAAAGTATATTTTTAAGTTTTCGCTTAAATCATGCAACCTCATAATTTATATAATTTGCTTAAGGTTCCTATCCCTGCAAGAGAAGCCACTCGCAAACTTATGCTATTCCTATGGAGAGGCATTTTTCTAATAACTTTTTTGCATTTTCACATTTTTATTTTTATTTTTCTTTTTGAATTGGATAGTTGAAGTGCCTCTCAAGATCGTTCCTTGATTACTTTTTCGATTTTGGTCGCTGATATTTTTATAAAGATACTTTCAGAATCAGTTCAGAAAGTGAAAGTAATTTTATAAAAATATCTCAAAGATAAATAGAAAACAGCGACTCGACATCCAAAGGACATCAGCTATCCAAAGTTAAAAAAAATATATATTTAAAAATGTCACAATGCGAAAGAGTTATTAGAAAAATGCCTTTCCATATGAATAGTATTAGCTCACGAGGGTCTTCGCGAGCAGGGACAGGACCCTTAAGATGGTCCGGGACATATTTAAAAATACATTTTATTTATTGAGTTAAAATTTTGATGGTTAACCATAGCATTTCTAAATAAACTGGTATTAAACTTATGATAATGTTTTAAAAAAATTATTATAAAATTAAAAATTTATTAAAGTGGAGCAATTTAAAATCTTTAACTCAAAATATTTGTAGAATTTCAATTATTTTACATTTAAATAAACAGAAATATCTAGGTATTTAGATTCAGCACTGTAAAAAAATATTAATTAAAAAAATTGAATATTTAACGTAAAAATTTGAAAAAAAAGATGCAACTTTTTATTAAAAACATACCGTAATTTCGGGTGTATAAGCCGCGGATCAAACAATTCTTTTCGGACCCAGAAATCTTTAGTGATTGAAGTCAAATATTTACGGCAATCTAACTAGTTATATTTGTTTCTTAAAAAATTCTGGGTCGAAAAATAATTGTTTGATCTGCGGCTTATACACCCGAAATTACGGTAACTTTAAAGATAAATATTTTTTCAGATTTAATAAATCAAAGTAAACAATCAATAAAGACATGTTCCAAGTTTGAAACATTTATTTTTAACGGTTCTTCCCATTTAAATCCTTAGAAATTGTGAAAAAACCCATCATAAAGAACGCATTTTCACAAGTCATTCCGTGACAAACATTGTTTGAAAGTTAAATTTTGAAAATACCCTCCCCCCCTCAAAAAAAATCTTCTAATTAAGACAGAAACATAACTTAAACCCTTCGGGACGAGCGACACGTATACGTGCCGCACAAAGGCTTAAGAATTCGTGTTTATCCCAATTAATAAAATTTTAGTGTGACATTTACCTTATTTAGTAATCGGAACATTTTCCCGATTTAACAAGGCATAAATTTTTGTCTTTAAAACGGAGGACAAAACATTAAAAATTTCGCAAAGGGCTCCCGTTGCGACTGGGTTAAGCGTCATTTCAAACATAAAAAACAAATGTTCAATGAAATATTTTAAGAAAATTTGAAAATTCTTGTGTTCCGGATCTTTTTAAGACAGGACTCTTCAACCTTCAAAATTTCGGAATTTTATATGTGTGAAAGTGCCATGTTTTCCGAACATTTTGATGTACATGTTTTCTCGAAATTCAAATTAGAACAGAAGTTATCGTTTTTGGAATAGTATGAAGATGAACCCAATAGCCAGTGTTCTCGCTGTCGCTCGCCTTTGCGCCAAATTGCGACTAAATTCTTCATTTGGCTAGTAAACAAGCGATTAGATTCGCCAAATTGCTAGTGCTCAGTTTTTGCTTTTCCTTTTAATTTTAGTTTTTTCTTGTGTGCATTTATATTTTATTTTTAATATATTTGTATAATAACATATTTTTAATTATTTGTTGCGGATAGTTGAATTTAGTATTAATAACAATCTTTGTCGCAGTTATAAAAACTTAGGTTATTTTAGAACATCTTGGGGGGGGGGGGGGGGGAAAGGAGGGGAGGAGTACATTAAAAGATTAAAGATATTATTTTAGTGCTACACGGCGAATCCATTTGGCTAATATTTTATTCATTTGGCGAATGTTTTTTATTTCTAATTAGCCAAATTACTAAAGTTGGTCAAATGTCAGCGAGAACACTGCCAATAGCTATATAGTGGCGTTTCCGGAACTTGGAAGTCATTTTACTAAAAATTACGTTTGAGACTGACCATAAATGATGTCGCACATTTTTTCAATATTTTTGACTCCTCCCTTGTCACATATCGTACTACATAAAAACCTACTACTAGTAATAAGGGACTCTCCGAATAAGGGACACCTCTATTTAAGGGACAACACTTCCGGTCCCAGTCCCTTGGTATAGGACGTGTAATAGGGTAACATCCCCAGTAATTGGCACATTAAGAATTTGTCGTTAAACTTACTAAAATTTTCATTACAAAGAAATAAGCTATTTACTTGGAAATATTTTTAAATCAAAGAATGCATATCTGTGCATGTATTTTGCCCACTAAAAGTAAAAAAAATTGAAAAAGTGTTTTTATAAAAATATATTTATAAAAAGTTGCTGAAATCACCAGTAATTGGCACCTAGAGCACCAATGTATGACACCTTGTGATCCAGTAATTGGCATATGTTTATATTTAAAAAAAACTTTACATTTTGCATTGTGTTTAATCGCTTTAAATTAATTTACTGTAGATGAAGATGCCATATTTCAGGTTTTTGAGAGTAAGAAATCAGCATATTAGTCTGAAATGTGAACACTTTAAAACAATACAATATACTTACATTAATACCCAGTAATTGTCTTGCTGTCCCCAGTAATTGTCATATGAAGCTTTAATGGATTCCAATTACTGATAAAATTTATATTTTCAGATAAAAACAAATGATAAACAAAATTGATCTATAATTTTAAAAATACTTCCAAAATAAATGGTTTAATCTCAAATACCTTGCGAATTACTTGTAATTGGAATAGGTGCCAATTACTTGGAACTAGCAAAATTGAAGCACCATTAATTGGCAACTACCATTAATTCAGAAATCCAAATATTTGTGTCGAAAATACTTTTACACAATTAAAGTAATCCTTTTTAACTAAACAAAACTGTTGTCAATTAAAATTTAAAATATATTATAAATCAGATAATAATGAATTGAAAAGCATGCCTTCCTTAAGCCAAAAAAGAAGAATTTGCAACAAAATGGCTAATTTGATACAAGCCAGATTTGTTTCTCTTTCCTAGGCTCTATTATCATCTTGTAAAATAAATCAAAGTTATAATCTTTAACGTAAATGAGCATATAACTGATATATGGTCTTGAATTTTTAAAAGATGGGATATAAATCTATTTTTAGGACATGTTTGTAAAATGTGCCAATCACTGGTGCATGCCAATTACTGGGGGTGTTACCCTATATTAACCTCTGAATAAGGGACACTCGATTTAAGGGACAGTTAAGAATGAGATCAAAGTGACTGGTTTTTGTATTTCAGATAATGAAGTACTCTGCGATAAAAATACAAATTACTGTGAATTTGTCACAGTCATGTGGATACAGTGGCATATGACACAATTGATGAGCATTTGCCGAAAATTATAATTTGACATCAGTAAGTTTATCCGCATTGAAAGTAATGCTGAAAATTGTGAGGATGATTCTGAAAGTGGAGAATAAAAGAAAATTGTGAAATAAAGAACTTTACAGATGACTTTAGGCTATTCTCAAATCCAAAAAAGGCCATTTTTAAGATTGTAATTTTTTTAATTTGTTTTTATTAGGAAAAGCCTGGAGCTAAGAAGCACTGTTGTTTAGAAAATGTAAAATCGAGCAGGATTTTTTTGGCAAATGTAAGATTTTTCAGAAAATATTGTCAAAGTGGGCATTTTGATATGAATTTTCATGTGAAAGAATATCTGATCAATAAAGGTTAAAAAGTCTTTGTCACGCGATCAAAATCGATTGTAACTTAATAGATAATTAATTTATCGAAAAAATGAAAACACATTTCAATTTCAAATCGCTTCCATAGTCAAGCGTTCCAATTTTAATTGTGTCAAAACATTTTCCACTTGCTAAGCAGAGCAATTGAGAGATTTGTTGCCTTAAAATACGCAAAGCAATTGAATACTTTTTTTTTGTAAATACTGCAAGGTAATGAAGAACTAAAATTTATAAGTATGGTAAATGAACACTTGAAAGGTTTGTGCTGAAAAATTGAGATTTGCAAACCAATTCTTCTTCATTGATTACTTCAAATAAATTTTTTTAAAGTTTTAATACTTTTTACAGTTTACATAAAAAATAAAATTCAAGAATTCTGCAAATCATTTAATAATTAGTTGAAAATTTTAATTCTTTTTTATTTTTGTCTGATTAATGTAATTTATACACTTTGGGTGCATTTAAATCTCACTTTTTATGCTTTATTTTTATATCATTCTTAATGATTAATCAAAAACAATATAAAAAACTCCGAATAAGGGACACCTCTATTTAAGGGACAAAAGTTCCAGCCCCACAGGTGTCCCTTATTTGGAGGTTTCACTGTATATTACATATATCTGCAGCTCAGAAACGAAGCATTATGTTATAGATCATTTAGCTTTTGGATTTAACTTTGTCTTAAGGGTGTATTCGAAAAAATGATTTTCCACCAACAGCTCGAAATTTTCAGATACATTTTCACTCATTTTTTAAAGTAAAAACATGAAACTTGCTGAGAGGATTTTTGAAGTGGCGTACAAGGTGCCGTGTAATGTAATTTTTCTCTGAATTAATTAGAATTTGATTTATAAACAAGTGTTTTCTCAGCGGGACCCTTTTTTTCGTTCGCAGATTACCCGCTTCGGAAAATTTGGTCCAAAACGGCGTTTTTGATAGCATTCTTTTGCAAAAATTTTTTCATTTATCAAAAAAATCGACAATTACATTTTGTGTAGTTTCTAAATAAGAGATTTTGAAAGTTTATTGCATTTGAGAGCAAAAATAAATTTAAAAATAAATCTGAAAGTAAGCAGTTTTGATCAGAATACACCCTTAATGACTTTTGTGAGAACAACGCTAAAAAAGTAATTTGTGTAATTATTTTGTATGAAATAAGATTAAGATTTAGAACAAAAATTATAATTGATATTCATTAATAATGCAATATAAATACGGAACAGCAATTAAAAACAGTAGTATTTTGGAATTTGAAATAAAATTTAACTGTACCATTTGGATTTAAATTTTATCAGCAGATTTTTAATGTTTTCATTGTAACCTGAATGTGCGATGTTGCATTTCTTTTTACCCCTCCCTCCCCTTGACAAAACTCACAATTTCAATTGACATAATTTATGGATGGTTCCTTTTTAGGCATCTCGTACAGGGTTTCAAACTTGTCTCAAAATATTTCATGTTAGTCTGTATAAACTGAATCTGAAATTAACTTTTCATTGTTCAAAAAATATTTATGTGAACATAATGTTGAAATTTTTCTTAATTTTGTAACTGCTAAACACAACTTTGTTTTAAAAATATAAA
>CAXHSM010000224.1:0-14000 GCA_964019185.1 Maratus speculifer | reverse complement strand
TACCAAAAAAAATCAGCATCTTATTTTTGCTATAACTTCAGTTCTAATGGGAATTTTTGAACGCGGTTTGTTTTAAAATACTTCTAACGAATTATTTTATAATAAATAATGAAAATTGAAAAATTGCATTTTTGAAGTCTTTTGAAGCTTATGGGGTACAAGAAGTACTTCTTTAAATCGTTTGAGGATAAAGATCTCAAAAAATATTCTACATTGAATGCTTCTGAGCTTACATATATTGATATAGCAATGTAAAGAGAGTAGAAGATAGAACTAAAATCTAAAATCCCGATTTTAGCGGTTGACTCGTAGATTTGTTATTGCGTTTTCCTGCTCCTAGTCCTCCATGTTTTCACACTTTTGGGTGCAAGTAACAGGGCTCCCAAATGGTCTGCCAACTGAACATTAGAATTTTCCTAGAGACATTTTCCTTTTAGATTTTTCTTGCAAATTGCTGAGAAACCACCTTTGGAAATTAATGCTAGCGCGAAGTCTCTAGAAACCTATCATGAAATTTTCTGTTAAAGATTATTGGTGTTCGCGGACCAATGTGGGAGCCCTGAGGTAAGCACAATAGTAAACATATGAGTACACCGCTGAAATCAGGTTTTTAGATGTTTTCCATCATGACTTGTCAGACCGGTTGCTTTTTAATATGCAAATCGAGTTTAAACTAATTCTGGAATTTCAGTAGTGAGCTCGGTGAAGTGATTGTCTGTACTGCTGAATTCCAATTTATTTGTTCATTCTGTACAACATTATCTTAAGGGTTAAAGCCATGAACAAAACTGCGTTCGAAAGATTTGAGAGAAATTTAAAATAATGTCTTTGTATATTTGTAAAGCCATTTAACTACTTAACTGAACTATAATCTTGGAAAAAAAAACACTCAAAAATTGCCTATATTTTTTAAAACAGAAATTTTCGCCTAATTGAATCAGAAAAATGTTTGGATTAAATAATGCAAAATTTACAATAAAAATTTATTGGTGCGAATAATAAATCACAAGGGAATATGGTTGCCCTTAAGTGGTATGGACAAATCATGATTGGAAAAAAATACATTGCCCATAAGACGTACGGGTAAATAAT
The DNA here is from genome assembly GCA_964019185.1 of Maratus speculifer. Lineage (NCBI taxonomy): Eukaryota > Metazoa > Arthropoda > Arachnida > Araneae > Salticidae > Maratus > Maratus speculifer. The sequence continues at coordinate 12,908 of CAXHSM010000224.1, read as the reverse complement.
GAAAGCGGTTAAATAGTTATGTGTATATTTTAAAGTTTATAATTTTAAACAATAATCCGTAAATAAACAATTGCACAACTCCTTTACCACACTCCTTTTAAAGATAATTGAAATTACTTTTTCCTAAAATTATTTGTAAAAGCAAAAAAAAAAAATAAATAAATAAAATAAAAAAATAATAAATAAATAAATAAATAAATAAAAAATAAAAAAATATTTGCATCATTTTTGTTTTCACTTGTCGTGAGAAAAAATTGGATGTCATAGCATCTGGTCCACTTTCGAGTTTATCCTATTCTATTGCATAACAGGGAAATCTAGTCCAAACAAAAGATAAGTATTTTATTTTCTTCCGGCAAAAAACAAAACAAAAAAAAAAAAAAAAAAAAAACAGAACAAAATGTTTTCCCTTTTTCTTTATTAAACTATAAATTTTCGTTTCGTGTCTTCGAAAAATTGAAGTGTATTTCATCAGAACGAATTTAGGAACTTCAAACCTTCTGCTTTATTTGACGTAGTTTGGAAAAAGAACTCTGTCGCAATTTTTAGTATCTTTTAGAGCAGCGGTTCCCAAACTTTTCGGCTCCCGGAGCCCTTTTTGTGAAGGATTTCTAAGGCGGAGCCCCTGAACCCAACGATACTCTATGGTTTACAAATTAACCTTCCTAACCTGAATGGGTCTAATCGACCCATAGCTATAATTTGTTTTATACGATTTGCACCAGAACATTTTTTTTAAAGATAGTTAAATATCAGATCCAAGGAAATAAGCCAATTAAATATATTAAAATGTTTTAAATAACAGTTCTGGTGTGAAATGTTTTTATCAAGATTGAGTAAAATTTGAACAGGGTAGGAAAGTTAACGTTTTTTATGTCTATGGAGCAAAGAGAAATCTGCTGGATCCCGAACCTGGAAAAATCCGAGACAATAATTTCCAACATTGAACCAATGTTCTCAATTTGGCCCTTTCCTGATACAGAAATTCTAAATTCATACTAGAAATTTTTTAAATCAAATTTTCTGTTGTATAACATTTAACAGTTTTATTTAATATTCTTATTATTAGATACAATGAAATAAATATCAGGATTAAAACCCTCTTTTTTAAAATTAAAATATCTATCTTGTATAATCAGATATTTTCTTCAAATGCAGCAAAAATTATAATTAAAAATTTGTGATTTCAGAAAGCTTTTAGTAATGAGGAAAACAAACTCTTTTTTACCCGAGCGATGTTCAAGCAATACTGTTAATGTGGTAATGACATCCATTTTTAAAAAATATATATTCTTTTGGGATTTCCAATATGAACTTGGAATTAAAGGTTAAAATGGTAGTTATGTTTGGATTGTACATTACATTGTGCTTACATGTAACAATTATTATTTATAGCGAAAACCACACACACACAGAAAAAAGCCAAGTTCTACAGTTTTCGTTTGCAGAGAGACACTTCTGTACAATTCCAATTGGCTACTAACAAAAAAAAATTGCATAGTTCAAGTAACACCCATGAATACGTTTTCGCTAGTCCCGCCCACCCGTAATAGAACCATGAGGTTATCGAATATTTTTTTGTTCTTCTTTAAGTTTCTAGTACTTCTAAACATGTAACGAAAATAAATTGCCTCTCAGCTTTATTATTATTTTTTAACCCTTTGCGGTGCGGTGATTTCTTAGATATACCACTTAATTTCAATCCCCAAACGCCACATTGGCACCGGAATTTTGTTTAAAAAAATTACTGTTTACTGAATGCGTGAAATATAGCGCTTTTTTATTTAAAAATAAAGTTGTTTTCAAATTCCGGTATCAGTCATTAATTTCAACACATAAGCAATAAATTTGTCCTGCGCCGCAAAGTGTTAACCACTTAAAGAAAATACATTTAGAAGTGGGTCATCATTTTAGTGTTAAAGTTAAGTTAGTGTTAAGTGGTCGTGGTAAAATCTACAAGCTGCATTGTTAGATGCAGAATTGTTCACTGTTTAGGATATTTTATTTAAAGTATTTGGCTATTAATTATAGTTTTGAATGGAACTTTCTTTCGTCGTTGTTTTTGCCTCAAAACAGATATGCAATTTAAAGATACACATGTTAAACGAATTACAACTAACAGAAAAACTTTACTAATATAATGAGACATTAGGGGGGGATTAAATTTATATCAAGGCAGGTACCTATTTACAAAAAGGTTTAAATAAGGAGTGGAGCTGAGAAAAACTTTTAAATGTAAATGATGACAAATGTAAAGAACCAATATATATATTTTAAATTGCTACAGACTTATTTCTGATTGGAAAAAGTGGCAGTGACCAATTAAAAAATTTTAAAGAGAGGTCGTAAAGTGATACAAGATGTTTAAAAAATGCGTTTTCAGCAATATACATTGCTTATAAAATTAAGTACAATTATGTAAAACAGCATAGAGAATTTAAATAAGTAATTATAAAAATAAAGTAAACAGATTAAAGCATTTAAAGTTGCGAAAAGAAAAAAACTATTACACAACGTATATAAATATTAAAGGAATCTAATAAGGGGTTTATTAAATAATACAAGATATTACAAAAAAGGGTCTTTTTAAACGACAAACACTGTTGTACAATAAAAACAGTATAGAAAATTTAACTATGCAAATAACATAAACAGATTAAAGAATTTAAATTTATAGGGAAAAAATATAACAATAAATAAATAATTGTGAAATAAAATTTACAACCCAAGCAATTATGAAAATAAAAATAAATATTTATTTCTTAATTGCAGTGTTAAAATCCAAAGCAGTTTTAAATTTTTAAACTGAAATAGAACATGGAATTTGAGATTAAATCACTTAATGAAAATAATGAAACTCACTTAGTGAAAGCCAAATATAAGTCTATTACTACAGTAGTGGTCAGAATTATAAGAATAATTGAAAATTTAACAGAAAAAATTATTCATGAACTAAATAAAGTGAAATTTATGCATAAAATACTTTTTTATGCTAGAAATCATTGTAGAATGCAAAACATTGGAAAATGCAAAATATGAATGTTTTTCCATAAATAACAAAATATCTCATCGTAAAAATTGGACAAAATTATAAGAACAGTGAATGTTTTTTGCCTGAAATACACTAATAATTAATAATTTCTCTTTTCATCTCAATTACTTTTAAAAGTCTTGACATTATGGAGTTAGATAGTTCTTTAACCCCTTGGGGACGAGCGACACGTATATGTGCCGCAAAAAGGCTTAAGAATCCTTGTTTATTCACACCGGTAAAATTATACTTTAAAATTTGTCTTATTCAATCGGAGCATTTTATCGATTTAAGATGGAACATATTTCTGTTTTTTTTTTTAAACCGGTGACAAAACATTAAAAATTTCGTAAAAACTCCCACCGCGAAGGGTTTAAGAACGTTCTTGAAAATTTTTGACGAGGCGTGCTTTTTTTTATATTGCATACTGTTTTTGAGTATTTCGTGTGCCAGAATACCACACAGATTTTCCACTGGATTCAGATCAGGGCTACTAGTCGGCCAATTAAGTAGTTTCACGTAAATTAGCATCAAACCACGATTTTGACGTTTAGGAAACATGTAGTGAGGCATTGCCTTTCTGGAAAAAGACACTCCTCCACTCGTTATTAATCGTGCTTCCAGTAAAAGATTATCGCCCAATACATCAACATAACTCTCGGAATTCATTCTACCCAGAACAAAAACTATTTGAGTAACTTCACCAGTTGCGGAAACTCCCCAGATTGTTACTGAGCCACCCCCAAAAGACACGCTTCGAAAAAACTTCTTTTCCTCGACGTATATAATGCCAGAAAATGTGGAAACCATCTGGACCATCCAAATTAAACTTTTTCTCATCGGAAAATACATCATCCCACTTTTTTCCCATAATAATGCATCCTCAGTCAATGCATCCTCAATAATAACTCCATCCTCAGTCTCTTATGAATTTCTGTAAGAGGCGGTCGTGACATGCGTTTACCATAGCCACCTTTTTTCCTTTTATAAAACACGTCGAACAGTTCGAGCACTGCATTCTAAGTTCAATTCACGTTTTATTTCGGTTGACTTTTTTTTTTTGGAGCAAGCTCGTCTTATTGTTATTCTTTTCTCCCATACAGAAGCAGAAGATGGCCTACCTGTATCTCTTTGCCGTCCATATTTACCGGGATTTTTAAGATAATTGTAAATAACCGTTCTTGATCTATTAAGCTTTGTCACAATTTGGCGTACAGAAAGTCCTGAACTTTTAAAAATGCATCGACTTCCCCTTTCTTAAACTTCGAAACTTTGTACCTAGCGGCGTGACTGGAAAATAGAATATGACGATCCAAAACGCTTACTACGCATTCATATCGTCCAAGAGTTCCATGTGCAGAGCAAATAACATGAAAATTTTACTTTTTAGAACTCATAAATACAGTTGTTCTTATAATTTTGTCTGTATCAGATGACTGTATAAATCTATAATACATTTATAAAAGTGAATTAACTACATATCTCCATAAAAACTCATAAAATAGTCTTCTTTTTTTATTGTTTTCCAACAATTAAATTTGCATAAGTTTCAGACTAAATATAGCCAAGATTTGGTGATTTTTGTCTTGTCCTTATAATTTTGACCACTACTGTAAAACAATCAAAACTTAACTAACACATTTCTCAGTAAATATAGCAAGTAATGGAGTATAAAATAACTCATTTTTAACCAGGGAGGACGCGCGCAGGGCCTAAAAGACCCGGAGTGCGTATGGTTTTTACAATTGCAACCACTAATTTTTTAAAAGTAATCTTCAACTTATTTTATGGCAAAATTTGTAAGATTTGTTTTTGTCTAAATAAAGTGACTGTTATAATTTGATTTTACTGGTGACAAAGTCAAAACCATTCATACCCTGGGTAAGCGCGCGTTCTCCCGGGTTAAGAGTGAAGTGAAAGAATATAAACAATTTGAGACACACGTACCTCATAAGGACATTAGAGACTTGTTATTAAGGAAAAAGAATTAAGTATAAACATAAGAATAGGTGGAATCCCAAAGAACAAAACTGTTTTTCCTTTCTGTTTCGATTCATGTTGTGTATTTGATTCAGAATACTACTTCTTGTCACTTATTTTAAATCGAATTTTCATAACACATAAAATGCAGAAACATAAAATAAAGCAATTAAACCAAAAATATTATACAGAAAATAGATATACATATTTTGCAAATGCTTCGTAAGTATATTAATGTATTTTTTCAACCCGGTTATAGATATATTTATTTTTGCCACACACATGCACAAATTCCTACTTACTGTTGAAAATATTTCATTTACAATATGCTTAATTCTTTCATGTTTTGTTTATTTTCCTGGAACGTTGCGGAGCCCCTGGAAAGTTCAGGCGGAGCCCCAAGGGCTCCGCGGAGCACACTTTGGGAACCTCTGTTTTAGAGAATATAAACATTTTGCCAATTTCTCCATGAATTAGGGATCTCTAAAATTCGCTTTCTTTAAATCAAAAAGGATTTTCTGAGGATTACTTTTTTTAAAAGTAACACATAAAAGCTTTATAAAGCAGTAAATAAGTGAAATTAGATTTAAGAAAAAAAAATTGTACATTATTATTTATTACTTACCCATCATACGTAGTATAGGGTAAGTCTTGCAATCGTTTTGAAAATCGAAATTTTTTTGACGGATTTATACGTTTCAGATACTGGAGATTCAGAAAAACATATTTTTAGAAAAAAAAAAATTTGCCGTCCGTCTGTCTGTGTGTCTGTAACCGCTCTATCTCCGAACAAATTAAGATAGAAACTTGAGATTTTGTATTACTTAGTATGTAAGAATGTGACGAAGCCTATTTAATATCAGTAACCTCGGTTATTCGGAACTATGTTTTTCGGACTCTCAAAAAATTCATTCTGATGAAACGTATATAAAATTTTTGAAATTTTTTATTTTAAGGAATGGATATATAAGACAATAAAATAACGCAAATTTTGTTTAAAGAACAAAGTTGATCGGATTATTAGTTGCTGAGATACGTGTAATCCTGTTTTTTACATTCTTTGATTTTTCATGACCCTGTATTTCATTCAAATTTGAATTCAAAGATATATTTTAATTGAAAATGAGACGCTTCATCCGACGCAGTAAATTGCTAGTTAATATGATTATTATTTTTGGAGTTATAAGAATGTTTCTTTTACGCAATCCGGCATTACTTGAGTATTTTGTCGTTTTATATAATTTGTCGAAATTCGCTCATCAGCAATTCATTAATAAATAATTACTATGTATATTAAAACTATTTAAACATGCGTTAAGATTTTATTTTGGGATTGCAATGCATTTTATAAATAAGTTACACATGTTTTATTTTTATATTTTATATTATGCATATGTATGATGGGTAAGTATTACGGTGGCCTCCAACGACTAGTTTTTATTATGTATCTACAATGCCAGAAAAAAATGACATTAAAACCACAATTTTAATGTTCGAATGTTTTTTGAAGTAGAAGAGGCAGCTGAGAGTATTGACGTTTCCATCACGTGTTGATTACGTACTATTGTAAAGTTGATTTCTTAAATATTGATTACAGATATATATAGGAAATTACAAAATTACGCAAAAAAATGTTTCTTGATTTTATTGAAACAATTAAAATTTTCAGGGATTTAAATTCGAAGAAGTGCAAAATTAATTTTTTTGTACGGTCTCCGTAGAGAAACAATCACAATAAGTAAATATCTTTCATTACGCTTTTCGCATTTTTCTTTGTCACAAGTGATAAAACGCGCCATTCTCGGATACATAATCTACGAAAAAAATGCTTGTTTATGTTTCCTCTACAACCCTTTAAAATTTTTTTTCAATTATGCCAGTTATTTTCCATTTATCCTGTATAGAATATTAAAAAAGCGCAATTTAAAATATATATTTCTTTCCCTCGAAAAATCCAGAACAATGCTTGTTTAATAATAAAATTCAATATTGCTGGACAGTTTACAAATGATAATAAAAATAATAATTGGCAATACATATGCATTTAATGTCTAAATTTAAAAAGTAATTAAAAGATTGAATAAAATAAACTAAGACAGAGTTGAATATATTTAAAAAATTAAAATTTGTATACAAAAAATAAGAAATATTAAAAAACATTTAAAAATACAAAAAGTAAACGGTTCGACAAGCTCCTCGCAAGGCATCATCCGTACAAATATTTGTAGAATAACAAACAGTGGAACAAATCAAGAACACTATCCCTATTCTATCCCTAGTGAATGTTATCTATTTTCTAAAAAATAACTAACTGTAACTGTTCTTGATTTCATAAATATATATAGGACAGTTGCACCATAAAATTTAACTAATAATAACACATTGCTCCGTGGTGCACAAAACAGGAATTTTAATATACATTTGTACAATTAAAATAAAATAAAACTTTCAACGTTTCGCGCCGTCTTCTGCGGGCGTCTTCAGGAAAATATGATAATGGAAGGACTACGTTTGCATCTTGATCGAGAGATAATATTTCTACTAAATTAAAATCTAAATGAATTAAAATTTAAAAAGATGTTGCCAATTACACGTGAGTAAAAATTAAAATATTGCAAGGAAATAAAAATTTTAAGATTTTATGATGTTGTGCCATATTTTTGGTATATTGTAGGATAAATTATCATTGCATGGTTTATTTTCTCGCGCTATGATTTCGATGGACCTTAAACTGGTATAAGGTCCGATCGAGTATTATCGAGTTTTCTTATTTTACCTTAAACTGGGTTATTGCATGGAATTATGATTTTGGCTTCCTCAAAATTAATATGGCAACCCTTGTTCGCCAAATAGAAGCGAGAAAGGTCAGTATTCTGTTTATATTATCTCTGCGATGCTCTTTAATTCTACTTAAAAGTTTCCGCGTAGTCATGCCGATGTAGACTTTTTTTTTTTTGTTCTTGATTTGTTCCATTGTGTTATACAATGGATATTTGTACTGATGATGCCTTCCGAGTAACTTGGCGAAACGTTTACTTTTTGTAATTTTTAAGGGTTGAAGCTCTGCTCAACAAGAGCAAAACATTTTGACGCATTAACAATTTTTTAACGGAACGATATAAAATTGAAACAGCAAATAAAGCCTTTGTGCACAAATGTTTAAAGATAGAAAAACAACGAAAATATTTAAAGATAGAAAACCAACGAAATTTTCTTCAGCCACCATCATCCATAAATGTTCTTCCATTCTTGATCTTGATTTTTGGGAAGCTTACCACATCAGAAAAAATTCTCACTCCTTAGTCAATAACTTATCTAGTACTCCTTATTTTCCAAGTATTTGGAAATCTTTAATTTAATACTTTTTTTTCACCCGCTTTTTAATTTTTGTTTTGCTTGTTCTCCGATAGATGTCGCTACTTGTCCACCCAGTGGTTTTGGCTGCTTTGTTCTCATTGGTTGCCTTTCTTTAGGCGGGATTGTTCCCATAGCGAGTATATAAGCCTGCGTCTCTCTGTCTCTTTGCTCAGCTTTTGCTATTTTTAGCTCGCTGAGTTTTGCACTGATGAAGAATCTCGATAGTAGATTCGAAATAGCTATTTGCTACCTTCTCATACGTTATTTGTGCATTTATTTTCGTTGGTTTTCTATCTTTAAACGATATAAAATTGGGCAGTCTGGCTATGTAAGCACTTTCGAATCGAACTCAGTTTTCCATTTTACGATAATTAAATTACCTATCGAGTTATAAGCTATTTTGATCCAGTGATCACGCGATTTTCTATCTTTCGTCGACTGGTTTTTCTGCTTTCGTCGGAAAATGCTTTTCAAAACATAATTTTTTACAGTATGTTCTAAAATATTTATTGCGTTTGCACAAAAACAAAAAAAATGAGTGCGATTAGATAGTTTCTGAACAACAACACTTGCCAGTGTAATGCATGTCGGAACAAAAATGAATTAAAACTTGTGTCACAAAGATACCCTTTTTGATTTAAGAATGTTTTTTAGTATCTTTTATTTTTTGTAGAAAATTTTAATTTTTTAAATGTAAATATACATAGGACAGTTGCACCATAAAATTTAACTAATAATAATACACTGCTCAGTGGTGCATAAAACAGGAATTTTAATATACATTTGTGCAAAAAATAAAATAAAACTTTCAACGTTTCGCGCCATATTCTGCGGGCGTCTTCAGGAAAATATGATGATAAAACAATATAAACAGAATACTGCCCTTTCTTGATGCTACTTGGCGAACAAGGGTTGCTATATTAATTTTGAGGAAGCCAAAATCATAGGTCCATCCAATAACCCAGTTTAAGGTAAAATAAGAGAATCCATCGAAATCATAGCACGAGAAAATAAACCATGTAATGATAATTTATTCTGCAATATACCAAAAATATGGCATAACATCATAAAATCTTAAAATTTTTTATTTCCTTGCAATATTTTAATTTTTACTCACGTGTAAATAGCAACATTTTTTAAAATTTTAATTCATTTAGTTTTTAATTTAATAGAAATATTATCTCTCGATCAAGATGCAAACATAGTCCTTCCACATCATATTTTCCTGAAGACGCCCACAGAAGACGGCGCGAAACGTTGAAAGTTTTATTTTATTTTTTGTACAAATGTATATTAAAATTCCTGTTTTATGCACCACTGAGCAATGTATTATTATTAGTTTTCAAATATATTTAAGTCTGTCTTAGTTTATTTTATTCAATTGTTTAATAATAACTAGATTATTAAACAACTAGTTTTAATTTCTGTAATCATTTAAGAAATAATGCGTGCTATCACATTCTACACTTATGCTTTTAATTTTACACATGCCACTTCCCCGTCTGTTCTAAATATAGCAAATCCCCATGGAACAAGAAAAAAATGGTCTCAGATTTCTTCATGAAGAAAATCCCTTGTTGAGCGGTAAAAAGAAAGAAAAGAAGAAGGCAATATAAGTTACACAGTTACAACAGTAGCAATGGGCATTTCTCATCCGTTCTTAAATGACGATAATTTTTTCTGACGTTCCTAATATGCGATTTCTGCCAAGAGTCTCACTTAAATTACTGCTTTTTTTTTATCCTTTTTTAAAAAGGAAGACGTGTAATTAGACCGCATTTGGAGACGTTATGAGCACCCGAAGAGGCACTCTTTGCCTATGGGTTTTTTAACTTCTTCTTTTTTTTTTTTTTTTTTTTTTTTTTTGTGCATTAGTTTTCGATCGATGTTTTATCGACTGAAAACATTATTATTATTTTTTTTGATGAATTTTACTGAAAGCTTAATTGGTTTAATTTTCTCTATTTTAATATAATGATTGTCTTTAAATAGATGAAAGCAATTAATGCATTAAAGAAGCAAGTGGAAAGAAATTATTGCACAAAAACGGTTATTTTACTATACGAGGTATATAAATCTCGAGATTTTTCGTTTTGAAAAAAATCTCAATCGAGCTTCTAGGAATAATAATAAAAATGATTATTCATTTTTTTTTAATTAAACATTGATAATCGTATTAGTTTTGTGTTTTGTATCAGAAGTAACTCTATAACAAAGTTAAATGTTCGAATATTTTATTCTACCATATGTGAGATATATTATAATAGTTGTATATATCACAGACTTGCAACAGTTGCATTGAACACTTCTCATCCGATTCTTTAATGACGATAATTTTTCCAGACGTTCTTAATATGTGAGCTCTTCCAAGGATCTCCCTTAAATTACTGCTCATTCTTTTTTAAGAAGGAATACGTGTAATTAGACTGCACTTGAGGACGCTATGCACACCCGAAGAGGCACTCTTTGCCTATGGGGTTTTTTTAGTTCTTTTTTTTTCGTACATTACTATCAATTGACATTTTATCGACTAAAAACATTTTTTTTTTTGCCGGATTTTTTTTTTTTCGCTACTGAGAGCTTAATTGGTTTCGTTCTCTATTTTAATGTAAATATTTTCTTTAAATAGATGAAGAAAATTAATGCATTAAAGAAGAAAATGAAAAGTAATTATTGCACAAAAATAATTATTTTACCAGGCGAAATATTTAAATCTGGAAAATTTTCATTTTAAAAAGGAATTGAATTCAAGCATCTGAGAATAAAAATAAAAATGATTATTTAGTTTTTTTTATTAGACATTGATAGCATTACTTTTGTGTTTTGTATCAGACGTAATTCGATAACAAATTTCAATGGTCGAATATTTTTTACTACCCAATATGAGATATATCATAATGACATTATAAATTACAGACTTGCAACAGTTGCTTTGAATGCATTGTTAAAAGACGATAATTTTGTCTGATATCCTTAATATGAGAGCGCTTCCAGAAGCAGGACACTCAAATGACATTTTGTCGTACACTTTACAAAAAAAACTATACAGTATTTTGACTTGAAATTAAACACAAATATAAATTATGATCTGTAGATTTGCAGAATATTATTTTTTTTATAGAAATACTTTTCAAAAAATTATTATTTTAATTAATTTATTTTGCATGTTTTCCATTACGAAAGCATTTTTTCAAATAAAAAGTAAAACACGTACGTTTTCAAAAGAAAAACTTAAATCATGGGGTCAGTAATTATAGCTAGAATCATCATTAAATAAATAAAATATATTTTCATTATTCTGACAAAATATCTCAAAAACTGCTTTCAGATTTTCAAACTATGTTCATTCCTTTTAATTATGTATAGTTTCATGATTTCTTTTATAAAATTTATAAATTACTTAAATTGTAGCATATTTTTAATGAATTAAAATTTGTGAAAATTCTCTTATTAACATTCAATAGTAAAAGTATTTTTCTGTGTTAGGAATTCAAATACACAATTTATTCTTATTTTGTGAAATCATTTAAGCAGACGATATTTATGAATTTTAAAAGAATTACATTATATTTTTGTGAAGTGGCAATAAAAGAATTGTAAACAAATAAAATTAATATTTTGTATAATTCTACTTCGAAAATATTTTTATTTATACCAGTCTTATATCATAAATAAACAGTGTGAGGAAATTCTTAGTTATTTGGTTAAAGTACATTTTAAAATTAAAATGTGCCGAAACATAAAATTACATTTTTGCTTAATAAAGATGCAAAAGTAATTAAAAAAATATATTATTACTTTCAAATATTTATCTTATAGCATTATACTTCGCGAATCCAAACAAAGCATGGCTTTTGCTAGTTATTATTATTACTATTATTATTTTAAGAAATAGGACACATAGATGGCAGTTTGAGATGTTTTGCGAATCCAGAGAGGCAGTCTTTGCTATTTTTTCCGCGCTTTAGATTTTGATCGACATTTCATTGATTGAAAAAACAATTTTTTTTTTTTTTTTCATATCGAGAATTTCTTTTCCTTGACATTCAGAGCAACATCGGTTTCGTTCTCTATTCTAATGCAATTATTGTCTTTAAATGGTCTCAAAATTAGAATTTATCCTTTGGAAAGAAAAAAAAATTCGATCATATTTTTAAGGCCAAATTCACTTTTATTGTTTTTAATGAATACCAAAAAATATTAATACAAAGCATATTGCAGAGTGTTAAACAGGTAAAATAAATTAATTAACGTTTATTTAATTGCCAAATATAGCAAAACGGTATTAAAAATCGCTAATTGTATATAAATTGTACAAGCCATAAAATATCAAATTTAGCGGAAAATTTGAAATTTAATATTTTTTATTATTTTTCCCAATATTAGACCAATATATAGATTTCAAACAGTTTTTTTCATAACAATAGAAAAAATTGTGCAGTGATTAATTAAATTAATTTAATTAGATTAATTAAATTATATTAATTTAATTTAATTATGCTTAATGAAGACGTATAATTGGACCGATGGAACTTGAAAA
>CAXHSM010000223.1:0-13000 GCA_964019185.1 Maratus speculifer | reverse complement strand
AAGTGCAAAATCTCTAAATTTAATAAATTCTTTAATATCGTTTCATTCGGCAGAGGGTTTGGTGTGAGGCGGAATGTAATTTACATCGGATCAAACGGAAACTAAATATTTCATTAATGTTTTTTTTATATCTACAGAACTTTAAATATGTATCTCATTTTATCAGGATTGTTTACAGAATGGCGTTCAAACTTTTAAGATTGAAAAGAGCTGAACTTTAGCTAGCAAAAATATGTTTTTAAATTCTCTTCTTTAATATGTTTTTAAATTACATTTTCTATGTTCTCCACAAATACATTAATTTGAAGTAATGTAAATACTCTTAATTTTCTTAAGGTATTAGGTATATATGCTTTAGAGGATTTTAAAACTTTTAAAATTAAATTCTTTTGCATAAATAAGAGTTTTTTCATTCAGTTTATTCAAGTCTTATCCCCCCCCTCCTTTTTTTGTAAATGCCACACTTAATTTTCCTGGTATTAAACTTTAGATTCCGTGTTCTCTAAAAATATTTGCTATGCAGTCCACTTGGACGTATATTATAAAAATGTTTGTAATCGCACTTGTAATTAAAAAATAGCTAAATTTGCGATTTAAATTATCGATGATTAAATGGCAAACTCAATGTTTTTTTCTACTGATTCTGTATTCTTTTAAAAAATTCACAGTTATCCAAGCGGATCAGTGGTTATAAATATACTTGTATTTTTAAGTTGCAAATATTAATTTTTCTTATGTTTATCATACAAATTATCGAGAAGGAAATTCAAACTCAACATTTTCCTCATATTTTTGTAATACATTTGAATAGACGCTCAAAAATATTGTAAATTGTAGAAAGATTTATTTTCATATGACTAAATTTTTTTTTTCTGTACTATTGTACAAGTGGTTTTTAATTTTAATGTGGCGACTTAAAAATTTTCAGTTTGGTGTAATTTAAGAGTTTATTTTTAGATTTTTAGCAGATATTTTGGGGAGATTGATTTTTTTTTTCACCCTGTTTTATATGAGGGGTTAAGCGGGTATTTGGGAACACAGAATGTTTTTTTCTGTACTATTGTACGAGTGGTTTTTAATTTTAATGTGGCGACTTAAAAAATTTTCAGTTTGGTGTAATTTAAGAGTTTATTTTTTGATTTTAAGCAGAAATTTTGGGGAGATTGATTTTTTTTTTCCACTGTGCTTTTACATGATGAGTTAAGCAGGTATTTTGGAGGAAATTATTATTTTACACTAATCATTCACGAAGGATATTTTGCGGACATAAGTGTTTAATAGGGGGACTTTAACTTTTTTGCAATGAGATTGACGTGTGCTCGTTGACCTAACCGTACGGAGTTTGTAATTTTCTTCTAATCATGTGTGGATATTGGCTTGGATTATCTTAGAAAAACCTGAATAACCTTTATTCCAGTCTATCGTCATAAATAACGCATGCTTGTAATGGGAATTTGGGAATAACAATTTTAAATATTTATTGAATGAAGTAACTTTAAAATTATTTCGAGTGTTAGTTTTAGTCAGCTTTGTTATTCGCTTGATATTTTAAAATAATTAAAAAATAACTTTAAAATTTGAATGAAAAAAATATGTTTTAAAATTGAATTTTAAGTACTAGCATTGAATCGCACTCGTCGCCCTAACTGTTCGGAATATGTGGTTTTCTTCAAACCTTGGTGAAAATTTAATTGAATTGATTATTATTATTTTGTGTGTGTGTTGTATGTATGTGCGTGTATTGTATGTATGTATGTATGTGTGTTGTATGCATGCATGTGTGTGTATGTATATGAGTGTGTTGTATGTATGTATGTGTGTGTGTGTTGTATGTATGTGTATGTTGTATGTATGTGTGTGTATGTATGTATGTGTGTGTATGTATGTATGTGTGTGTTGTATGTATGTGCATGTTGAATGTATGTGTGTATTTTTTTTTGTCGATAGGTGTGATCTTTAGCTGAAAGTGACCTAGGGTCAAAACTTTTACCCAGGAATCGCCACGGGGAGGCAGATCACATGATTCCCGTATTGCACACATTCACATACATTATTTCGAGCGATATTTTTAGTGAAACATAATATGCAATTGAATTTTTAGAATAATTAAAAAATAACTTTAAAATTTAAATGAAAGAATGTTTTAAAATGGAATTTGACGTACTAACATTTAATCGCGCTCGTCGGTTTTTACTGTTTGGAGTCTGTTAATTTTCCTTTAACCTTGGAAAACTTTGCGTCAATAAGTATATTTCAGAAAGACCCCACTTTGGGTACTCTTATAAACTAATATTTGTAATGAGATGTGTTCGCGCGCGTCGGCCTAACTGTTTGGAGTATCAACATAAAATCAGCAAATTAATACAAAATATTTCAAATAGTAAGAAAATGATTGATTAAAATCACCAAGTAAGAATAAAAATACTTCAAGCAATGAGAAAATAAATGTTTAAAATCGCCAATTTAACATAAAATATTTCACACAATAAAAAACGAAAGATTAAAATCGCCAACTCAAAATGAAATCTCATGCAATTAGAATAAAAACATTAACAAAAAATCGCCAAATTAAAAGATTATTCTTATCTCACAATAAATATTCTGAAAGACCTATTCAAAAATTCTAGTTAAAGTTTTTATTCAAAATTCAAATAAAACTCCTTAAGCTTTGACATGTCACTAAAAATTTAAAGTAAACATTTTTTCAAAGTGTAATTATCAAAGATTAATTTTTCTAATAATTAACTCGTGTAAAGATAGTTCAAAGTGCAATGATTCGCCATTTGCTTTTTAAATCTTAGAACATTTTATCTGTGATATAAACATCGCGTTATGTAAAAAAAAAATATAAATAAATATTAGTAGTTTTAAAATAATTTTTATTCGAATGGGTAGTTTGATAAATTAATAACATTAGAATTTTTTGGATAAAAAAAAATAACGATTGAGAAACTAACCATTTCAAAATATTTTCTTGGCATAAATGAATTTAAAAGTATTAAAACCCTTTTCAAAATATTTTTATAAAACAAATTTTCATGCGATTCAAAAAGTTTTTATATGAAGATTAAATATATATATATTTTTTTCCTTAAGAGAAATATTTTACGTGGGTGAAAAAGTGAGAGTCAGTTAATTTATGAATCACTTTAAAATATTATCACGCAATAAATTGTTTTGAAACTATATTCTTAAACATATTAATATTTAAAAGTTAAGTCATTTTATACATTTTATATTCAAATTATACTTACCAACATATGAATTCGCCTTCATTCCGCACTTTCTTGAATAATAATGTTTGATAAACTCTTATCAACACAGCATGTTGTTGTAAATCACTAGCAAGTTAAGACAGGTATGATATGACTAATCGTTGGGATTTCCCCAAAGAGGTGAAGTCATTCTTATCAAATCCTATTCTGAATGAGAAATATTTCAATTGCAATTAACTTCAGATTTTGTTATTTAATAATTATTTTTTTTAATTTGACAATTTTAATTAATGTTTTAGTGAAATTACCTTTAAGATTTTAATTTTTTTATTGCTTATACTATTTCAAACATGTACATTCCTATTTGTAAATAGAAAATCATAAAAAACATATTTGAATGATTTTATTATTATTATTGTTAGACATTATATTTGAAAATCATTTAAACTTTTAGCTTTTATTATTATTATTATTATTTAGATATTAAGAAGTGACGAAGATCTGTAGAATTAATCTCATCTTAAAACTGATTAATATTTGAAGAAAAATTTATTCTGTTATCTTTTAATTTACCAAACATATATCTTAATATTCATTAACACACTTCTTATTTAATGAATAATATATTTGATGAATAATATATTTTATAATATATATGAGATTTTAATCTTTTTTTAAAAAATTGGGTTATGTTATTTCATACACATACGTTCTTATTCGAAAATTCAAAACCATAAAAAACATCGTTGGTTGATTTTTTATTTTTAATTAGACATTGTATTGGAAAAGCATTAAAACCTTTCATTTTTATCCCATTAAGACATCAAAAAATGACGAAGATCTGACTGCTTCGCAAAGACTTAAAACTAGTGATTTGATGAGTCATACTTTCTGTGGGTTGTTTACAATTTTGAAATTATCTTTATTAATTACCAAACTTCTCATTTTTTTAAACACCACACTAATCATTGCTCCCATTTCTTAATCACGTAAATATAATATATATCGTTTTTGATTATCAGTTTTATGCTAACATTTGACACTTATACGTATGTGTTGTATTAATTCTGTTAGTTTTTAAATTTGATATTTCAAGAATTAAACTTACTCTTAAGAATATGACTCGATGCAATTCACTTATTTTATACAAGTTTACTTTACTACTTGACAGAAATATATTCAAACGCAAAGCGATTTAACGTTCACTTTTTAAAACTTATTTATATAATGTACTAACATTTATTCATAATATGCATAATTTTATTAAAATTACTGAAGAAAATAAAATTTATACTAAGTAAAAATTTAAAACCTCCAATTAAATATATTAAACAACAACAACAACAAACTTGTAATTTAGATATGAATAAATAAAAATATATGAATCACACAATAAAAAGGAATACTTATTCATTCATAAAAGTAACGTTCACTTTTTTAAACTTATTTATATAATGTACTAACATTTATTCATAATATGCATAATTTTATTAAAATTACTGAAGAAAATAAAATTTATACTAAGTAAAAATTTAAAACCTCCAATTAAATATATTAAACAACAACAACAACAAACTTGTAATTTAGATATGAATAAATAAAAATATATGAATCACACAATAAAAAGGAATACTTGTTCATTCATAAAAGTTCTTCCCTTTAACATTCGCATGTATGTTAGTAAAAATGTAACACTAAAGTTTTCAAAAATATTATAAACATTTACAAATTAACGAGTAAAATTAGTTATTAAATATCAAATAATGGACATGCACTTTTTACACTCACATCTTACAATGCACTTAGTAACCAAATATAATGATTTTTAAACATGTCTTCTTAAATTTTTTACCATGAAAGACTATCACAGTTGAATATTTAGCTTTCTCTTCATAACTTTATCGAGAAATATATAATGCATACCACACGATTTCATTAAATGAATAAATCACAACCCAATTGAAACTTCACATTTGTAATGTTTTATATGGACTAGTATTTATCAAATAGCTGTTTATTCTGAACAATCATTACTTAGTTTATTGATGTAAAGATTGTGTTGAATGCTTTTTAAGTTAAATGGTGTGAGAGAAGGATATATTAGGACAGAAGTTATTAAATATAGAGTCTTTAAAGCTTTCATAAATATGGAAAAAAGAATTTCAGGCGGTGATGGAATGGTGCATTTGTCGCAAGGCGTTTAATTATGATACGTAATTATGATGCACACCACATCATGAGCAAATTAGGAAAATTCAAATCATGAATCGACCGATTTGTGTTGGGTTTGCTATTTTAGAGCTCTCCAAAGTACTAATGTATGACTTTCATTATAATTTTATGAAGAAAACATTTAAAGAATTAACTCGCAGGTTTCGAACCCACAGTCATCCAATCATACTTCGCATTTTTAACACGCGACGCTAACCATTGGGCCATTAAGGCCCATAATTTAGTAACTAAAAAGTAAGAAAGATCATCGAAAGTGGTTACTTCACACATGCAAAAATAATTTTTATTGTGACTGAACATATAAAAATCACGAAGAAAAGAAAAAAAAATCACATATGTTTTGGATTACTTTAAGATTTTATGAGTCACCTCATCAGTTAAAAAGACATAATCACTTCTTATGAATCACTACTTATGCTTAAATTTTCAAACACTTGCTTATATGAGATGTATTATATTTTAGTTTATCAGTGATAGTGTGATTATTTGTTAATAATTTTAGTGTCATTAAAAAAATTTAAAAAAAAGTTAATTATATCAAAAACACAAGTTCGTGTTAAAGGTTTGAACAAATTATTAAAATAATTTTACAAAACTTTTCAAATTACTTTAAAATGTTTCACTAATATTTAGTAATCGACAAATTTTAATGTTCATAATCATTTATGTGACTTAGGTTTTCTGTTTTAACTGTTAAGTTATTAGATTCCCCCTTCAAGTACATCTCATTGATATGTTTTAATCAATCAACCATTCGACTGTTTTCACAATCAACTAGTATGTGAGTTAGGTTTTCAGTTTTAATTTGTTAAATTATTACATCTCCCCCATCCCTTTCATTTACATCTCATTAATAAGTTTTCAACAACCAACCACCCAACTTTTTTTTTTCGTAATCAACTATTTATTTACCCTAACAACCAACTATTCATTTATCATAGCAACCAAACAGCTTTTATCGTCACATGAACAAAATTTTTAAGATGAAAGACTTGTCATTTTTAATCGAAAAAACAATGACTTGTGTAATAAATTTTTTCCTTGCTTAAATGAAACCTTCGCATGTGTATGGTAAAACTTGGAAAATTTCATTTAATGCACAAATTTAAAGCTAACAGGTAAGGTCTTCACACATCTTTTAGTAGTTTACTAACACTTTACCAAATATCTTTAGAAAAGAACAGAATTTTAAATAATTATTTTAATAAAAATTCTCTTTTGTAAGTGACATTACTAAATTTACTTGAAAAATTAACTTGGCAAAGCAGGTTTTCACTGTTTCAACTTAGTAATATTCATAAGTTTTATATCATAATCAACTTGTTTGGTTATGTCCCAGCATGGTTTTATAAAATGTATCGAAAAAGACCTTTAATATTAATGTTTAAAAATATGCACTTAGTCTTTTAAAGATAAATATTTTCACTTCTTTTATTTAAAAACATTTTTAAATAAAATTATTACAGTTGCCAATTTTTCTCAGTGTTATGAAATGTGCATGCAAAACTTTTTAATTATAACTTCCACATTTTAGTATTTCAAATTATTGTTTTCAAGGTGTACTAAAATTTGAAAAAATATTTAATTTTCATGCATAATTAAATTAAAATAGTTTAATAATAAAGACACATTTAACATTCTGTACTCACCTAATTCATCATCATCGCAAAAGCACGTCCAACACACTCCAGGGTTTAGGAAGAAATGAAAAAAATTCAAAGTCCTTATCAGAAAATGTTATCAGATAATCTTATCTTAAGATATGTGACGTCACAGAACATGTGTCAACTAATCACGTGATGTATATCACGTGACTAGCGCTTTGTATTCTAGATTGGTTCTTATAAAAATTCATTTATGAAGTAATTTAATCATTCTTCTTATTATTAATTTAATTAATTAATCTTATTAATTTAATTAATTAATCTTATTAATTTAATTAATTAATCTTATTAATTTAATTAATTAATCTTATTAATCAGTTTTTAGTTTAGATATAATACAGCAATTTTTTTTTATGGAATCGATTTCGAAATGATATTTTTAAAAAATTACGACGTATAACATTTCACTGCGCGCAAGATATCTCATGCAGTTTTCATGCGATTTGCATAAATATGATCTTAAATTAAACATAATACCTTGGACTACAATTTGAACTAGAATGTTTATGAATGGCTAATTAGATACAGAGAAATTAGATTTTAATTATAGAAAATAAAAAAATAATGAATTTTGGCATACATTCAACCTTGTAATTTTTTTCATATTGAACACAACTGCATAATTCTAGTTCATTTTCTTCATTATATGTACATGTAGGCAGGGTAAAAAATTTGAAGCTATACTTTGAACGGTTTTGGAGATATCATGCGCGCAAGTGTAAAAAACATCATTTTGAGTAAAAGCCGTTTAAAGATTAAAATGTATTTTACAAATATAAAACTCATAAAAAAAGAAATAAAATTATTAATAACATATTCAGTATTAAAAATAAAATTTGATGCTTGTTTAAATTGATAAATAAAAAAATAGTTTGTAAAATGGAGTAAAATGTAGGAATTTGTGTACATATTTGCGACTCGCAAAAAATACGAAATTCGGTTATATGGTTTGCAATTTTTTTTTTTTTTTTTTTTTTTTTTTTTTTTTTTTCTTTGGAAATAATAATGTCCCTAGATGTACAGAACTTTCAAAATATCTTTATATGATATTGAACTGCATTAAAAATATTTAATTTGGATATATAATGTGCAAAAAATACCAAAGAGTAGGTTTTAAAATGATTAAAAACAAAAAAATGACGTCGAATAAGCGTTGAACAATCGCTTACTGCATGCATAATATCTCATGCAGATTTCATACGATTTGCATAATTTGTTTCTAAAAATAAACATAATATTTTAGACTATTATTTAAACTTCATTTTATATAAATGGTTAGTTAGAAAAATAGCAATTACTTTTGAATTATAAAAAACAGAAATCATTATTTTTTGCACATGTTCAATCTTATAATTCTTTTCCAACTAAACACAGTTGCATAATTCTAATTTATTTTCATGTTTATATATGTATTTAGATAGGATACAAATTTTGAAGCTATACTTCGCATGGTTTTGGAGATATGATATGCACAAGCATGAAAAACTTCATTTTGAGAAAAAGCCGTTCATTTTTTAACACATTCAGCCCTATAATTTCTTTCAAACTATACACAGCTGCATAACTTTAGTTCCTTGTCATCTTTATATGAACATTTAGCTAAGGTAAAAATTTCGGGGCTGCATTTCAAATGATTTTGGAGATATGCGCAAAAGCGCAAAAAAATACAAAATCGGAAACGGAAACGGGGGCGTGATGCTTGGAATTTATGGAGTGATGTTGACATTTTCAGCAATATCTCGGTAAATAAGAGTCGCACAATTAAAATATTGGTATCAAATTATTCAGAATAAAATTATCTTTATAAAGAAATAAAAATTGAAAAATCGATTTTTTGACCATTTTAAAGGTGTACTGTCCCCTTAATAAAATTATAATGAAAGTCATACATTAGTACTTTGGAGAGCTCTAAAATAGCAAACCCAACACAAATCGGACGATTCATGATTTGAATTTTCCTAATTTGCTCATGATGTGGTGTGCATCATAATTACGTATCATAATTAAACGCCTTGCGACAAATGCACCATTCCATCACCTCCTGAAATTCTTTTTTCCATATTTATGAAAGCTTTAAAGACTCTATATTTAATAACTTCTGACCTAATATATCCTTCTCTCACACCATTTAACTTAAAAAGCATTCAACACAATCTTTACATCAATAAACTAAGTAATGATTGTTCAGAATAAACAGCTATTTGATAAATACTAGTCCATATAAAACATTACAAATGTGAAGTTTCAATTGGGTTGTAATTTATTCATTTAATGAAATCGTGTGGTATGCATTGTATATTTTTCGATAAAGTTATGAAGAGAAAGCTAAATATTCAACTGTGATAGTCTTTCATGGTAAAAAATTTAAGAAGACAGGTTTAAAAATCATTACATTTGGTTACTAAGTGCATTGTAAGATGTGAGTGTAAAAAGTGCATGTCCATTATTTGATATTTAATAGCTAATTTTACTTGTTCATTTGTAAATGTTTATAATATTTTTGAAAACTTTAGTGTTAAATTTTTACTAACATACATGCGAATGTTAAAGGGAAGAACTTTTATGAATGAATAAGTATTCCTTTTTATTGTGTGATTCATATATTTTTATTTATTCATATCTAAATTACAAGTTTGTTGTTGTTGTTGTTTAATATATTTAATTGGAGGTTTTAAATTTTTACTTAGTATAAATTTTATTTTCTTCAGTAATTTTAATAAAATTATGCATATTATGAATAAATGTTAGTACATTATATAAATAAGTTTAAAAATGTGAACGCTAAATCGCTTTGCGTTTGAATATATTTCTGTCAAGTAGTAAAGTAACCTTGTATAAAATAAGTAAATTGCATCGAGTCATATTCTTAAGAGTAAGTTTAATTCTTGAAATATCAAATTTAAAAACTAACAGAATTAATACAACACATACGTATAAGTGTCAAATGTTAGCATAAAACTGATAATCAAAAACGATATAAATTATATTTACGTGATTAAGTAATGGGAGCAATGATTAGTGTGGTGTTTAAAAAAATGAGAAGTTTGGTAATTAATAAGGATAATTTCAAAATTGTAAACAACCCACAGAAAGTATGACTCATCAGATCACTAGTTTTAAGTCTTTGCGAAGCAGTCAGATCTTCGTCATTTTTTGATGTCTTAATGGGATAAAAATGAAAGGTTTTAATGCTTTTCCAATACAATGTCTAATTAAAAATAAAAAATCAACCAACGATGTTTTTTATGGTTTTGAATTTTCGAATAAGAACGTATGTGTATGAAATATTATAACCCAATTTTTTTTTAAAAAGATTAAAATCTCATATATATTATAAAATATATTATTCATCAAATATATTATTCATTAAGTAAGAAGTGTGTTAATGAATATTAAGATATATATTTGGTAAATTAAAAGATAACAGAATAAATTTTTCTTCGAATATTAATCAGTTTTAAGATGAGATTAATTCTACAGATCTTCGTCACTTCTTAATATCTAAATAATAATAATAATAATAATAAAAGCTAAAAGTTTAAATGATTTTCAAATATAATGTCTAACAATAATAATAATAAAATCATTCAAATATGTTTTTTTATGATTTTCTATTTACAAATAGGAATGTACATGTTTGAAATAGTATAAGCAATAAAAAAAATTAAAATCTTAAAGGTAATTTCACTAAAACATTAATTAAAATTGTCAAATTAAAAAAAATAATTATTAAATAACAAAATCTGAAGTTAATTGCAATTGAAATATTTCTCATTCAGAATAGGATTTGATAAGAATGACTTCACTTCTTTGGGGAAATCCCAACGATTAGTCATATCATACCTGTCTTAACTTGCTAGTGATTCACAACAAGATGCTGTATTGATAAGAGTTTATCAAACATTATTCTTCAAGAAAGTGCGGAATGAAGGCGAATTCATATGTTGGTAAGTATAATTTGAATATAAAATGTATAAAATGACTTAACTTTTAAATATTAATATGTTTAAGAATAGAGTTTCAAAACAATTTATTGCGTGGTAATATTTTAAAGTGATTCATAAATTAACTGACTCTCACTTTTTCACCCACGTAAAATATTTCTCTTAAGAAAAAAAATATTTAATCTTCATATAAAAACTTTTTGAATTGCATGAAAGTTGGTTTTATAAAAATATTTTGAAAAGTGTTTTAATACTTTTAAATTCATTTATGCCAAGAAAATATTTTGAAATGGTTAGTTTCTCAATCGTTATTTTTTTTTTTTATCCAAAAAATTCTAATGTTATTAATTTATCAAACTACCCATTTGAATAAAAATTATTTTAAAACTACTAATATTTATTTATATTTTTTTCTACATAACGCGATGTTTATATCACAGATAAAATGTTCTAAGATTTAAAAAGCAAATGGTGAATCATTGCACTTTGAACTATCTTTACACGAGTTAATTATTAGAAAAATTAATCTTTGATAATTACACTTTGAAAAAATGTTTACTTTAAATTTTTAGCGACATGTCAAAACTTAAGGAGTTTTATTTGAATTTTGAATAAAAACTTTAACTAGAATTTTTGAATAGGTCTTTCAGAATATTTATTGTGAGATAAGAATAATCTTTTAATTTGGCGATTTTTTGTTAATGTTTATATTCTAATTGCATGAGATTTCATTTTGAGTTGGCGATTTTAATCTTTCGTTTTTTATTGTGTGAAATATTTTATATTAAATTGGCGATTTTAAACATTTATTTTCTCATTGCTTGAAGTATTTTTATTCTTACTTGGTGATTTTAATCAATCATTTTCTTACTATTTGAAATCTTTTGTATTAATTTGCTGATTTTTTGTTGATACTCCAAACAGTTTGGCCGACGCGCGCGAACACATCTCATTACAAATATTAGTTTATAAGAGTACCCAAAGTGGGGGTCTTTCTGAAATATACTTATTGACGCAAGGTTTTCCAAGGTTAAAGGAAAATTAACAGACTCCAAACAGTAAAAACCGACGAGAGCGATTAAATGTTAGTACGTCAAATTCCATTTTAAAACATTCTTTCATTTAAATTTTAAAGTTATTTTTTAATTATTCTAAAAATTCAATTGTATATTATGTTTCACTAAAAATATCGCTCGAAATAATGTATGTGAATGTGTGCAATACGGGAATCATGTGATCTGCCTCCCCGTGGCGATTCCTGGGTAAATGTTTTGACCCTAGGTCACTTTCAGCTAAAGATCACACCTATCGACAAAAAAAATACACACATACATTCAACATGCACATACATACAACACACACATACATACATACACACACATACATACATACACACACATACATACAACATACACATACATACAACACACACACACATACATACATACAACACACTCATATACATACACACACATGCATGCATACAACACACATATATACATACATACAATACACGCACATACATACAACACATACATACATACAACACACACACAAAATAATAATAATCAATTCAATTAAATTTTCACCAAGGTTCGAAGAAAACCACATATTCCGAACAGTTAGGGCGACGAGTGCGATTCAATGCTAGTACTTAAAATTCAATTTTAAAACATATTTTTTTCATTCAAATTTTAAAGTTATTTTTTAATTATTTTAAAATATCAAGCGTATAACATAGCTGACTAAAACTAACACTCGAAATAATTTTAAAGTTACTTCATTCAATAAATATTTAAAATTGTTATTCCCAAATTCCCATTACAAGCATGCGTTATTTATGACGACAGACTGGAATAAAGGTTATTCAGGTTTTTCTAAGATAATCCAAGCCAGTATCCACACATGATTAGAAGAAAATTACAAACTCCGTACGGTTAGGTCA
>CAXHSM010000222.1:0-31195 GCA_964019185.1 Maratus speculifer | reverse complement strand
TTGAAGTAAGTACGGAACATTATTATAAGAAAATTAAGATAGTATAAAGGTTAGTTTTGGCGAAAAAATTTTAAAATTTGTAATATACAGGGTGATTCAGCTTGTCGGTGACAAACTTTAAGGATCGATAGAGCACACCTAGACGAACATTTTTGAATAGGGAATGTAGGGTCCCTGACGCGATGGTAAGGCGCTAGGCGCTTTCGAAAATTTGGGTGCCGAAATTCGAAACGTCATAAAAACTAGGGAAATGGTTAGATTTTCTTGCTTGTTGCGTCGAAATGATTCTGTTTGTTTAGACTTTCTTCAGTACCAATTTGATAAGCGTATCTCTTAAAACATGGATAGGGGGCGCTGCAGACTTTGGAGAGCTAGACAACAACTTTAAGCCCGTTATTTTGATAATTTAACACATGCTCGCCAAAGTTTATACTCTAACTTAAAGTTTGAACCCAAAAGTAGAGCCCTGCAAAAAGCGTAAGAGCAGGAATAAAATGTCAAAGTACGGGGTGGTCGAAACTCGAAGGCTCCTAAGAGATAAACAAACAGATTTCTTGACTTATGGCATGCATTTTCATGATTCTGTTTGCTGGGGCTCTCTGAAACTCAGTTGAACGGTACAAAAAGAAACATCGATAGGGGGCGCTTTGGGCAAAAAACATAATTCGTTGACATTTCGGACGCTAACTGGAAACGGGGCGCTACGATCAGTTAGTAATAATGAAAACACATTTTCTACCTCTGCTCAACACTTCTGAATAAATTTAGACCAAAAACATCAATGATACTGGAAATTTATTTACAAAAAATAACACTACAGAAGATGCTCGAAATTTCGACCTTGGGCCATGATGCAGGCTTCGCACCTCCGTCGCATTGAGGAGTGTGTGTTTCCAACAATGCCAGGAGTATCTCTGATCTGCCCTGCAGCTGCCACAATGCGCGCCACAAGTTCTTCAGCACTGCTGACAGGTGTATGGTATACCTCGGCCTTCAGGTAACCCCAAAGGAAGAAATCCAAGCAGGTGAGGTCTGGTGATCGGGCAGGCCAGTGAACTGGACCCCCACGCCCGATCCACCGCTGGCCATACCTTGCGTTTAGATGGAGACGCACGTCGTTCGTGTAATGGGCCGGAGCTCCATCGTGCTGGAACCACATCTGGCGACGCGAACCTTCGGGTACGTGCGCCTCCTCCAGAAGCTGCGGCAGCACTTGATCCAGGAAAATCAGGTAATTTCCACCTGTCAGCCGTTCAGGTAACAAATAAGGGCCAATGAGGCAATCCCCCAGAATTCCGGCCCACACATTTACTGAGAAACGCTCCTGGGCTGCTCGGCTTCTGGTTTCATGTGGATTTTCATCACACCACACATGACTGTTGTGGGCGTTCCACATTCCCTCCCGGCTGAAGGTGGACTCGTCCGTAAACAAAATGCTGTTTACAAAACGGGGATCCCTGGATCTCATCGCCAAGTACCATCTTGAGAATTCCACTCGAGGGCCAAAATCCTGCTCTCTGAGCAACTGCACCCGCTGGATGTGGTAGGGGTGCAGATTCCGGGAACGTAAGATGCGCCACGCAGTTGCTTGCGAAATGCCAACATGTCTGGCGATATCTCTCGTGCTAAGACCTGGGTTGTCCTCAACCAGGTTAAGCACAGCCTCTTCGTTGTCGGGGGTGCTCACTGATCGCTCCCGTTCAGGCCTGCCTCCGTCGAAAGATCCCGTTGTGGACAACCTCTGGTGTACTCGAGCGAAGAAGGCATGGCAGGGGATTTGCCTGTTGGGGTAACGCTCGGCGTACAACCGCTGAGCGGCTCGTCCATTACAACCAGCAGCGCCATACGCCAAATGCATGTCCCCAATTCAGAGTTTGTGTACCGTTCCATCCTACTACCGATCTGCAGACAAGTAACCCGAAGCTTAAGTAGGTACCGCACGTTCAAAAGACGTGTCTGCGCATACAACTACGTCATCTCGCGTTGTCGTCTACGCATTACGTATCTTTTGCATATCGATATGGTACGATATCTTTTGCATAAATCAGCAAAAAGCACCTTATGTAAATTTTATTGCGCGCATTGTGCATGATTGAAACCAGCTATGTTTGTTAAAAAAAACAAACAAACTGCAGTTTTAATAGCTTCTTATGATAAGTAAATTACTCTCTTGTTTTGTTTCTAACTGATCGTAGCGCCCCGTTTCCAGTTAGCGTCCGAAATGTCAACGAATTATGTTTTTTGCCCAAAGCGCCCCCTATCGATGTTTCTTTTTGTACCGTTCAACTGAGTTTCAGAGAGTCCCAGCAAACAAAATCATGAAAATGCATGCCATAAGTCAAGAAATCTGTTTGTTTATCTCTTAGGAGCCTTCGAGTTTCGACCACCCTGTACTTTGACATTTTATTCCGGCTCTTACGCTTTTTGCAGGGCTCTACTTTTGGGTTCAAACTTTAAGTTAGAGTATAAACTTTGGCGAGCATGTGTTAAATTATCAAAATAACGGGCTTAAAGTTGTTGTCTAGCTCTCCAAAGTCTGCAGCGCCCCCTATCCATGTTTTAAGAGATACGCTTATCAAATTGGTACTGAAGAAAGTCTAAACAAACAGAATCATTTCGACGCAACAAGCAAGAAAATCTAACCATTTCCCTAGTTTTTATGACGTTTCGAATTTCGGCACCCAAATTTTCGAAAGCGCCTAGCGCCTTACCATCGCGTCAGGGACCCTACATTCCCTATTCAAAAATGTTCGTCTAGGTGTCTCTATCGATCCTTAAAGTTTGTCACCGACGAGCTGAATCACCCTGTATATATATATATATATATTCGCATACTGATAATTTTCATAAGTTAAAATTATTAAAAAATTATTAGTATGCGAAAAAGTTTGTAGAATTATTAGTATGGTAAAATTATTAGTATGCGAATATATACAGTGTCTCACATAAGTGATGGGACACTTGTGCTTTACAAAAGGAAACTAATCAAATAAATTAAAAAAACATGTACACATTTTTTTGTGGGTGTGTTTCATACTTAAATTTAATAAAGATTATTACATAACATACATTTCGTCAAAATATTAAAATATTAATTTAATAAAAATACAAATGTTTAGAACGAAGCAAAAAATAGTGTGAGGGGATGGGACATAAGTGATGGGACACCATTATATATGCAACAAAAATCGTCTGAAATAAGCAAAAAAAAATATTTTTTGGGGTTTTATTTTTACTTAAAAGCAATTGGCAATAATTTATAAAATCGTCTGCAGTATTTCTCTCCAGTTTGTTTTGGAACTTTTGTGTTTTTTAGCTCTGTGTAGCCATGAATGCTAAACGAAAAGAAACTTCGCCTGAAATTCGAAATTTAGTTATTAATTTGCATATTGAACGTGGAAAATCTATTAGAAAAACTGCTGAAACAGTTAACTTGAGTCGTTCAACAGTTTTCGATATCATTAAACGATATAAAAAGAATCATATGATTCAGGATAAAAGAAGACCTGGCCGACCATCAAAGCTATCCAATGGAATAAAGCGAATTATCGTTCGAAATATTAAAAAAAATCCAAGAAATAGTGCTTCAAAAGTTGCTGCTGATTTACAAGCATTATATGGAATAATTGTTAATCCTGATACTATTAGAAGGGTAATTCGATCTGCTGGATATCACGGTAGAGTAGCCAGGAAAAAATTCTTCGTAAGTGAAAAGAATAGAAAACTCAGACTAGCTTTCGCAAAATCCAACATAAATAAGAATTCTGATTACTGGAATAAAGTTATATTTGCTGATGAGAGTAAATTTAATATATTTGGTTCTGACGGTAGAATCTTGGTGTGGAGAAAACCCAGGGAAGAATTTTGCAAACAGAACTTGGTACCAACAATAAAACATGGTGGAGGAGGAGTTATGGTATGGGGATGTATGTCGTCCGCTGGAGTTGGTAATCTTGTTTTTATTGACAGTATAATGGATCAGTACAAGTATATTGATATTTTAAAGCAAAATTTGAAATCTTCAGCACGAAAATTGAACCTTCATAACGATTTTAAATTCTACCAGAACAATGACCCCAAGCACACTGCTCTGAACGTTAGACTCTGGCTGCTATATAACTGTCCTGAAATAATAAAAACACCACCACAATCTCCAGACTTAAATCCCATAGAGAATATTTGGCAAGAATTGGAATCAAGAATTCGCCAACACACCATTTCTTCAAAACAACAACTAAAACCGGTGCTTCAAGAAGAATGGGGTAAAATCACCCCAGAAATCACAAAAAACTTAGTCGAATCCCTCCCAAAAAGATTAAATCATGTTTTAAAAGTAAAAGGAAATCCAACAAAATATTAAAACCTTTTAAAAAGTCAAATTTTTGGATAAATATTTGATGGAAAAGTAAGTGTCCCATCACTTATGTGAGCCATTTTTTGCTCCGTTCTGAACAATTGTATTTTTACTAAATTAATATTTTAATATTTTGACAAAATGTATGTTATGTAATAATTGTTACTAACTTTAAATATGAAACACACCCAAAAAATTTTTGCACATGTTTGTTTATTTATTTTTTTGCAGTTTCTTTTTATAAAGCACAAGTGTCCCATCATTTTTGTGAGACACTGTACATATATATATATTCGCATACTAATAATTTTCATAAGTATCACGATAGGTACTTTATCGTTAGTCATTGTAAGACTAATGTATTACAAATTACTAAGAAATATCCAACCTACACTGAAAAAAAAAATCTGCCTCTGGCATTTAGAAAATAAACTGTGACTCTAAGGTGTTCTGGTGTAATAACGCCAAGAGCTAATATTACGCATAATTATGAAATAATCCGGTTAGTGACACTTATAGGCTTTGCGCAGAAGGATTCTGAGTCATATAAAAGACAAACAACAGCTTAAAGTTAATTTATTTCATTTGTAGGCCTTATTGCTTTTAGAAGCAACTAAAATTAAGTCTTGATCTAAAATTTGCTAGGTCATTTCTGTGATGTAAAAACTACATTTTTATCAGAAAATACTTTGTTTGTTATATAAATTTGTAGTGCATTTTATGTAATTTAAAAATGTTATAGAAGATTTTGGATATCTTTGCGAGATAGTTTGTAGTTTAAAATGTACTGCGTAATAAATATAACGGGGTAATAACGCCATTTCTTAGCGTTATTACCCCGGTTGATTCCTTATAGCGGCCGAACTACATCCGAAGGAGGTTTATTTTTTATCTTACATATGCGAAACAGCATTATTGTCATAGTTGAAATGATTAGATTAAAGGTGGGTCCAGAAACCCAAAACTGATTTTTTTTTTTACTATTAAACTAAAAATATTTTTAAACTCTTATAAATAAAACGATATCAACAATGTTTTCGATATTCTATTTACAACATTTTCAAAATCGGGTTTCTATAAAATTCGCACTTGATTATTCAATTGAGTTCTAAATTTTAATTGTCCGTTTTCTCAGCGTTCTGTTTTCCGAAATTTTACAAATTTAACCATTAACTGTTGTGACAGAAATTGTAATGTAAGTAGTTTGAAGCGGTCTGTGAGACCGAAATATCAGAAGATGAATAAAAGGAGTGAATAACTCAAAAGATTGTGTTTTTGTACAAAACTTTTTGTACAAGACTATTGTAAGTAACATTTATTTATTTAACCTCTTCGGTCCCTGAGTACCCAAATGGGTACATCCGTTTTGTCCCATTTTATTAATGATACTGAAATATAAATGCAATTTCGATATAAGAATAATATGTTTCGAATTCTAAGATTCGAGCTAATGAAAATAAAACAAAAATCTCGTTCTGAAGTGAAACGAGAGAAAAAATAATTCAGTAATAATTAATAATATTGCATTATACTCAGTAGCGAAGAGGTTTAAAGTCTCTGGTGATAGTAATTACGTTAAAATGAAAGAAAATTTAAATGGTGTTTGTAGTTAAACTGAGTTCAACTATGTTACAAGTTAAACTATGAAATTGAAAAAAAGCAGAGTTCTGTGAGACCGGTAACATTAGTTACATGTTAAAAGTCATAGAGTACTGTTTCTGCATTAAACTTTTTGTACATGATTAATTCTAATTAAATTTAATCTATTCAAATATTTCTAACAATAGTACAAGGACTGCAAACGAAAGAGAATTTCAGTTGTAGCTATAGTTAACACTATAACTACCGATGTTACATATATACCTAGTTTTACTGGACCCGTCAAACTGACGGATTTTTGATCATGGCTTTCATTGTTAACTCCTGACTTATTTAATATAAATAAAAAAATATAATTTTAAAAAAATAACACTTAATATAATAATTCATTAATTATTAGATTAAAAAAAACAGTTTCTATTTGCATTTACATAATAGCATATTTGATATGCATGAAATGACTACGAGATACATATTTTACAAGTACATATAATCTTATATGAACACTTGCCACAAGCATATTTACTTCATGAATTGCAAGTATAAATCATTCTATTTTTGTTGCACAATTCAATTTGGCAAGATTTTCGTTAATAAGGACACTTTTCTTTAGTTTTCTAGAGTAAAATCCATAACTTTCCGTTCTTGTTAGGTGCGTTCGTAATTATGATTAAAATCTAGGAAAAAGGGCCAAAAATTTAAGGACAGAATTTTGATAAAATTAAAAATAGACTCAAGGGACCAAAAAATAGGGGTTTGGGGAGAAAATGATCCACAGTTTCGTTAATTTTCAAAATATCAAATATACTTAAATGTATTATCTTCTTAATATTTTCTACAAATTTTGTATTGACAAGTTTTTGATAGCGCCAACACATCAATGGTAAAGGATGGAGAAGGAGTGAAGAAGAAAAAAATTCATTACTTCGTTAATACATAAGAGAATCCGCTTAGATTTATTAAAAATATCCAGTACTACTAGGTTATCCCGTCGACCAAAAAATTATCGCCAAACTATCAGATTAAATGCAAATAATGGATGATCGTGAATGTCACAAATACAATCAATGATATTAAATGCGATTCACGTGTTTAAAATGTCATTAAGTGATTTTTATTTCGACTTTTTATTAATATTTTTATTAATATTCGACTAATTATTTGTCTTTTCGTTATTTAAAATAAAAATTATTCAATATGTATAATTTGGATATTAATTTCGCGAAATTGGTCGACGGGATAACAGAGTAGTTCCAAATTCTCATAATATTATTTACAACTTTTATAATGACAAGTTTTTGATAGGATCAACTCTTACAGCAAAACGAAGTAACAAAATTGAGGTTGAAAGAAAAATTGTCGTATCAAAATAATTTTGATAAAACCAGCTCTTACATAAAAATGAAATAAAAAAAATCATGAAAAGTGGTCAGATAAAATTGTTCAACTGGGTATATTTCTAATCTTTATTTAGTTTTTGCTGGTGAAATTTGAACTTAACTTTGAAATCTACTTTCGCCTGTAGACCGAGCCTTTATTTTTTTAAATCCTTGTTCTCGTCCATTTTGCTGTTTTATCAGGTTTAAAGAAGTTTATTTCCGATGCTCCGGATGTGTAATCGTACTTTTTTATTTCGCATTTTCTGAAAAACTGTACGTTTTAGAGGCATGGTTCTCGAGCAAATTTTTATGTACTCAGAACGCAACACAGTTTATGGGTAATTTCCGAATACCCTGTTTATCTGTAAGACATCTATGTTCAAAAGAGCCTTTTTTTCTTAAGACAAAAATGAAAAGAAAGAAGAAAAAGCAAAGTATAAATATTTTCTAAGATGCTCACTTTGGTTATTATATTAAACCGTTTTTGTTATTTTTATAATTTTTTTTATTTTGACCTAATTAAAGATCTCTTTGCTGAAACTTTGAAAAAGTTCTATGCAAATTTTTTTCTGGTTCTTTAAATTTCCTACCGTGAACAAAGATTCTAGATTTATTAGATCAATGTTGTTATAATTTAGAATATATTTTTCTATTTTCAACTGACCTATCTATAAAAAAAAATTAAGACATGGACATAACTTGAATATTTTTTTCAAGTTTGAATTCTTGCTAGGATTTGACTAACTCCGAGAATCAATTGTTATTCATGATATATTTAAGCAATTATTATGATAGTATGTTCTTTTACTTATTTTTTTTCTAAGATGAAACATTAGAAATTTATTTCAGTGTGTTTTAAACAATGCAATTAAAAAAAAAAAAAAAAAAAAAAAAAAAAAAAAAAAAAAACAATGTAGGGTTACATTCCCAGTAATTGGCACATTATGGATTTGTCTTTAAACTTACTTCTATTTTCATTACCAAGAAATAAAATATTTACTTGAAAATATTTTTAAATCAAAGAGTGCGTATCTGTGCATCTATTTTACCCGCTAAAAGCAAAAATATTTGAAAAAGTATTTTTATAAAAATATATTTATAAAAAGTTGCTGTAATCACCAGTAATTGGCACTTAGACTTTTACACAATTAAAGTAACCCTTTTCAACTAAAAAAAAACTGTTGTCAATTAAAATTTAAAATATACTATAAATCAGATAATAATAAATTGAAATGCATGCCTTTCTTAAGCCAGATAAGAAGCATTTGCAACAAAAATGGCTAATTTGATACAAGCCATAATTGTTTCTCTTTCCTAGGCACTATTGTCATTTAGTAGCATAAATCAAAGTTATAATCTGTAAAGTAAACGAGCATATAACTGGTATATGGTCTTGCATTTTTAAAAGACTGGATATAAATCTTATTTTAGGACATTTTTGTAAAATGTGCCAATCACTGGTGCCTGCCAATTACTGGGGATGTTACCCTATTAAGATTTTCTATAAAAGATGACATCTAACATCAGACGCCTTCAAAGTGGCTAGTCATCAAGTAGCAAATAGTAATAATAATAATAAGAATAATAAAATAGCTTTTAAAAATATTTAATTTTTCAGCATTTGTGAATACAAAAAAGTTTTGTGGATACCATAACTGCCAATTTTTATGGTTTTTTTTGTTACCAATAAAATTTAATAGAATTTTTCTCCTTATTTAATTGCAGATTTTCGCGATTGAATCTCAAAATTCACTAATAAATTTTAATGATAAGAAAAATGCATAAGATGTCGAAGTTATGGGAAATAGGAATGGCAATAATTTTGTAAATGAATCAGAAAAATGCGCTTTGTTGAAAAAAAAAAAAAAAAAAAAAAAAAAAATCAAAATTTGGGAATATCTGAAAAATGTCAAAGGATATGTAAAGGTAAAGTAGGTTAAATACATACTTTTTGATTGCTGATTAAAAAATCTCTCATAACACCTGTTGAAGAGTTTGTTTCACTGAAACAAGTGACTTCTATGTGACTGTATGCTGCAGTCTGATAGAGATCAGGCCAGTACTGGTGGCATTTTACACGATTCCTTTCTTTAAGTGTCGTCACCATGACAATAATACCACTTTTCTGTTCCCAAATCATCTAATAGTAAAAATAATCATGTTTAAATTAACACAGTAGATTAACAATATTCAATGTTATTTATTTTACACAACACTAAAAGAAAAGGGCCAAAGTCAAAAATCACCTTTTTTAGCCTCTGCTCAGCAATCACTTCACTAAACTCATTAAGCTTAAGAGGCATGGCTACTCAGCTGCCGAATTCCCCTCGCTAATGCAAAGTTTAACGGGCGTTTGATACATGCGTATATCTTAAATATCGCATCGGAAAATTAATATTTTAAACTTTTTTTTGGTGTGTGTGTGCGCGTGTATGTGTACGTACATTTAAAAAAATGTCTCTGTCTTTTTCAGTACTCAAAATATTTCTGAAGTATATACTTAAATTTATATGGAGTGTTAAAATCTCACTTACAGTCCGTCAGCTTTTAACACATAAAATATTAAATTCAGCATAGGTTTTAGAAATATTTTGAAGAAAAAGGGAGACATCCTTTTAGAAGAGTACACCGAAAAAAGAAATTAAAAATATCAATTACCTCAAAAGATATTTTAAATATATGTATGCATCAAACGTTCATAGACTTAATATTACAGTGGAGAATTCCGGTACTGAGTAACCAGAACTCTTAATAAATATACCGATGCAGGGACACCATTTCAAAATCTGGACAAAGAAAAAAAAAATTCTTGGTTTTCTTGTGTAAAGCCCAGAGAAGTAAAGTGTCCTGGGCTAATAACATCAAGTGCTAATATTACGGATAATTATGAAAGAATTCAGAAGGTGGTACCTACGAGTTCTGCGCTGATGGATGCCCAGTCATCTGATTTACAAACAACTGCTAAAAGTTAATGGGTTTTATTTGAAGACCTCACCGCTGAAAAAGCACGTAAGAATAATGTCCGATTAAAATCTGAGAGGTAAGTTCTGTAATCTGAAGACTATACATTTATTAGGAAATACTTTATTTATTACATAAATTTGTAGTATATTTTATGTACTTTCAAAATGTTGTGGAAGATTTTGAATGTGTTTGCGAGGTAGTTTGTAGTTTAAAATATAATGCGAAATAAGTGTACTGGGGTAATAACGCCGTCCTCGCATTATTATACCGGTTATTATTTTCAACGTTGAAACTACATTTGAATAAAGTTTATTTTTTTTATGCCTGAAAATGTCATTGTTGAAAACCACAAAGAATAAATAAAAATTTCTGTGTCCTAAGTGCTGCTACTTTTTTCATGTGAAAAGAATAAAATATCATATGTTTATTAGTGCATCCTTATCTCGCAATTAATGATAAGTAAGAGAGATTTGTCAATTTCTAGGGCTGTAGTTTTTGTATCTTTAAAATTGGACAGTTTAAATGCACATCTTATTTTATAGTTTTATTTGTATGGCGTTTTTATCCTTATAGATGCTTAACAACACCAAATAATATTGGTTAAGAAATCATGCCATTACATCCTATGATTTCTTGTCTGCTAAAATATTCTTTTTTGTATAGTCAACAAGTTGACGTATCAAATCCTGCATTTGTTAAAAAAAAAAAAAAAAAAAAAAAAAAAACCCTATAACTAAGCCGTGAAAATTGGTAAAATGTAACGTTGTGTTATTACCCCACGATACATTAATTGATATAGTAGTATTCTCCGATATACTTTTAAAATTAGCCAAAGTATTCGTTATTAATAAATGTGCCTTAATTACGTAATCTTGCACGAACAAACCCTTTGCAAATATGATTGATAATTACTTATATATGAGCTTTTAAAACGTTTATTTTTAATGCCAATATTTCTCTTTTAATCAAATCTGAAAAAATATTTTAGCTTTTGCGCAATTTCGAATACTCTGCTTTCTCCCATTCTCTTTATTTCTCAGTTTATTAGGTATGTGTTAGACCTGTGATATCTGATGCACACTAATACAATTAATTCCTTGGGAAGAAGAGGCGCAACCGGCTCCCTGTCTTACCCTAAATGGCATCCCAGTATCAACGTCCACTTTTTAATACATTCTTTAAACTCTGACCCTTATACTTCAGACCCATTTTTTATACTCAGTATTATTTTTGCCTATATCTAGTCCGCGAATGATTTCACAATAACAATAAACATAAAATAATAATAATAAATGGATAAATAAATATTCGTTAACAGTTTAAACGCCAATGTTCCCAAATGGGAACATTGCATTATTTGTAATGCAAAACATATATTTTCCAACATAATAACGATGTCCTTCTTTTTCCTATAAAATATAAGGTTGATTTAAAATTTTGAACGAAAAAATATTTATGTTTAAGTATTTATCATAGGTATAAAGAATATGTAAATTCATTAATTTGCATAAAAATATATTATTTGCTTTTACCGTTTTCTCTATATTACTTACATTTGATCGCTAGGAATTTAAATGTTTTTGGAATTAGAGAATATACTCAAGAACAATATACAATAGCATGTAGCGGAAAATAATTTGCTTTGTTTGCATAGGTTTTCAATCAATAATCATGTTCCAAAAATGCGAAAACTAAAATAAAAACAGCCAAAAAAACCAATTAAAAAAAAAATTAAATTTCCATGCATTGTAACGTTCTGAATTTCCTCATTAGCACACTGTCAATAAAGGCAGATGTTAGCACGTGTAAATACCCTCTGACAATTACGATACATTTGTGTATAATAAAACTTCAACTTTCCAATTATCTAAGCAATAAATTCCACTTGAAACCTC
Organism: Maratus speculifer; assembly: GCA_964019185.1. NCBI lineage: Eukaryota > Metazoa > Arthropoda > Arachnida > Araneae > Salticidae > Maratus > Maratus speculifer. The sequence goes on along the minus strand of CAXHSM010000222.1, from coordinate 19,004 downwards.
TCCAACTGACGTTATAAAAATCGTATTTCAGACCAAGAACTTAGCGTTAGACAGCTTGAATATAATAAATCTACGCTACTTGAGCTGTCTGATTTACCCTCTTAATGATCGGCGATTATCAAAGAAAACTGCTTTATATATATGCAATTTCAAAGAGGTTCAAGGGAGGATTTTTGGTTTTGACTCTGAAGTGAGACGACTAGCTCGTCCGCCGGGGCGCAGACTGCCCCATAAGAAAGTGAAGTCCGTCACGGCCCTCGTCTGATTGTTATAACTGTGAAAAGGCCAAAAACCCACGCGCAACTGTGAAAACAGCTGCGGACAGAGTACATAGTGTGCTCTTTTTTTGAATCTTACTTTTATATATTTTTTTCAATTCTAATTTTCTTCTGTTTGCTGTGTGTTGCTGTAAATAAAAGCTTTGCCAAAAGTCATCCTGGATTTATTCATCAATACGTCACAGCAAGTTGAATTGGTGTCAGCAGTTGGATAAAATTTTAATCAGAAGAAATAGTGATTAGATTTTCTTAGCGGAAGAAGATAAGCAGAGTTTCATTTCATCTTTCCGAAAAAACGGAGGACTCCCTGATCCTTTGTAGAGAAACGGACGATTGAAATTTCCCTGGATTACGTCGTTCTTCGCAGGTGGGGTGAAACGGTTTTCTCACTCTCGACCCTTGTCAGCTGATAAAAAAAGAAGAAGAAGAGCTATTTTGTTGTGACCTACTTTCGGGAAAGAAAATAGTGAAATAGTGTGTTTCAGTGCCGTGTTTTGTGATTGTGCGCGATTCTCCTTTAGTGCTTAGTGAGTCTTCTTGAGTGAAATTGTGAATTTTCCGTTCGTTTGTGGATTAAACAATTGCAGAGGTATAAAAGCTTCAAAATGGGGTAAGTCATTCCATTTCAAAAAGTTCTTGAGTAAACAATTTTATATATATGTAAAGGGGAAAAATATTTATAGAAGAATTTTTTTTTTTTTTGTAAATGTTAAACTCAAAAATTGTACAAGTACACATAAGGGAAGCAATTTTTTTTATATATGTATGTGTATAAAAGATCATTTTTTTTTCTCCTCTGATTTTTATGTATGTAAAATTTAAAATCTGTTTTTAGTTATTTTAATAGTTAAAATTTGTCTATATATAAAAGAAAAATTTCTATAGATATAAATATTCAAAAAAAATATAGAAAGATATAGAGAAAAAATTTTTTTTTTTTATATATCTTTTGGAAGTCTTGATAAAAGAATCAGCATTAAATGTGTACATTTTGATTTTTATATGTAAATTTCTGTTAAAAATTATAAGTAGAATAAGGTAAAAATTTTTTTAAAATGGCGTACTTAGGCAAAGGTAAGAAAGATGATGTAATTAAATTAATCGACGAACTGGAAATACCTAGACTGGGCACCAAAACTAGGACTCAATTAAAGAATTTAATTGTGAATTCAGATGATTACGATGAAGATTTTGTATCCGAGATATATGACAATATTTTAAGAGAAAGTCAGGAAGAGGATGAGAGAAAGGAACATGAAATAGCTAGACAAAGAAATTTAGAGCGCGAAGAATTATTAAGAAAAGAAAATGCCGAACGTGAATGTAAAAAAATGGAACAAGAACGAGAGTTGAGACAGAAAGAGTTAGAATTAAATTTTGAATTAGAAAAATTAAAATTAGAGAAATGAATCCCCGCATCGGGATCAAATTCAAATGACATTAATTCGCGTCCTTCAGAATTAAATTTGAAAAAACTAATACCCGAATTCGACCCCGAAAAAACAGATATCAGTTTGTATTTGGTTCTGTTTGAACGACAAGTTAAAAGAGCTAAAATTAATAGAGAAAACTGGGTGTCCCACTTAATTAGTTTATTGCCAATTGATATTGTAACGATTATAGCAAGAAAAGCCGAAGATTTAGCGGAGAATTATGATCACATTAAATCAGTTCTTTTAAAACGTTATAAATTAAATGCAGAATCATTTAAAGTTAAGTTCTTACAGCACGTCAAACGTCCGAGCGATACATGGAAGGATTTCGGTTTCGAGTTACGAAATTATTTGCAGGAATGGCTTGCAGGTTTGGAAATAAATTCGTTTGAGCAACTCACCGATCTTTTAATCGCAGACCAAATCAAAAAACGCGCTAAGCCAGAGATGAGAGAACACTTCTTAGATAAGTGGCCGTTAATTAAAAGTGAGGCCGAAATTACCGAACTACTTGATGGTTTTGATAGCATTCGAGCTTCGACGCCGAAGAATAGAGATAATAAGCATGAAAAAGCTCGTATGCAAATTGATGATAAATTTAGAGGAAGTAAACCCCGATATACTCCCTCCTTTGGCGTTACTAACACACAGGCGGATATAAATAGAGACAGGACATTCGAAAGGAGAGTTAAATTAAAATGTTTTATTTGCAATTCGGAAAACCACCTAAAAAGTTCGTGTCCAAAATTGCAGAAAAAACCACCTTCAGGGTCAGTAAACAATCTCCAGGAAAAAAAAAAGGAGAAGATTTGTTAGAAACATATACTTTTCAGGGAACTGTAAATGGACAGAAAATAGAAATCTTAAGAGATTCCGGAGCCACGTTGGATTTAGTTTGTCGGAAATACATACATCCAAATGATTTTTGCGGTGAGCAAATATGAATTAAGTAACCCTTAAGCTTGGATTTAGTTTGTCTACCGTTAGCAGTTGTAGAAATATCGGGAGACTTTGGTAAATTACGGACAAAGGCGGCCATGTGTGGAAACCACTTGAACCAAAATCGATATTTGCTAGGGAACAAAACGGCAGAATTGATTAAAGAAAAAACGGGGTATGAGTTTTTTTCGGTGGGTCAGGTGAATGCCGTACAAACGAGAGCGCGTGCAAAGCGCATGAAGAAAGTTGTCGAAAGGGATCGGCAGGAAAATCTTGAAACGAAAGTTTCAGAAGGGTTGGATCTAGAGTCGAAGGATGAAGCAGGAATTTTAGTTTCGACAGTAGAAAAGGAACCGATAGAAATTCCCGCTTTAGAGGCCGGAGCGCCAGAGTTAGTGTTATTGAAGATAGATAAACAAGGTTTTATCGATGCACAATGAAAGTGCGCGGAAGTAAGGGAATTGCGGAGCCGTTTGGATAAACCAAACGCGGAAAATGCAAATCGTGTATATTCAATTAAAGATGATTTGCTAGTGAAAAATCGCGAGGATCGATTTGGAAATGTGACGAGATTGCTGGTAATTCCAAAGCCGTTAAGGGAGGCGGTAAAATCGTTGTGTCACGAAGGGACGTCGGCACATTTGGGTTGTACTAAATCCAAGGATAAGTTAAATAGATATTTTTTCTGGCCAAATTGCAATAAGGAAATGGAAGATTTTGTACTTTCTTGCGATTTCTGTCAGAAAGCAGGGCGGCCAAATGAAAAAAAGAAAGCCCCCTTAAAATTAGTACCAGTGATTCAGGAGGTGTTTCCCAAGTTAAACATTGACGCTTGCGGTCCGTTACCTCTGACCAGAATGGGAATCGTTACATTTTAACAGCTATGTGTATGGCATCGAAATATCCTGAGGCAATACCCTTAACAGATTTAAGTTCTGTGAAAGTAACTGAGGCGTTATTAGAAATTTTTTGTCGCATAGGTTTTCCTTCTGAGTTACAGTGTGATCAGGGAAAATCGTTTACCTGAGCATTAACTACAGAATTTCTAGAGAAATTCGGCATAAAGGTAAGCCATAGTTCTGTTCACCACCCACAAAGTAATCCTGTCGAACGATTTCATAGAACTATGAAACGGCTTATGAGAGCGTTATGTTTAGAGTCCGGAGCGGACTGGGATAAGCATTTGCCAGCGATACTGTTAGCACTCAGAACTGTAACACATGAGAGTACGGGATACACTCCATCAGAATTAGTGTACGGAAAATATTTACGCACACCAGAAACATTAATTGAGGAAAAATGGCTGGAGCCACCTTTAGAAAACGATTTAGTTACGGAACATGTGTTCAATTTAATTAACAGGTTAAAGCGGTGTCGTGAGATAGCAGTTATGCGAATGGAAGATTTACAAGTCAAACGAAAGAATTGGTACGACAAAAATGCTATCAAACGATAATTTAAAGAGGGTGACTTAGTTTTAGTCTTGGCGACATCGAGACCAAATAAATTATCAGTTCAATGGATTGGTCCTGGGACAGTAAAAAGTAAAATTTCGGAAACGAACTATGTTGTCGAAATACCGGGAAAAAAAGAAAAGAACCAAATATATCACGTAAATATGTTAAAACCATATTATACGCGACCGGAGCATGTGAATCTACTAGACTTTGAGATTTATCCTAAATCATTGGAAGACCAAGACTTAGATATTCCGTATCTAGAGAATGGTCCTATGGTATATGATTTTGAGGAAATAATTCGTAGCAGTGATTTAGAAAATCTATTGAGCAAAAGTCAGATAAATCAATTGCATGAGGTGTTAAATAGATTTTCAAAGTGCTTTTCTAACAACCCTGGTCTTACAGACTTAGTTGAGCACGATATCATTCTTGATAGCGATACTCCGATTAGGTCAAAACCGTATAGATTCTCTCAAAGACAGACTGATATTTTAAAAGATGAAATCCAGAAAATGTTAAAGTATTATAGAGGTATTATAGAGGTAGGAGAGTCAGACTACACTTCTCCGATGATATTGGTAGAAACTCCCGGAAAAGATCCCCGGCCATGCATTGATTATCGTCGCTTAAATAGGATCATTAGAACCGAATATTTTCCTCTTCCGAATATCGAAGAAAGAGTTGAGAAAGTATCATCTGCTAAATTTATAACGGTCTTAGATCTAGCTAAGGGGTACTGGCAAATCCCTTTAAGTCCAAGAGCCCAACGGTACGCTGCTTTCTGTACAACCTTTGGTACTTTTAAATGTTTAAGAATGAGTTTCGGTTTAAAAAATGCTCCCTATTTCTTTAGCAAACTCATGTCCGAGTTACTGAGAGAATTCGAGGAATTTGCTGTTCCATACTTAGACGATGTTGCTATATTTTCAAATACTTAGGTAGACCATTTACAACATATAAGTTTGATTTTGGAGAGAATTGAAAAAGCAAATTTGAAAATAAAACTTTCAAAGTGCAAGTTTGCGCAAAACCATGTCAAGTATTTGGGGCATATTGTAGGAACCGGTACAAGATCACCCGCGGAAGCAAAAGTAGAAAGTGTTAAAAACTTTCCGACCCCTAAAACGAAAACGCAGATACGCGCTTTCTTAGGTTTAGCCGGATATTATAGCAGGTATATCCAAAACTATTCGGTAATAGCTGCGCCTTTAACGGACGCGCTAAAAGGGAAAACAAAAAAGGGCGAAATCGCTTGGACAGCTGAATGCGAAGAAGCATTTCGCAGGTTAAAAAAGAGGTTAACAGATACGCCAGTTTTGCATGCACCGAACTTTAAAAAAGAATTTTTAGTTCAAACGGACGCTTCAAACCGAGGCATGGGAGTTGTGTTAAGTCAAGAGGATAATAGAACAGGTGAAGAACATCCAGTTCTTTATTTAAGCAAAAAGTTCTCAGAAGCGGAAAAACGGTACAGTACTACCGAACGCGAATGTCTGAGTATAATCTTTGCAATAAAGAAATTGCATTACTATTTGGACGGTAGGAAGCTCAAAGCATTTACAGATCACAATCCCTTACGCTGGTTGAGAACAAATGCTAGTTCTAATCCTAGGCTTATGAGATGGGCTTTAGCTTTACAACCCTACGAGTTTGAAATAATTCATAGAGCAGGCAAAAACAACAAAAATGCGGATGGTTTGAGTAGAGCAGAAATGCTAGAGAAAAAAGAGTAAAAATCTTTTTATATCGAACATTTTTATATTGAGATTCTATTATTTTGTACAGTATTGTTTAAGAAATTATGCAACTATAATGTGTGTTTGTGTTTTTATATTTGAAGTAGCAAAGTTAGAAATGTTTGCAATTTCATAAAATCTTTCCATAAGAAAGTTCTGGTTGTTTATATTGAAATATAATTGTAAAACATGTGTATATTGTACTTAAATTGTGAACTTTCCTTATGGGTACTTGTGTTCATTATATTTAAAGGTTTTCTTTCAAAATTTAAAGTTAAATTTTAAATTGGGTTAAGGCTGTTTGCCAGCAAATGCAGATTAACTCAAGATCTTTTTGTTTGTTGACTAACCCTTTATATATGAATTTTTCCCTTAAGAAAAATTCTTGCTAAGAGGGGAGGACTGTGACGTTCTGAATTTCCTCATTAGCACACTGTCAATAAAGGCAGATGTTAGCACGTGTAAATACCCTCTGACAAGTACGATACATTTGTGTATAATAAAACTTCAACTTTCCAATTATCTAAGCAATAAATTCCACTTGAAACCTCTCCAACTGACGTTCTAAAAATCGTATTTCAGACCAAGAACTTAGCGTTAGACAGCTTGAATATAATAAATCTACACTACTTGAGCTGTCTGATTTACCCTCTTAATGATCGGCGATTATCAAAGAAAACTGCTTTATATATATGCAATTTCAAAGAGGTTCAAGGGAGGATTTTTGGTTTTGACTCTGAAGTGAGACGACTAGCTCGTCCGCCGGGGCGCAGACTGCCCCATAAGAAAGTGAAGTCCGTCACGGCCCTCGTCTGATTGTTATAACTGTGAAAAGGCCGAAAACCCACGCGCAACTGTGGAAACAGCTGCGGACAGAGTACATAGTGTGCTCTTTTTTTTAATCTTACTTCTATATATTTTTTCCAATTCTAATTTTCTTCTGTTTGCTGTGTGTTGCTGTAAATAAAAGCTTTGCCAAAAATCATCCTGGATTTATTCATCAATACGTCACAGCATAAATTAAAACATTTATAGCTATAATATAGGAAAACAAAATTATAATTACTTTGTGATATTAATACGGCTTGTAAACGGTTAAGAAGCAAAGTGGTCGATGGTGACTGAAAAATCACTGATTTTTATTTATTTGTTTTGAGAAAAATGTACATCTAAATGGAAATTGGTTTTAGCATTAGCATTATACACACATATATAAATATTAATTAAAATTCAAAATGTTGACACTGGAGCTGTGACAATTTTGAAAATTATATATGCAGCTCTTTGCGGCATGTGGCACAAATGCTGAAATGTAAATGGGCCAATTTTTTCCCCTCTGTTAATCTATTATCAGGATTCCTAAGTAACATGATATTTTTTAAAATATAAAAAATATCCGATATTTTTATATATATACGATATTTTCGATATATATCTGATATTTTCGACATACATCCGATATTTTCAAAAATCCAATACACCGATGGCAATTAATATTTTCAAGAATAATATGAATTACAAACTAAAATCTATTGAACGTGTCATTGAAAACTTAGTATTCTAAAAACGCATTTCTCTGTTTCTCATTTATATTCACTCAGAACAAAACTGAAGATCAATTCATTGGAAACAAATTCAATTTGCTACATATTTATATACTTATAATAATAATAATAATAATAAAACTAGGATTCAGTATCAAGTAATCTGAAATTTATAAACGAAATTTTAAATATACAATATTTCTTTTAATTGGCGAATTTTAATATAAATGTAAGTTTGTCTTACTTTTTATTCCATAATATGTTATATAGTTTAGATACAATTAAACCAAAAACAGCAAGTATCCTTTTCTAACGAAGCTGCACATAACTGATTATCTGGAATAGATAGCTTATCTTTCAATGGCTGTTCTGAGTTAATTCTCTCTAACACATTAGTTCTAAATTGAAAAATAAAAATTTCAAACATAAAGCTCGGAAACGATGTTTGTCTTCTTTGCCTAAAAAAAACTAACAACCAGAAATAAAAGTTCTTCATGCAGATAGTCAACACACAGTTGGCAATTTCATATACATTTGCTTTGACTTAAAATATCAAAATTATCTCTTGCACAGAGATACTTTGAAAATAAATATCAAATATACAAAATATAAAACATCTTGATATTAAAAATATGTACTAAAATAAATACAGATTACTAAATTGTACACTTATAAAAAGAATATATTTAAAATACACTTAAAAATTATCAACGTTTCATTCGCTTGTGCGAACATCGTCAGGATACAATAGAAGGATGTTAAATGCAATTTAAAGTTTCAAAATATAAACACATACGTCCAGTTGAGTTGAGAGTGCGTAAACCTGCTTTTTTAAAAATTAATTATAGCATATTATAACAGATTTTATGAATGGAATATGATAAATGATCGTTACAAGCTCGTGACACGAACTTAATGATCCTAATGGACTATAAAATTTTTATAGAGATATAGACGTTATATACGTCTAAGATATTTATCGTTATTCAACAAAGAAAAAATATATTTTCGCAAGCCACCCTATTACTTTTTGGGCAAAGTTTTTCCTTCGACAAGATTACACTGTCATTTTGATAACAGGAACACTTTTAACAATGAAAATCAATGTGTGTTAACGTTCTACCTGCCAGAAGTCATCACACTTTTGCATGGAATTATAATTTTAGATTCATCAAACCATAATTCCATGCAAAAAATTAATTATTTCCATTAAGTTATTAAGTTACAGAAACATACCTATTTTATTTTAAATACAGGGTCCAGTTTGATGAAAGTAAAAGGAACAAAATAAATAATGTGAATAAAAGAAGATCAGTCCAGTCTGAGGCTTTTGGGAAAAGTTAAGTGTGGGATTAGATTCAACCACAGTTTGATGATAGAAAATAGAATCGTGACAGGACCGCGGGACGCAAATATAAAATTTAAATTATCTATTTTTTTTTTTTTTTTTTTTTTTTTTTTTTTTTTTTTTTTTTTAAAGATTGTTGTAAAGTAAAAGTTGAAATCAATATTATTATTATAGCAATAAGCTCAGGCAATAAAAAGGTTATTACATGCGCTCAATTGATTAATCACGATTGATTTCGATCACACATAATTGACCGATAGACTAAAAAAAATATTTAAAAAATAAATAAATATTGATATTGATTTTAAATAAAAGAATGACGAAGGTATCGTGTATCGATAAGTTTCTTAATTTTTTTTTTTATCTCGAGGAGTGTTATAACAATTTTAAGGGAGGGGGGAATATTTCCTGTTTAAAGTTTTGTATTTCTCTGGGCAAGTGTGGAAGCGACCATGCATAATCGCCAAAAAAACAAAGGAGGAACAAAGTTTGTCGAAAAGTGTTTAAGAAGGGTTTCAATTATAATTTAGACTAATAATATAAAAAAAAAGAATTTCGGAATTATTTTTGGTCTATCTAAATTTGCAGCCATCATCATATACGGACACAGAAGCATCTATCTTTTATAAGTAGATTACATTTATATTAATTTTTATTTATGTTAAGTTCCAAAGGCCAAAAAACAGGAGCTTTTTTCTTTTCAATCAAAAGCTTTTTACCTTTTTAAAAATTTAACGCACATAACATCATAGCAACATAAATTTTATTTTTAAATAATGTTTGCTTAATATTGAAGATTAGAATATACTTATATACAGAAAGATTGCTATCACACAAATAATACTAATAAATAACATGTGCTTTCAGGCAGTTCTGAAATTCAAAATGACTACTTTATGACACATTTCCTGAATTTATTTTTACTGGTAAATGCATTAAATTGGAAAATTTCTTATCCATCACCTATCAACAGAATGTTAAAATTGGTGTTTTGAAGAAATTTTAAACGCGATAGGGTGAAAAAAGTCTTCAAGAGACAGCATTCGCTTACACTTAATGTATAATGCAGTTATCAAAAAATAATAAATGCTATTTCATTCCAAATCATTATAATATTCATCACTGCATTTTCATGCTTTTATGTTTTAAAAAAAGCACTTGAATCTAAATGTGTTAGAGATATTTAACGTTATTCAGCAAAGAAAAAATATATTTTTGCAAGCCACACTATTACTTTTTGGGCAAAGTTTTTCCTTCGATAAGATTACACTGTCATTTTGATAACAGGAACACTTTTAACAATGAAAATCAATGTGTGTTAACGTTCTACCTGCCAGAAGTCATCACACGTTTGTGGAAGAGGCCCTTGAGTAGCTATGTATTCATTTGGTTTCCTTGGGTGAGGTAGGCTCATCTACAAGAGGAAAAAGATATGTATAGCAAAATTAGCAAGTTAATTAATGCACAGATAATAAAGTCGAGAAAAAAAAGACATTTTAGCAGTCATATAACCCATGGGAATAAGCGATGGATATACGATGGATATACCTCATCAGGAGTTCAGAATTCGTGATTATTCCCATTAGTAAATTTCTTTTGTAAATTTTGCCTTATTTAATCTGACCATTTTCGCGATTCAACTACGCGAAATCTCTTAAAAGAAAAAAAAAATCCAGGTGATAAAAGATTACAAATTCTGTAAAAAACGCTTGTCCCGAAAAGGTTTAAAATATTCTGTATGATCCGGTTATTAAAATTAAAAACAAAACAAAACAAAAGCAAAGTAAAACAAAATTTGATAAAATGCTACATATTGCAATCGATATGTTTGTTATATTGTAACGCACTAACATGTGCGTCAGTAACGCAGACATCTGGTCACAGCTGTATGACTTATTTGATAACCTGTCCGGGCGTGTCAAAGAAGTAGTATGAAATGCGAAGGAAAAACTTACAAAATAGCAATAAAAAATAGTTAAAAAAAATCCGCGAGCATTAAAATCATAATTTAAAAATAACATCGAATAAAAATCTTAGCAAACAAAAAACATATACCCCCCCTTCTTTTTTTTTCTCTCTCTCTTTCTTTTTTACTTATCATGAACAAAAAAAGTAGTAAATTAAGTAAGTACTCCTTTAATGTTTTCGTAATGTTTGTTCAGATGTGTAGCGCACGTCACGCGCGTGCTCGGAAAATATTGCATGGAATAGGTCTCATTGAATAAAGGAATTAAAGAAAAAAATCAATTTTTACATTATTTTTGTGGTTCAAAACAGTTAAATCCAACGACTATATATCTTTCTCCTTCCAAAACATGGTTTTCGTAGCAGAAATACATACCTGTATTCACTCAGATAAAATTTAAAATTTTCAATTTTTTTCCATTTTAGTATGATGGAGATTTTAAATATTCGCCATTTGTTATAAAACATCTATGGTTCCAAGCAACGCCGGGAAGATTAGCTAGTAAATTTGCAATCAAAAAGCTCTCAGAAAACAAATGTGATATCTGACAAAAAAATAAAAAAATAAATAAAAAAAAATAAATAAAAAAATAAAAATAAATAAATAAATAAAAAATAAAAATAAAAAAAATCATAAGATATAAGAAAATTAATGGGTCTCTATCATCCGTGAAATTACTATTTTAAAGTGAAAACTTGGTACTCTCAGAAATAACAAATAAAGTATTTGACAATAAAAAAAAGTTATAAAAAATGTTGTGTTTTGAAATGTTTTCAAAGTACAAATTTTCCCAAAATGATGATTTTTCACTTTCAGATTAATCTGAGATCTTCAAATGTAAAATGAATGACATATTTATCAGATGGCTCATAAATGTTGTATTAAAAAAAACTTTTCTTTCTATTAATTTACAAATAAACAGTTCTCAGATGATGAATGTTTTATGGGACAAAAGGAAAAGCAAAGTTAATCCGGTGATATAAGATAATCAATAGTTCTCTACAATCCTTGAAATCAATATTTGAAAAGAAAACTTAATACTCGCAGAGATGATAAACTGTAGTATTTGACAATAAAGAAAAAAAAAAAAAATTATGATGCTAAAATTGGTTTAAAAGGTGTTTTAAGATTTTTCACTTTATAATCTTCATAATCTGAATTCTTCAAATGTAAAATGAGTGCCATGTTTACAAGGTGGTTCATAAATTTTGCACAGAAAATTAAAAAAAAAATCTGTCTATAAATTAATAAATTAAAAGCTATTAGATGATGAACATGCAATGTGACAAAAGAAAAAGAAAAAAAAAGAGAATCATATTATATAGGAAAATCAATGGTTCTGTACTAGAGATGAGATGAGCTCAGCCCGAGAACGAAAGCCCGACCCCAAGCCCGGGCCCGGTGCAAGGCTCATTTTTTTTTCTGAAGCCGGAAAATTTTATTTATTCATGTGTAGAAAAGATTATAAGAACTTTTTCCATTTAAAATTGCCAACTTATTCCTTTTCAATTCATTTTAATTATTTTTTTTTTTTTATCAAAATGACGGGGGAACTGAATGCTTGTTTATTTATTTTAGTATTTCTTTGCAATCTCAAATGAAAATTTGTGGTAATTACAGATTTATGTCTACGGAATTTTCGGCGACGATTTACTTACACGGCGTCAATCAAAGCAAACATAACAATTTACTTTGCTTTTAGTTGGCTTTTCGTTAGCAGAAGATTATTTTTTAATATGATTGTTCATTTATTTATTGCTAGCTGTTACCCGTGACGTCGTTCACGTAGCATTAAAAAAAAGATAAACGCTTTAATTAAACAAAACGTTTCATTAACAATAATTTAAAATATATATAACACATACCAGGCTATGCAGTGTTTTTTTTTTTTTTTTTTTTTTTTTTTTTTTTTTAGGGGACTTAAAGAACTCAGTCAAATAAATGGAAAATGTGTTAGATAATATGAACAATCGCGAAAATGAAATTGCAACCATTTATATTGTAGAGTAGAACAACTGTAATGCACCCCAGTTGTACAGAAATCATGTTGTAGTGCATTTCAGAATTACATATCAAAGAAAGAAAAATCATATGTTAAACCTAGGTAATAAAAAAAAATATCCAACATTTCCATAATACATAACTTCGCCGGCCCATTCTTTTCTGCAGCTGTGTATATGATCTATGTGTTTGTAAATATTCTAAATACAATTTTAAAATTTTGCTTAGTTAGAAAAAGTATAACGAAAATTAAAATTCACCTTTAGCAATTTCTAATAATAGACAGAAACGTACTTGAATTCTTTTATACAGCCCTGTACATTACGGGCAAATATTTATACGACCGCATACTTAGCTTAAATTATTCAAGCAAAAAACCCGATTCAAATTATTGAATTCATATTTTCGGGAATCGCTATTGCACAGGTGACCATATATCCAGTTTATTGTATAGTCCGATATATGATTTATTTAAATTCTACAAACATCCCTTATTATACCAAATGTAGCTGAACTTTAGGATGCATTCAGTTTTCCTTAAAATACATATGATAATTGAAAAAGCCGTTCAGCAATCTTTTCTAATAGACCATACTTTGGATACAATATTTTTTGAGATCTGGACACAGGTCCAAAATCTTTTATGCGTCTCTGTAAATGAACAACAAATGTGATGCAAATCATACTTAACTGCAAGCATATTGTAGTAAATTTCAGTATTTATCAATGTATTAGGTAGATTTCGTAAGAAATACTATCTATTGCAATCGCACCAGTTTATATCTCTCTCTCTCTCTCTCTCTCTATCTATCTATCTATCTATCTATCTATCTATATATATATATATATATATATATATATATATATATATATATCTCACTTTTTTATGGACACGATAACTTCTATAATTCTTCACCAATCTCCACCAAACTGGTACATAAAATCAATGGGGATAAAATCTTGGCTGAGTTCGTTAATGGGCAAAATCGGACCAAGAAGGTCGGAATAGGGGGCGTTTTTGTGAAAACCGAAAAAACGCCATAACTTCTTAATTAAAGTAGATATCGAATCGGTTTAAAGTTTATATTACTTCTTAAAAATGGGCCAAAAGTATATACATGACAGATTTTTGATAATTTTAGAAGTGAGCTCAAGGGGCGAAAAAAACAGGGATTTTGAGAGAAAAAATTCACAACTTCGTCAATGTTCAAGATATCAAGTCCAACTAAATTTTTTATAAATGTTCTTAAAATTATCTAAAACTTTTGTATTTACAATTTTTTGATAGGACCAACTTTTACCGATGAAAAAAATTAAAAACGAAAAGAAAAAGGGCGCTGAAAAAAGAAAAAAATCCATAACTCCGTCAATTTTTAAGATATCAAATCTGATTAAATTTATTTTACATCTTCTCAAAAATATCTACAACTTTTATGTTGACAAGTTTTTCATAGGACCAATGCGTATAGCAAAAAGAAATTAAACAAAAATAGGAATTGGAGAAAAAACCTCAAATCCAAACGGCTTATATTCTGACTCATTTTTAAATTCGTTTTTGATTTTAAACGCATCCAAATGGTAGATCCTTTTATTTAAAAACTGTATAAAGTGACGCATTGGTCAATTTTCTGATAAAGACAGAATATATTTCAAAAAAGACTACCAAAAAGGGTATTTTGAACAGAATTTCCGAAAGTCATCGGGACTGAAAATTGAAGGAAGTATTCAAATAAGAAATTGCGTTTTTTTCTGACTCGTTTTTAAATCCATTTTTGTTCTCAAACGCATCCAATTTACAGATCCTCTTATTTAGGAACTATATAATGTGATGCATTGGTCAATTTTTTGATAAAGACGGAATATATTTCAAAAAAGGCTACCAAAAAGGGTATTTTAAACAGAATTTTCAGAAATCATCGTGACTGAAAACTTAAGGAAGTGTTCAAATAAGAAATTGCGTTTTTCTATGACTCGTTTTTAAATCCATTTTTGCTCTCAAATGCATCCAGTTTGCAGATCCTCTTATTTAGGAACTATATAATGTGATGCATTGTTCGATTTTTTGATAAAGACAGAATATATTTTGAAAAAGGCTACCAAAAAGGGTATTTTGAACAGAATTTCCCGAAGTCTTCGAGATTTGAAAATTTAAAGTTTTCACATAGCAAATTGCGTTTTTTATGACTCGTTTTAAAATCCATTTTCGCTCTCAAATGCTTCCAATTTACAGATCCTCTTATTTAGGAACTATATACTGTGACGCATTGGCCAGTTTTTTGATAAAGATATAATATATTTTTTAAAATACTGTCAAAGTGAGTATTTCGCACAAAATTTTCCGAAGCAATCATGATTAAAGAATTAAGGATGTATTCAAACAACAAATCGGTTATTTTATGACTCATTTTTAAATTCAATTTTTTTCTCAAATGCTTTCAACTGACAGTTTTTGTTATTTAGGAACTGTATAATGTACTGTTTTAGTCGATTTTTTAATAAATTTAGAATCTATTTCAAAATATGTTGTCATAATGGGCATTTGAGCTGAATTTTTCTTAAAATGATTCTGATAAAACCAGTTTTTGCAGAAAAATGAAATTAAAAATTTTTCATAAACGGCCAAATGAAGTTATTAAACTGGGTTTATCTCTAGTCATATATATATATATTTTGTTGTTGAAATGAGCACTCTCCGAAATCTACCTCCGCCTATAGGCCCAGCCGACAGGGATTTTATTAATTATCTCAGTATATTAATTTCGTCATGTTTGAAATAGTGCAACGCAATTAAAATACGCTGGGAATATTTTTCCCCCGTAGACTATTATATTACCGAACATTTTTCTGTGATCTTGTAAATGAATGTTAAACCTTTTCATCCCATTTTCTACAGAAATCCTGTTTTAGTGCACTTCAGAAACTGATATCAATTTCAATATTATTAAAATATCCTTAATAAAATAACATTATTAAAATACGCTGCAAATGGTTTTTCTTCACAGACTATGATATATTGAAATACTTTTGAGCTCCCTGTACGCACACTATAAGTACTATACTTAACATATTCGATAGTAACCATGTTCTTGTGAACCTTAAAAAGGCATGTAAATTTCATTACATTTAAAATTATGTAACATTATCAAAATGCACCACAAATGATTTTTTCGCCGTAAACCATAATGTAAAGTCTCCTTTTGAGTGTTGTTGTGATTCAGCTAATTGCTACCTGGTTCATTTTCAATGCCGCACATGCTATGGTAAATCTCAATAACGTATGTTATTTTCGTATGAATCCCACTATATTCACTCAAGTTGAAACACGGACGAACAGACGGCAGACCCCAGGTACTCGGTATCCGGTATACAGACAGGTTGAAGTCGTAAACACTTTTAGACCATGTTAAAAAGTGTAAAAAAGGGGGTAGTTTCCGTAAAACGAAAAAAAAAAAAACCCCAGAATTTTTGAAAATTTGAAAACTTATTCTTTGTTTCAGATATGACGTTACTGATGAACCACGTTTGATAGAAACCTGGACAGAACTGCGCATGGGCAAAAAGAGCGAGTCCATGTCGAAAATGGGGAAATTCGTACTATCTCGAGATGAGTTTGTTTATTAAACATCCTAGATATGTCGAATTTTTTTGGCAAATACCTTTTTGTTTCTGTAGTTGAATTATCTGTTTTTAAATATTACATTGTAATTCTGTTGCACTAAAATGAGTTATAAAAAGACAAATATAATAAAAAAGATGATTTAAAGGTATGATTATTAAACTTAATTTAATAACTTTTTTCCTAGCAATATAGTGTAACTTAATTTTTTTAGAATTAAAGGCTGCATGGCGTGATTTTAAAACTTGCCAGATTAGCAATTTTTTAAAATTATTTTTGCATTATTGTGTACATTATTTATTTATATTATTTGCATGCATTGGATATGAATACGGCGCAGATATCATATACGTACAAGGTTTTGTACAATTTTTTTCCAACATTAATTTGGCGAAAACTTCATTTTCGAATACTAGTTAAATATACGTTTTTAAATTATTTTCTACTATTCAAAATAATAATAATAATAGTAATAATAATAATAATAATAATAATAATAAATAAATAAATAAATAAATAAAATTTTTTTTATATATATATTAAATTTTAAAAACTAATAACTAGAAAAAAAAAAATATTTTATATAATTTGAAAAACGTAAAATTAAGGTAAAAAAAACAGTTTATCAAAAAATAAACAATATCAGGGTTACCATATTCGGCAAAATAATGCCATTTTGGCGTCAAGTAAATCCCAGTGAGAATATGATATACTTGTGCCCTGAATATTTAGGTTATTAGAATTGGTGAATTTCTTGTATAGCCGCCAAGTCAGATGCGAAGCAATCGTTAAAACTGCGTTTTAGCCATAAATATAAATGTAAAAAAATAAAAATAAATGCTTTTATTAAATATTCACAAAAATGTAAGAGAAATTATATACATAATTGATAGAAGGTGCACAATCTATTTAATTTAAAATAAGATTTTACTCAGAACAAAAAATATAAAACAATATTTAATATCATTTCCATGAATACGTTGAAGCAATCTCGGCCTCATAGGCTGTTCTCCCCGAAGTCTCAATGGAATCGGCTTGGCATTCTGCCAAGTCAGGACCTTACAAGAGTGGTATATCAGTACATTGATATTTCTAAAATTCTTAATGGAAAGTATTCCTGTGACGTCACAATTGGTAAAAAGTTGAATTTTATAGCCTGGAACCGAAAGAAAGAAAAAGGTTCATTTTTATTACAGATTAATATCTGGAAAAACTACTGAAATATTTATATTCTTGTAAAGTGTGAAGTTATATTCGTGTGACGTCTTCTAAGTGTAAAAGAAATTTTATATAATCGTCTGCGTGATATAAGAAGAAAAACAGTATTCCTCTGACGTCACAATCGGTAAAATCGCGGTTTTTAATCTCGAACCGAAAAATAGAATCGGGTCCATTTATTTATTTCATTTTGTTTTATCACGTGAAAATCTTTCAATTGAAAATTAATTACAGAAGAAAAATAATTATTCCCCCTTTTTTTTTTCTTTTTTGGCAGCGAAAAAAGAAAGCTGATTAAATATTATGGAAAATTTTTCAATTTATTCTGTATGAAAAATAGTGAAATGTTCAATTATTAGGAAAAATATTTGAATAAAATAAATAAAAATTAGCCTATGTTCATTTCAGACCAATAATCTATCTATGTACAAAAATTCAAAGATATTAATCCATCCGTTTTGAAGCCAATTTCATTCCAATTTTTCAGACACACTTTCACATTTATAATATATATAAGGATTTAGTTACACAACGGCAAGATAATATTTTCTTCTGATTTTGGTAGACGAGAATTAGCTGGAGGTTTGCAAATTATTTAATCTTCGGTAGTGCACGAATTATAGTCGTTTTTCACATGAAAATAACTTTAGTGATTATTATATGTATTTGTCATCATGAACTCTGCTCATGCTGTGGACGCTGTTCCTTTTCGAAGTCACTTTCCTCTGTAAGTAAATATGATTACCATGTTATTCCGATAGAAAGCAATCGATCAGTGTTTCCTCTTTTTCTATAAAAGCACCGATCCTTTAAAATAACAATGCCGATTTTTTTAAAATTTACGTTGATTTTCAGGTTCCTGTCAATCATAGAAGATTGTTATGAGAAAAGAATCGACTATAATGAAAGCTGTACATTTTTTACAGTAAATTAAAGAACGGTGTTCGATTCGCCAACTTACAAATAGTAATTAATGCAAATTTCATGCTTTTTTTATTCATAAAACACAGATGTGTCCATCAAATTTTTGTGTTAAAGAAGGAAAAAATATGAAAATCCTTTTAAGTATGAACTATATTTTTACTTTATACGGATTTTCATACGATTAAATTTAAATTTTCATTTAAAAATTATATCTGTGTAAAAAGTTTTTAAAAATGATGTATCACTTTTGAAACATTTTTTAAATACCATACAATTTTGTTTCGTATATTTTTGGTATCGGGCTCGGGCTCTGGTGACAAAAAAAAAATCTTTCGGGCTTGAGCGATCCCGGGCCTCGAAAAACGAGCCCGAACTCATCTCTGTTCTGTACTATCCATTAAATTATTATTTGAAAAGAAAACTTTACTCGCAGAGATGACAAATGAAGTATTCGGTGGTTAAAAGAAATTTTTAGTTGATAAAAGTGGTTTAGAATGTGTTTTCTCAAAAAGATAATTTTTAATTTATAACCCTTATAATC